>VYZT01063192.1:0-133873 GCA_013400735.1 Pomatostomus ruficeps | reverse complement strand
TAAATATATACATATATACATATGCGCCAGAACATCTCTGTTAATTTTCTAACTCAGAAGTGAGAAAAAGTACGAAAATTATAAAAAACAATGGAAAAACAGGTTTCAGCATTACTCAGCAGAAGTTCAATGATTGATACTATGATGAAGGGGTTTTTTTTAAAGATTGTAATTTACTGGGTGTAGTAAATAATTGCAGTTGTGTTACAGCTGTCAGCATAAATGAGCAAAATACACTTGGCAGTTAAGAATCTGTTTACGCTGTTTGATCTGGAACTTGTTCACAATAATTTAATAATTCAATGTTTGTCTTAGTAATATGAACTGAATTAATGAAGGTCCATTCTATTGTATTCCTTAATCAAAAGGTGACAGAAGGTGTGCCTGTTTCTCTGTCCACCTGCACACTGACATGCTATCCACAGTAATATGTTTTAAGTATGGTGAAATACAGCTGAACATGGAAGACACAGTTAAAATCCCCATTTGAACTAAAAAGAAAAAATGACCCTGTTATATGCTTAACTAAAAGTGGCCTCTACTTTGATTAGTCATCCTCTAACATACAGAATGGCTCTTCTAGCTGGGCCTATGAGGCCTCACCTTACACAGCCAGGAGAGTCATCAGTGACCTGACAGTGGGCAGGAGCTAGGACCCGCTGTTTTCCAGAAGCCCTTTCAACCCCTGAGGGGCCGCGTGGCTTCACAGAGTCCTCCTGCCTCCTGTGCCCAGCTCCTCATACTCAGAAACAGCTGCCAAGGGCTGCCCTGGTGGTACTGACATGTGGGGGGCGATGTGGATGCCCCTGGTGTGATGCCTGTGTTGCTGCTTGGCTCTGGTGATCAGGAGCTACAAGAGGCAGAGGATGAGAGAAAGAGGAGTGGAAAATGGTGAAAGGAACTTCAAGGGTGCAGAGCTCCCCAAAGAAAGGAGGTGGCTCTAGATGAGAATAAACTGGAGGATAATTTGGTAACAAAAGAAGGTAGGAAATGAATACAGGGATGTAGGAATTTCTTGAAGGTCAACCAAGCAGCTTTCTTCCATGTTACCTGAAAGGCAGACTATGATTCAGTAGCAGGTTTTTTTATCCAACCATTAGATACTAAGATAAAGGTTTGAAAGCTGCTTTAGCCTTTCCTCTTCTTTAAATGCCAGTTTCAAAAACGATCTTAGCTCTCGTTCTTGGTGACAAATAATTGGTTTGGTCTGTCACATAATGCTACACAGGTGAGCAAAACCAGTGCAAATACTATGTAACAGAAAAGTGTTCCAGTACCTTTGTTTCTGTTCCTTTTTCTTTGTACTTCAGAGAGCAGTGGAACATGCTGGGGTGGAAGAATCATCCTCTGGAGGAAAACACCTGAAAAATTACTTTGTATTTACACACATTTTGCCTCATTTCTGTATTTTTTATTTCCAAAAACATTGTTAACATGTATCATGTGTATTTGTAGAAGGAAAGCTAAGTAAGAATTATTTACAGAAAAATCTACTGCAGGTGTCAAAGGTCTTCTCTGAAACAGCCAATCCATCGTGGTGTACTTCTGAGGGCCTTGGGGTTTCCATTTGAGCCTGATGGAAATGGCAGCTTTTTACAAGGGATTGAGGAAAGAGATACTGTTTTTCTGAACAAAAGAAGAATAAGAAATAGCTCTTGTTTTCTAGAGCCTTTCCAAGAACCTGACCTATTTTAATTAAAAAAAAAAAACCAACAAAAAATTAGTTGTAAGAGAATATCCATGGCAACACTAAAGGTGGTCAGTGCAAGAACAGTTCATATTAAGATGGTATTTTGTGGTCTTAGATATAGATTGAAGTTTAGTTTGCTTATGATCTTCATGCCAGAGCAAAAGTATGTATAAATATTGGTGAAATATTGTATATTGTAAGCATAGTCTGAGAGGACATGGTCTCCTTTGTCATGCAAGATAGTGCCCATCAGCTGTGCCCAGAAGCATAAGGATTTGACAGGTGAATCCAACTGAGAGAACAAAATGTTAAAACTGAAGCCCAGATTAGGAAAGGACATTTCAACCTGGTTGCTGGGAAAGAAATTCTAAATGCTCATTTTTTACCTGAACACAAAATATTGGTTGGTTGGTTTGGTGTGGGGTGGTATTTTTGTTGGGTGTTTTTTGGGTTTTTTTTGTTTGTTTGTTTTTTTGGTTTTTCTTGGGGTTTTTTTTTGTTTGTTTTTTTGTGGGGGGGGTGTTTTTCATTGTTTTGTGGGGGGTTTTTTTGGTGTTTTAGGGGGGGAGATTTTGGGGATTTTTTGAGGGGTCTTGAGTGTGTGTTTATGCTTTCAGAAGATGACGTACTGTGAGGTATTTTTGTGGTGGGAAAGGTGAAGACATGTTTAAAGAAACAAGTAGATGAGTTTCTGCATAGATACTTTAGGATAAATCTGGTTAATTCTGAGATATACACACACAAACAAGGTGGACACAGATATACATACACCTAAATTGCTCTGCAAATCTGACTTTTTTTGGTGTTTTACAGCATCATGCTAAAATAAAATAGGTATCTAAAAAGTGTTGCTGTATTTGAACATGATAGATTATATCATGCATAACTAGCTTTCTGGGACATAGATGAAAGTATTTGCCAACTCTGTTTTACTAGTGCTGTGAGAAACATAATGCAGCATCTACTTCTTTTAGTCATGATTTTGGTTACATTTTCTGCTTCTGCAATTTATTGCATGGCCATGTAACTTGGATGAGCTGCTGCATTTCTAAGTAATGTAATGAACATTCTGAAATAATAGGATCCTCTCTCACTGTACAGTCTTATATCTGAGGGTGACTGTTACTTAATCATTTTATAATTTCTTTAGATTTCTGCGTAGTACTAACTTCTCATTTGCACTGTGACTCTATCCTGGGCAAGGAGCCTCATTTTAGTAGTCTCTATACAATGCATAAAAAAAAAGTGCTTAGTCAGCTAAACCATTAAGAAGCTCATTTGTGTTTAATAGATTACGTTTACATAGTAGCTTATGTAACACATACCCTTAAAGCCACAAAAAGAGATAAGCTATATATATTATGCTGCTTTATCTGAAAACTATATGTATTACTAACAGATTGTTTCAAACTTCTACATAATAAAACTGAGAATTCCTGCAAAAAATTCTGAAGCTCAATTCTAAAAGCCACCTGTCCTCAGTAAACCTGAAACAGAAATACTTACTGATTACATAAGTACTGTTATTTTTGTAGATTCACTAGCTTTCTTTCAGAGACCTGAATACAGATGACAAGAATAAAATATTGCGCTTTTCTCCTAATCCACACTGCAATTTTGCTATTAACATGCTTCGTAATGGGTTTACTGTCATCATTGTTGAATTGAATGGGGTTAGCTGAATCATAAGTCACTGAGTGATTGTGGTGCTTGAATTTCTAGCTGAAACTGTGCTGTTATTTCTATGAGCACAATACTAACCTGTTTCCTTAAAAATGAAGTCATAGTGTCACTAAAGGGTTTGGTTTCTGAAGTTATCCCTCATTGTTCCTTCAGGCAGAAACCTTGTTTCACTCCTAACCCTTTTAAACACTACTAAGCAGTATTTATTTTTGGCCTTTCATTTCCCCTTAATTAGTCTTTAAAAGAATTGTGGCTTTGTTTTATGGAAAATCTAACAAGGTCAAAGTTTCAGATGTATTATTTTCTTAACGTCCAGATCTTCTTTTCATATACCAAACCAGTTGCTTGGCAGTTCTGAAATAGAAATGGCTTTTAGCCATATAACTGAGCTAAGAGGAAGACATGATGGGCAGACTTTTTCTGACTTGAATCACAGACTGGTTTGGGGTGGAAAGAACCTTAAAGATCATGCATTTCCAACCATCCCCTGCCAGGGGCAGGGACACCTCCCACTAGACCAGGTTGTTCAAAAGTTAAGTCGCTGTCTGTTCACACTTTTGTGCATATTTTTATCTGGAAGGCAGTTTTCCATCCCTAAAGCAAAGGCAGAACACAGCAGGATCAGCCAGGTGTCTCCCAAGGGCTGGCCTGGGCAGGTAACCCTGCAGAAGAGGATTCATCATCCCCTGTGGTGCTGGGGCTGGGCCAGGGCAGGGAGCTAAGCAGAGCTCATCCGTTTTTTTTAGAGAGATCTGGGTATGGTTGTTTATTTAATATGTTGATGCTTGAGGAAAATTACAAAGGGAAGCTACCTTTGGGGATTAGTACACAGTTCCTGCCTATATTCCTGTGTAATTGTGATTCTTTCAAGTAAGTGGAAGGGTATCGGTATCTAGACAACTGACTTCTATAATGCTTTCAAAATTCTGAGCCTTGCTCATGAGTCTCTCACCTTCTGTGGCAGTGATTCTTCTCTGATGTGTGAGATTCCATTTAATGTGTTTAATCCTCATTTTCCTTTTCAAAGAGCAGTGATTGCAATACACAGCTATTACACTTTCTTCGGTGCTCAACTCCTAGGTGTGAGTTAGGGTTTATCACATTGTTTTGTATAAGGAGTAGGTTCCAAAAAGTGATTAGAAAGCAAACACTTAATGGGATATTGAGTAGAGAAAGCAGTAATCTGGAAGTTTCAAAAAGTTTTCAATGTAGAAGCATGTATCCATCACAATTTTCTTGTTCCACAGAAAGGCAGACTAAGGATATTAGATTCAGAAATCAAAGAGAACTACTTAATGAATAATGTTTTGATATAAAATAAAAATTTAATTTTTATTAGAAATACTATGATAAATATCAGTGTTTCATAATATATTTTCATGGATTATTTCTAGAGATTTTTTAAGAAATATCTTTGTGATACTCTTTTACAATGACTAAGTCACCTAACCTGTAACACTGAGATTTTTTTACGATAAATAAATTTGTTGAGTGACTTCTTCTGTGTTAAAGACTGTATCACAAAGGGAGTTCAAAAATCAGCTTCCTAAAAATAATAATTAAAAATAGTTTGGTTTTTTTTTTCTGAGTATCTTCTGAGGTCACTGGTATGCCAGTGAAGGATAAGTGGTGATCTGTCTTTGTGCAAGCTGCATTAAAACTGTAGGAGTTTTCAGAGCTCTTCTTTCTTATATTTAAAAAATGGTTTCAGAGATGACTTATCACTAAAGAAGAGACAGTTTCACTAGTTCTGTCTGCAAGTGTGTGATCTGTCCATGACGGTGTTTGGTGTTCCGTAGTAGCCCACATGCTGAGGTGAAGAAGCAGCTGAAAAATTGTAAAGGCTGTCTCATCTCTAGAGGAAGTGAAGAGCAATTTTATCTGCTGAAATAACTGATGAAAGGGTCGTTTTTAACTCATAAAGCAGTGTTTTGGAATTTTTTGCTGTAGTACTTAATAGTTTTCTTTAATGATGGGGAATTCCTTTTAAACCGGATTAAAAATCAAAATACAGCATTTAACTTGTAATTGCGGTGTACTTTTTTGCATCAGTGGGACAGATTTTTTTTTTTTTTGGCAGGGGACAGGGGCTATGCACTGCTAAAGCTCTAAGGGCTTTAACATATGAATTTTTCCAAATCCAATTATATCTTGATTATTATTCAGTCAGTCTTATATATCATTCATTAACCTTTCAAGGGAGAGGAGCTTGAAACTTAAAGTAACAAAGATGTTCTTAGAAGTATTTAAATTCCAGGCCTCTGAGACCAGGATGCTGCGCTGGAGGCAGGGTTAGCACAGCGTGTTTAAAATGCTGATGTTCAGGCCACTGCAGCTCCAGTGGGATTTGTCTGTTCCATAGAGGCTGGGTGGTGATGGTGGTACCTTTCTGTGCACCTGTCTTCTCCCTATTCTTTAATTTTTGCAGGCAGTAGGGTTTTTTTTCAGTAAAATGAGATGTGAGACATAAAGTTTAAACATTCAGTGAAACATAGAGTTTAAAACAGTGAAGCATTGGGATTTTAGTAAAAAGGTTAATTTGCTAAAATTAGTTAAAATAGATAAGCAGGCCAACAGGCCAGCTGAACTTAATTAACTAAGTTGATGATTAGCTAGAGAATTTGGCCTGAAATTTACAATGATTAATTATTTTTTTATTTTGTTTGTTCAGCTGCACTTGTGCTTAGCAGATCTAAAAAAATTTAGACAATTACTAATTTTTCAATTGAAAATCCCATTTAGAAAGGATGAAGGGAGGAACTGGAGATTTTCCAGAGTCTACATCAATTACTGTGACCCAGGAAGGTAGACAGGTCAAGGCAAGGTAGAGGAAGATTACTTCACCTTCAACGCCCCCTCCTCAATTCACGGGACCACCGACCCATTAAAAGGAGCTGTTTGCTCATGCTTAATTAGTTTTCAGCTAATTACCATATGAAACGGGGAGTGGGAGGTGGCAATGTTATGAATATATATTTGCACTGAATTTCTGTAGATAAATAGATCTTGTAATACTCTGTGACTTTGTCCTGCGTATTAGGAAGCTATTCCACACAGTGGCCGGCCGCCAATAAACATACACTTTCTAACTCTTCTTGTTAGAGAGTCTTGTCCGTCTCAGTTGGGTATCGATATTAGATCTTTACCCATATTTTGGTAAATCAGATGGAAACTACAGACGAGTTAAATATGTTCAGTGATATGTAAATTCTGCAAAGGTTTTGGGGACAGATGTCAAACCAGGAACCAGCCTTTGCTTGCAGTGAAAAGAAGTTGTTCTTGTGCATGTAGAAGACTTGTTCCCTCTAGCTGTTTGTGCCCTTCCCTTTTCTCTCCAGCTGGGGTGGAATCTTGCTTAACAAGATGGAAGTGCTTGGTGACTTCCTTCTGAATTCTCATGACCTAAGTAAATGACTTGCTAATTAAAATATGTTATGAAAATAAGATCTAATGTAATAGAAGAATAAACCATAGTCCTGCAAGATACAGAACTTATATTTATCACACATGATACAGTAAAAAAATACATGATAAAGTAATAGAATATTATTTAGCTATTTAATTATTGTAAAATAATGGGCATTGACAAGCAAGGTTTCTGGAGGACTGTTCTGTCCTTATCAGAAGGTAGTGTGTTTAAGTCATTGCAAGGAAGATAGCAAAATCAGAAATTACTGTGGAGTGGAAAACAAAAGTAAGTGTCTTGAGATGATGTGGGTACCAAGCTGGGGTTCTGTAAGAGGAAGGTAGGAAGTGCGTGAGGGACTGACAATACATTATAAAAGTATGCAAGAATCACCTAATGCAGGATTTTTTAATAAACCTGAGAAATAAAGATTAGATATATAAGCATTTTCTACTCACCTTTTATTTAAAGCAAAGCCATTTGGAATTTACGATTCTGTAGGTTTCTGTGCAAGTTCTTACTTTAGATTTGGTAGCTGTAGTGATACAGTTGGATTTGACATAGCTTTAGGATGAAGAGAAAGGGTGAAATAAGTCCATCTCAAGACATATCTCTACCTGTGTTATTCTGATATGAAAATATTGTACCTTTGTGGCTTGACTGTGACTAACTTAATGTGCTCTACTTAGAAAGGAAGAAGATAAGGTATACTGGAAAATAAAGCATTGGTTCAACTGGATAATTTATTCTTTATTTATTGCAGACAGTTCTGTAAAGTGAATTCCTTCGGTGTTTCAGTTATATCACTGGAAGCTTCCTGGGGGCTTAGCTTTTAAAGGAAACAAGCTATAGTTTTGTGGCTCGTCTGAGGGCACGGTAACAAGTTTGTATTTCAACATTTTGCTTAACGTTGTAAGTAGCAGACTTCAGTCAGACTCCCCTGTTTCTGCGTCTCTGACATTTGAGGTTTATAAGGTCCATGTAGCTGATGAACATTTTAACTGGTGTGTTCATGAGAGTGATTTAATGGTATTTGTTCTATCTGAACCTTTCCTACAACACTGCAGTGACAGATTGTTGTCTTTTCTTTGTGAAAATTTCATCCTGTGAGGATATTGTCAAAATGGTGGTGAGGCAGATTACGCTGCTTCCCTTGGTCCTGTTTCTGTTGAGGGAAGCAGAAGGGTGGACTTCCTAAATGAAGTATGCTGGATTAATGCATGGGTGGTTTTTTGGTTTGTTTTGATTTCGGGTTTTTTGTTGGTTTGTTGTGGATTTGTTTTTTGTTAGTTAGTTTTGGTTTTGGTTTTTTTGGTGGTTTTTTTTTGTGGGTTTTTTTTTGTTGGTTTTTTTGTTAGGTTTTTTTTTAAATTTTCTACATTTTTAATCTTTGTGGCCATTTTTAGATGATGATAGCCTATGAAATCAATAATCTGAATCTGAAGCAGGGATTGTAATGGATTCTGTCCTTGCAGTTCTCCAATGTGTGCTGATTTGAATTCAGCATTATGTGAACAGATGGTTGCTACAACTTATCTTACTGGTGTTCTTAATAGTACAAAATTATTAAAATAACCCAAAAAAACCCCAATAGCATTTTCCTTGTTGGATGAGAGGGAAGAAGTGGCAAGCAGAGGTGGTTTTGTCTGTGAAGCAGACTGCAGACAGAGGAGCAGCACAGGAGCAACGTGGTGCCCATGTGCACAATTCCTCTTGACGTTAATGGCCCTTATGGATATAAAGTGAGGCTAGCATGCAGTGATTACACATGAAGAGCCAAATTATCATTGGTAATGATGATGCGTATATGTTTCAGTGAAGGCTGGATTGCTTCTAATGGGTTTTGTTTTCAATTCCCATGTTTAATGTGAGGTACTTCTGGCTCCTGAGTTCTTGTTTAAAATAGGATTTCCATCTTCTGGTGTCTGTGAAACATGATTCCTGGTTTCTCTCCATTGATATATACACTTTTATTCTTGCTGTTCCTTTCTTTTGAGGGGGTGTGTGTTAGGGGTTTTTTTGGTTGCTAGGGTTTGTTTTTTGTTTATTTGTTCTTAAACTGTCAAAATAAGCATCATATATTCACAGGTATAGCTTGCACCTTATATAACTGTTGTGGTAAGAGTATGAAATTTGGCAGAAAATAACGCCCCTTGTTTTCCAACTAATCCTCAGATAGCAGAGGGGCAAGGTGTGGCTGGCCTTAATTTCTGATTTATAACCAATTCAACACTATAGGTTGGGTTGCATTGAACCAGAACTTTCACTATCACAGATTCACAAAGTGCAGTTTCTTGAAGCAACAGGTTATAGATTATCATTAGATTGCAGGTGATAAATTCACTCAACCTAAAAAATATGGGTGTAGTGCTCTGTACAAGTGTCCTTGCGTATACTTTGATGCAGTTAGAGGTAAAAATCTCACCCAAGAGGCATCCTTGCTTTGGAGGGCAGAGAGAGGAGCAAGCCTTTCACTTTTTCTATGAAGTTTGTTTGTATTCTGATCCTCCCTAATGGAGGATTTCAAGTATCAATTTTTTACTTTTTTAGAAAACTGGAGGTATGACAGTAGTCAAAAATAATTGCTTACCTGTTGCTGCGATCAGAGATGGTGGGGAGAAGACGTTTTCTCATTTTCGTATTGGTTGATGTGTTTTTTTAATATATAAATTAAATTATGAATAATGAGAGTTTTTGGTTATGTTCAGTCAAACTAGTTTTGTAACTTATGGTTGAAACAAAGCTCAGAACCATAACACCTCAGTATCCTCCTCCTTCACTTATGGAATGACTGTGTGATTGTTAAATGCAGCACAAGGGAGGGCTACCCCAAAGCTCTGTCCCTTTTGCTGGCTTTCTGAATTGCCTAAAATTAAAAACACAAGTCTGTGCCCTCAGCCTCTGGCTCAGGTACCACAAACACTGGTGTGTCTTAGTTCATTTCAAGGAGGGAACGCAGTGATTGAATGGCATTGCAGATGAAGTGTGGAAGTTTGTCCAATGTCTATCAAAAAGGTTTGTGAAGTAGCTATAGTTGCAGGATCATAAAAGGGTTCGAGCTGGAAGGGATCTTAAAAACTATCTTGATCCAACTCCCTGACACCTTCAATTTGTTTAGGTTGCTTAAGTCCCATCCAGCCTGGCCTTGAACACTTCCACGGGTGGGTCATCCAGAATTTCTCTGGAGAACCTGTTCCAATGCCTCACCACCCTCACCCAGGGAAGAATTTATTCCTAATATCTAGTCTAAACCTACTCTTTCTCATTTTAAAGCCATTCCCCCTTATCCTGTCACTACATGCTCTTGTCAAAAGTTCCTCTCCAGCTCTGTTGTAGCTCCTATTTAGGAAGTGAGAAGGTGCTGTAAGGTCTAGCAAAAGCCTTATCTTCTCCAGGCTGAATAGCCCCTACTCAGCCTGTCTTCACAGGAGAGATGCTCCAGCATCACTGTTGTTTATGCCTAGGAAAGCTTCTCAGGACACTCTGGAAAATCTAAGCAAGTTTGATTCACTATTAGGTCTCAGGCCTTACTCAGGCACTTTTTACCTTTCTGTTCCTCTCTGAGTTTCTGTATTTGGCAGTCCACCCTGAGATACTGTCTGGGATGCTTCCCACCCTGCCTTCTGATGATGCAGATGGTGAAACTGCATGACAGGTGATGTTTGGATGCCAGCTTGCTCATGGCAAAGACAAGACTCTGAGCAGCCAACCTTAAAACCATTTAAAAACCCCAAAACAAAACAAACCCCAACCCACCAGAATTCAGAATATTTTGTCTGGAAAAAAACCCAGTAGCTTCATTTCAGACAGGTATTTGCTAAAAAAAAAGGCAGACGCCTCCTTTAGAATAGGAAAATGTAACCCCCTTTCCCTCCGAATTGCTATAATTTTGAAATCAAGGGGCTTTCAGGCAATGGTATGAGAAAAGAGGAATAACAGTCCTTTACTAATATATTTATATATATGGTGGGACAGACAAAACAACAACAATGGTAACCACAACAAATAAGAACAGACAAACCCACGGACAGTCTCTTCCCGCTCTGTTGGCAATTCCCCTTTGGTGCAGTCACGGTCACAGCCGCAGGGGCGCTGGTGCTCCCGGTGCGCAGGGAGGGTGCGATGACTCCCCTGGGCTGCAGGGGGCGCTGTGGCGCGGCTCCGGCTGCGTGTGCCATGGCGGCTGCAAACCAGCAGGACGGGATGGAGGAAGAACTCCCTGTACGAGCTCCCAGGGGCAGCCGGTCCCAGTGTCCTCTTTGGATAGCAGGAGGAGCTGTAACAGGAGCCTCAGGGTAGCAGGCTGGGAAGGCGGGAATTGGCAGGGCCCCGCAGAGGCAGGCAGGGGTGCGTCAGCAATTCCGCGGCTGAGGCTGGCGGCACTGAGGTGTCCCGGCAGACCAGCCAGGCCTCTGGACCCTGGCTGGGGGCCTGGCTTCCTGGGAGGGGAAGAAACACTCGGGGGTCCCGGGTTTCTCCCCCCCTAAGACAAGCAGAAAAAAAACCGCAGCAAGAAGCGAAAAAAACCTGGAGTCCTGGCCGTCTGTCCCAGAGCTCTGTCCGCCACCTCCTATCCCCCGAGAAACTCGGAAAAACTGCCACGACTCATACCCTGCCCCCCTGCCTTAGCCTGGGGCCAGGCACTGTCCCTGGCTCCTTTGTTTCTCTTGATCATCCACCCATTAACAAGAATGGGAAAAGAAATTCCTAAGACAGTGAGACAAGCAAAGAAAAAGAAAAACTGTCCCAAAACCTCAACACCCAACAACTTGGCTGTTCCATCAAGAGTCTTCATTGCTGGAGGAAAAAATGTTAGGTGTTTTTGGTCAGTCTTTCCATGGGACAAAGCCCCAGTATGCTAGTTTATCATGATAATGAAATTTTTTAGAATTGCTGATGGTGAATCTTAGTGATGCATATAGTTGAACTTGTGAAATGGAGCTTTCAAAGAAGAAAATAGCCAGAAGAGCTTATCAGAAGGAAAAAATAGTGTGAAATTAATTGTTTGTCCTAGGGAACCTTTATAAAGGATACCCTTTCTCTTTTTGTGAATAAGAGGAATAGGAGATGGTCATTTTGAACAGAAGAAACATTTTAATACTTTGTGTTACTTGGTCAACTTCATTGCATATCTTCTGACACCCCAAAGGAGGAGCCATGTTGTGCGTTAAACTGAAAACCTCATCTCAAGATCAGGCATATGAGTACACCCAGAGGGATTTGCTCCCCAGGACACATCAGAGAAACTCCATTGAGTTCATGTCATTTATTTACACTTTTTCAAAGAGCTTAATTTAAAATTAAGTGAGATTTATCTCAGGCAACTCTAGTTTTGTGTAGTCATTACTAGTTTATCAGGCATGGCCATTACTTTCCAAAATATTTTTATTACAGCTTTAATAAATAATTTCAAAATACATCATCGTTTATGGCACTCTCTAGGCAGGCCTGCTAGGCCGAGGGCCTGAAGGAGAGCCACACAAAGAACACACAGCCGCAGCAGGAGAGAGAGCAGGAAGAGAGAGGGCAGAACTTTCTGACTTTTATTTATATGTTTTCACACATCACCGTGGATTGGAGGTAGAAATTACCACTCCTCATAATCCACTGGTCAAAGTACTTGTCAATCATATTTTTCTACTCAGTATACTGGAATTCATAACATAGATACAGTTTAAGAAAACATAGATAATTGTTAAGAAAAAAGCTATGGCTATGGTACAGAACAAGTTCTAAGAATATCACAAAAGGAAAAACACTGAACACTGCAAAGTCAGGGCAACAATCGTTTCCTTTGTTGTCTCAAGACTGAGTATTTCTAATGGCCTTCGGGTAACTGCTTAATTTATCCAATGCACATTATGGTATTAGAAAAGTGATCTCCATCTCTGGGAAAGGAGGTACATATTCAAGGCTAGGAATAGCTGGCATAGCAGTTGGTTTACACTGATATTTTATTTTGGCAATCACCAGCTTTCTGACAACATTCAGTGTTTGCAGCTGTCCCTACTAGGACATTAGCTCATATGCCTGCAGTAAAGATTTCCTTTCTTTACTTACAGTAGAACGAGACAAATGTTACATTGCATTTATTTGTTTTTTCAGTTATTTCTTGTTTGTGCTAAAAGATGTACAAACAGTGCAGGAGAGAAGGGTGTTGGAAACAGAAATGGGTGGGAAAGAATAGAACCCGCACAACTTGGCAAAGAGCATCCAGATTTGGCCCATGGGGCACAGGGAGATAATTATGGCAGGAAGAGAGAGGTGCAAGACAGTGAAGTATGGTGCATTGGGAGCTCCTTTGGGTTTAGGAGAAGCAGAAGGTTGAATACATCTGCTCATGATGCACAGAGTTTGACTTTTACCCATGTAACTTAAAAGTCCTTTTTGACAGAGAATTGGATTCACTTTCAAAATACTAACTTGAAAAACAACCCACCCTTTCTTATTTTTTCCCTTCTGAAAAATGGTTTGGAACTCTGAGTATCTTCTAGGTACACTGTTGGCAGAATGTGAATCCTGAACCTTTAAATCAGCAGTGCAGACCCATTACAGTCAAGGAAAGTAATCAATTTTGATAATCTTGGGGACCTAAGTGTTAAAAGAAAGAATCTTTTTATACTGTTTCTTTGTATTAAAACTGTTTTGTAGGCAATAGCACAATAATAGAGATAGAAACCAAGTCTGAGCTTCAGGTGTGAGAGGGGACTGCTGTGGATTCCAGATAGAACAATCAAAAAAGAATTACCTTGCATGATCAGCCCAAGAGTCCGTTAATTTATTAGCTTGGCAACAGTTGCATAGAGCTGCTACATGGGTGGGAAAAAATTGCTTCAGTTTATAGGAAAGCGTAGGAAATCTTGTAAGTAAAAGGCGTATGGGAGCTAAGAAACATGGTTAAAACTCTCTTAAAAGGAGGCAGAAGCATAGATTTTCGGCCTGACTTTTGAAAGAAAGATGAAGTGTGATCTAGTTGGAGTAATGACATTTAATTAAACTTGAGCATTCATGAGAAGCAAAAGTATGATTTTATTGGCTTTTTTTTCCCTATGATTTTCAAATAGGAGCATATGTACAGTCACTGAAGCATTTTTGTGAAGCTTTCTAGTAATTGGATTCAAATTTGTGCTGGTAATGCAACTTAAAATTAAGGGAAAAGATATAGGATAGTATCACACAGTTATGCAGCAAAGGTAGTACTTGTCCTTCTTGTCTTTTTTGTTCATTTGTTTCTTTTTTGTTTTCCTAGTTTCTTTATTAATTTATGCAGTGAATGTTGAGCCTAGGAACAATGAACAAAATATTCGCAACTACAGAGCTTAACCCAGCTACTGAATCAATCACTCTCAGAAATGAGTACTCGTTGCATTCTCAAGTGACCATTTGGTACACCAAATTAACATCTCTTGCCTGGTCTCATTGTAAGAATGCCTTAAGGAAATGGCACTGTACCTTTCCTAAGGAATAACAGAGCTTGCATACAATATGTGGATAAGATACTCTTAAGTCCCCCCATGTTCATGGTGTTAAAACAACAAGCCAAGTCTGGATTTAGTATTTCCTCTCTTTTTATTTATTTATTTATTTTTAATAGTAATTGTATAGTTATGGTATTGGAGAGCTAGTAGAGTTAGTGATGAACATTTTATGGGAAAAAAAAGTATTTCAGAAATCATGCTTGGTTACTCTAAATCCAGTGTTAATAAGCAAGCAGGAGGTAAATGCTGGTCAACTCATCTCACATGTTCCAAGACTGTAATAAATCAAAGGATAATTCCTCCACACACTCTAGGTCACCCTGTCCCAACCCTTCCAGCTGCACCAAATCTTGAAAATCAGTGAATTTTTCAATTGTTTTTTTCATGGCAAAGATCAGGTTAAAAGCTACTGTCTTAAAGAAGGCACCAAGAAGTCACTTTTTTGTCCAAGCAAAGTGTGGTCCCTCATGAACCTGTTTTCAGACAGGATCCTCCAGGCAGAAGCAGATGTGTTCCTCCTCCAGTATCTTGGACATAAGGGACTCCTAGCCATTTCTTCAGTTAGTATTCTGCTGGGATAACTCTTGAAATCAGACTGGGAAAAGTTTCATACCATGTTTTGTACACCAGCAAGTGATACAAAGTTTGCTCTGGTTACATGAATTACAGGTCCTGACTATTTTAGTATCTGTACTTTTGCTTGAATGATAAAATCAAGGTTGAAACTTTCTGTTGCCACTAAGTAAAAGTGCAATTAATATAGGGCTAATGCTTTGACAGGGAAAAATTCCCCAAACCAGATGCTGGTATTAATTGGACACTGAATTGCTTGAAATCATTCATTAGCCTGTAGATACTGCGTTCCCTATCAGCTGCAGTTTCATTTCAGGCAGAAATTGGTAAGATAATCTTTTTTTTGTTAAGGTGATATTATAAATTAACCTGTCCATAAATGGCATTAACTTTTTCAGCAGTGCAGTTACAAGTGGATGGATTCATAGCACTGTTCTTTTGCCAAAAGACAAATATTGTATCCAGTGCCAAGTTGTTAAATACTAATGAATTTAATGATTTTTGTCTTTCTCTGTTCACAATGTGATTGACAGAGCTCCAGCCTTCTCTAAATGTTCTGTTCTTCAGAATTACTCTGAATTTTGGGCATTACTGCTTCAACTTTGCTACCCAGCATGCTAACTCCTTTGCTCTCTTTTGGACTAGATAAGTACATTTTCTGTAAACTTTCCTGATCCAGCTGAGAACTATATTTATATTTATATTTATATTACAGGTTTTTGGTAGAAAAGCATATTGGTAATTAGTTTCTAAATTTAGTTTCTGTGGAAGGTTAGCATGTGTGTTCTCTGTAAACCTAATTGTGTAAAAATGATCATGAAAGTGAAACCACAGTGGCTCAGACATCAAAGTGAATTAAAAATGTGGTGAACTGCAGAAGTATTTTATACTATATCTGGTCAGATCCAAGTCATTATTCTCTTTTGAAAGATTATTAGGGCTTTTGGACAAAGAGGGAATTATCTCCAAAAACATTACTTGAAGAAAATTGGCATATTATGGGCATCTAGTGTAAAGTAACATGTAATAAAATGATTTCCAAGATTCGTAAGTGCTTGTAGGTCTAGCTGTTTTTTACTGAACTGTTAGTCCTGAAGCAGCTCTCTTTAGAAGATGGTCTGCATATTTAGTATCTTTTGACACAATTTAAAGCCAAACCAAATAGTATGGCATGTTCTGGTTTACTATGCTGCAGTAAAAAGGAAACCCAGAGTCCCTGGAAGTGGGACTGTGTTGGGATAAGACTTATGCTGGAAGTGTTGCAGAGATGTGAAGAGGAGATCCTGAGGTGTATGTGGAGCTGGTGAACATCATTGCTCCTCCTCTTCATGAGCAGCTGCTGCTGCATTTTAGGCTCATGTGCTGCTGCTGCTGGTTTACCCCATGCCCTGTATAATCTGGTTTGCATGAAAGCACCTGACATTTTAAGCTTTTATTTTAGCATATTTTTCTTTTTGTCATCTTCTGACATCTACATGCTATTGAAAATAGCACTACCATTCACTACTACCCCATCTGCCTCTTGAAGGCTACTAAATGTGCTTCTGGTGGAAAAGATGTTGTGTCTTTTTTCTCCTCCTCTCTTAGCAGACACTGTGGTGACTGCTTCTGAGGGGTGGGTGCTGCGGTGCGTTCCGTGGGGGCACTGAGCGTCCATCCGCGGTTTCAGGGGCTGCCGGGGCTGCTCCAAGGCACGGGGGGGCTGGCGAAGTTCCTGCAAGGTTTCACCCAACCCACTGATGGTACAGGCGCGCCAAAGAAGGAGACAAGTGGAGGGGCTTTCTCAGATGGTTTATTTGGCACCAGGGTTGTACCGGGGAAGCACCGGCACAGGGGGTTACAGTTACATAAATACAGGGGGGACGGGGGGAGGATACAACATCCAATAGAGGAGCACTGCGGGGTTTGAATTTGGTGGGCTTTGTCTAGGATTACACAATACAGAGCCCTCTGTGGGGTGGAGAACCGATACTGGGGGCGGGGGAGGGGACATAGCAGAGCCTGGCCATGAGATAGACTGAAACTGGCCAGAGCACACCGCAACAGCTGGGGACATCTTTTTCCCTTTCTAAGTGTAAAAGAGAGGCACGTGCAGGAGCTGAGGTGCAGTCTTGAATAGAGGCAGGAGAAACAGGGCTTTGGTATTCATTGCTGGAGCTCTACTGGGAACACTTGTAGGATGGAGGTCAAAATATTTCAAGTGCAAATTTAGTTTGTTTAATCCCTGCATGCAGATAGTTTGCCTTACCTGGTCTGTCGCAGGCAATAGCTTTTATCCAGTCTTTAAAATCAATTGGTGTGATTATGTTCATGGCACATTGGCTTTTACTGAAAGTCTCCGTCCTGTAGGAAAATAGGACCCAGGTCCTAAGCACAAGTGCTTTGAGCAGTAGTCAATTATTTGATAGCTGGCTTTCTTCCTGCTATTTCCATGACGTTATATGTAGTGTTACCGTAAGGCATATTGGGATGCTGAAGTGGAACTTTTTTAATTACTATCTTTCATTGATTTGAGAGGGCATGGGGGAGGTATGAGGATCTCCTAGTTTAAAAAAACCCAACACAGTAGAAGAAAAAAAAACCAAACAAAAACCAAAGCAACAAAAAACCTCAAGCCACAAGGCACTGAACAATGTGATTCAGTTGCATTTATTCTGCTTTTGCAAAACATAATAATTACTTTTTAATTCTTATTTCCTGAACTAACTGCATTTTGTACTCAAATATGTTCTTCTGAATTATTCTCTTCTTAAGTGACTTCCTGCTAAACTGCATTTTTAATTACGTGCCCTTCATAGTAACATGAATATTTGTATTTATCTCCTGTTCCCTTGTTTTTGATATATTCCCCCTACAGTCCATACATTTCAGTAGTGCTTTGAGCTCCCACTTTGTTTTGCCTGAGTTCACTGTAGGTACCAAAGGTTGTTGATTTTCTGTCAGTTGGCAGGTTCACGTATTTTAAGGAAGACTAGGCAAATTCTGTGTTACTGTGCAGTACTGTAGCAGTAGGGGCAGGAGAATTGGTATTACTCAGAGACTTCCAAAGGATCCATAGCCTCAAGGAAAATGTGGAGAAAATACGGATTAAATAAAAAATATTTTTTTTACATCTCCAGTAGTGCTGTGACTCACCAGGAGACGAGAAAAGAAGTTGATTTTCCTTCAGTTGCTTTCAGAGACTATGTACACACACTTTTCTTAGGTTGTTGAATGATAAGTAGGAAATTAAAAGATGGCCATTGTGGGATTTCATCCTAAGTGGAGGAAGGTCCCCACAACTCAAACAGCCAGAGAGCAGACTGTCTTCTCGGGGAGGTACGGGGGAAACACTTCACTAGATTTTGTGCTTAGAAGGGAGCAAACCTAGTTGCCCATGGTTGCGTTAGTATGAAACAAGGAGTATTTCAGAAAATACTCCATCTGAGAAAGAGATGGTATCTCCGAAGAGAAGATATTTTTGCTAATTTAAATTAATAGCATTTTGGAATCAGAAAAGAAAAGGAGTTTGCGCTTAGTTGTGGCACTTGCCAATGTGAGTGCAAAACTCTTTTCTTAGCAGCAGGGAGGGTTTTACATGCTGTGTGGAAAGGTAACTGTGTGCTAGTCTGCCATCAGCCCTTCTCACTGGCCTTTTGCTAATGACAGGCCAACTGCAGGAGTTTCCATTTCTTCTGATTTTAGTTTTCAGATATTCAGTTTCTCTACAAATCTTGATCTTTAAACTCCAAATCTTTTTAGCAGGAAGTCTGGAGTGTACTTTGAATTGTCTAAGCTTGAATGAAAGTCTGTGGCTTTGGTGGATGGATGCTTTCTGGCCATTCATGACTGCTTTAGCTGCCAGCCTGGAGCTATTAAATGAATGGAAATTCTCTAAGAGGGTGACAGTGCCAACAGACAAGTGCCTATTCTGAGCTTGCTCATTATGCCAGACAGCAAAAATGTTGTGAAGCTGTGTAACACTTGCATTGTGATTAGATGCATCACTTATTCATGTTCTGCAAAATAAACACATTTAGATGGCTGACCATGACAAGCATTTGAAGAAGTAATGGTCTTTAGGTGTCAGCAAAGACATAATTAAGCTGAATATTGAAAAGAGCTTCGCAGCTGTGAGTATAGATAGTCAATGAAATGGGCTCTCAGAAAAGCCAGTAATGTTCCACATCAGCTTTCAGTCCTACATTTTTGGGTTCAAGAATGATGTCATAATACCCTACTAAAGGTGATGGAGACCAGCCTTCTGTACCTCAAAGTGGACAGCAACCATCCATTGACCCAGTGCCTCTTGGGGAGCTGCTGCGCTGTAACCCTGTTGGGGGATGGGGCTGGAGTGTGTTGATTCACAAGAGGAGATACTTTCATGTCAATTAGAGGAAGGAGGATTGCTAATAGGAGGTTGGTGCAGTCAGTACTGAGATAGTGTACAGTGCCATGGCAGTCATGGTACAAATCCTCAGGCTCTTCCTTAATAAGAGGAAATTTAATTTTCCACAAGAAGAAATTTTATGCTATGGTGTTTCACCTATTAATGTCCAGACGATCAGAAAATTCACTGTGAGCCTAAAATTATAAAATCACAGAATATGCTGAGTTAGAAGGGACCCATCAGGATCATCAAGTCCATCTCGTAGCCCTGCACAGGACACCCCAAGAATCCCACCATGTGCCTGAGAGTGTTGTCAAAAGTATCAAGTAGTCCTGCAAGGAACCAGGGAGTTGGACTCAATCATTATAGGTCCCTTTCAAACTGAGATATTCTACAAATCTGATTCTTATGAAGAGTAGGGAAAGAGAAAAAAGTCAAGTTGACAAAGATTGAGGCATAAGGAAACCACAAATCACATAGCAAAAGGAGAGGTTGGAAAGCCTAGAAGAAGTGGTGGAGAAAATTGTTAAATAATGAAGGAAATTAAAGGTGAAGAGAAATGATGCAAATAAGTTAAAATCAGAGAACCAAATAGAAAGAGAAGAAGAGGAAGAAGGCAGTGATTTAATACTTGCTGCAATGCTGTCGGTAGGGGCACCGGGCATCCGCTAGTGGTTCCAGGGGCTGCCGAGGCTGCTCTGAAGGCACGGGAGGGCTGGCGAAGTTCCTGCAAGGTTTCACCCAACCNGGAACAGATACCGAGGGGTGGGATCGGGCAGCAGTGCCTGGCCATGAGAAAAACAGAAATCTGGCCAGAGCACACCACAACAAATAGTCACACAATTCATGAAAAAATACAGATAAAAAGCAGTGATAAGGACATCTGTCTGTAACAGCTGTGCAAACACACAAACTCCACTATTGATTCAATTTCTAGTATGTATATTGGCAGATAGATTCACTTGGAGTGCTTTACGTAAGCCATAGGCTCAGTTGCGTCTTACTGGCCCTTCCTTTCCAAAGATTGGCAAAGCAAGCGTGATTGACTTGGAAATCCTCTCTCCCATCCTACATTACTACTAATGTGCACGTAAGCTAGTAGTCTAGGGTGGTAATGAACCTCTAACATTAGATGCAAGATGGATTTTAAAAAAGTATCTGTGCATAAGTCTCTTTCAGTGTCTTCACACTCCCAACACTCCTCCTAAGTGGGATTTCTCCAAAACTTTTGTTTATGAATCTTTGGCTGTTATTTTGTTTTTTCAGACTTCAAAATCTGCAATTTTTAGGCTTTTTCTTTCTAGAGAGATGGAAGACCAGAAAAACTTGAGATAGGAATAAAAAAAATTACATTTTGCTATGTAAATTATGAGTGCAATCAAAAAAACCAGACCAAGCAAGCAAACAAAAAACCTTAACAAACAAACAAACAAAAAAATCGACCCAAAACACTGCTCTCTCCTGCCTCCCCCCCAACTACTGGCCAGAGGGAGAAGAGTCAAGTTTCAGGATACTCAATGTTAAAGTGGAAAATCCTGGTGGTTGTGACTTACTGTAGCTCCACTGCTGGCAGCTTTATGAATCAGGAATACAGGAAACAAGTCTGTCTCTTGCTTTTCAGTTAATTTAAAACTACTTAACACCCAGCTTCTCATCTCTATTGGACTCTCACCTTGGGTAAAGTGAAGAAATCGAGTTAATGCATTACTGTCTTGTGGAATGTCAGTACTTCCAAAGATTTGTGGGATTTGGATAGATAGACAGTGGTAGAGTGACTTTCTGAATAGTTCTGTTTATTGATAGGAAAAAAAATGCGTGGAAGCTAAAATCTGTGGTGTTTCAGAGAGTAAGATGTCTCAGTCCTGCTGAAGTCCAGGGGTATTTTAGTGACTGAGTCAGTTTTTTAAACTTCTGGTCCTTAAACTCACAAACAGAGCTGTAAATGTCCCCTTGCAATGCTGCATTTTGCATTAGTTTGTGCTGTCACCTAGTCTCTTCCTCATGTTTTCAATCACCCCACACTAAATCAGGCATGTACCCCCAGACAGAGAACTTTTAGAGGCTGTATTAGAATTAACCAGATTCATTTAGATTAACAAAGTTGTGACCTTAGGTTATACTTTGTATTGCCTTTTGAAGAAGTGTTTTCCAAGACGACCTCTTTGAAGAACTGTTTACGTGTGGCAGAGCACTCACTCTGTTAAGCAGAGATTTGGTGATCTTCTAATTACAAATCTCTCTGTAGAATTGATGATTTGGAGTATTCCTCTGCAGGATGAAAATTGTTTGAATCTTCCTCCCCTTCACCCTGCTAGCTGTATATATTGTCAAGGTTTCTTATCAGTCATCAGTACATTTATTCTTTGTTTTCTTGTTAACTGGATGGTGACTCTTGGCAGTCAGCATGATCTTTTGAGTTTCTGCAGACAAACATGCAGAAACTGCTGTGTTGGGTGGAATAATTGGTTGGTACAAATAGGAACATACAGTTTATTCAGTTATTTGTTGGTGGATGGGTTGGTATGTGACCTGAAATGAAACTGGGATGTGGCTTAGTCCCTGTTTTACTTACAATTGAAAGTTAATAGCAGAAAAGAGGACTTCAAGGTTTTAACTAGGTTCAAATGGAGTAAATGGAGCTTGGCATAAGAAAACAACTTGGGGATTGTGTACATGGCTGGTGCTTCCAGTTCCCTGTCTCTGAACATTGCCTCCTTATTGTACATCTGTGTTGGTTGTGGCTAAAGATAAAGCAGTTGAAATGATGAGTTTCCTCAGTAGGCAAAATAGAAAAGTCTTGATCTGAATACAAAATACCTATTACTTCTCCTGGAATTATTCAGTGAGGAACATACTAGAAAGAGGGTCAGTTCTTAGCTCAGAATAAAGATGAACAAATCAAATATTGAAGTACCAGGTAGCTGACATTCTTTCATCTCTTAGATTTTTGTCTCTTACACATGTTATAGCTATAATGTTAATTAAGTTGTATTGCAGTCAGTAGGTTTCAACATATCTTATTGCCATCAGGTGGCATGTATGTTCTTTTATCTGCCTGCCTTCTATTTCAGATAGGAAAGAAGGGGATATTTTTATTGTCTGAGTTGGTTTTGGTTTTTTGTTTGTTTGTTTTCCTTTGTGTGTGTGTGGGGGGGGGGTTGAGTTTTTTTGTGGAAGGTGGGTTGGGTTGCTTTGATTTTCTTATTCCTGTTCATTTGGAGGACAGAATGTTTGATAAATGGATGCCTTAAGCTTTCACCTAACCTCCATAACAAAAACCCCACAACTTCCCCCATATTTGAAGAGGTAATAATTGCCTTGCAGCACTCTATTTTAATAGGTACAAATGTGGAACTGGCTGATACTGGAAATCACTAATAAGAAAGGCTTCAATGCTCTGTTTCCCCACCAAGAGACCATTTCCTTGAGTATGAAGGTACAGTGCACATGAAATCAGCAACTCTGCCTATACAGGAGAAAATGTTTTCATTCTCCATTGCAAGTCTGCAACTGCAATCAGTAATACAGGGGAGGGAAAAACATGCCAATGAAAGTGCTGGACTGGTTCAGCCAACTCTTATGCATGTGACTATATTAGGTATAACTAATTAACCTAATATCAACCTTTGCCAACATCAGCATGTACTGCTTAAAATCTCAGGATGAAGCCAGAAGGTAGAAAAATTAAATCTTGGTTCACGCAAGAATAGCTGATAGGTTATTACTCTGTCTCTCGGTTTGGAAATTTAATATTTATGTCTGTAACTTACAATTAATATAATTCTCTGGAGAGTATTAATTTTCCATAGCTTAAGTTATCAAAATTATGTTCTCAAATTTATATTTTTTCTGTAATACGGTTGCCATGTCTTTGTCTTCCTCTGCACATTGCATCGAGCATTAAACAGAAAGATGTGAGGTTCCTTGTCTTTATTCCAAAAAAAGATAGATTGCTGTCTTTACATGGTATCATCTTTTTTTCCACTAAAAGGATAAATAGGTAATGGCGTGGCTTCAATAATGGTAGATAGAATAGGAAGACTCTGAAAAATTTCCATAATATTTTCTTTTTATCATCTTACTCCACTGCTGAATGCTTTCTAAAACAAATTTGGTTGGAGTTGTGTGTTTTTCTACTCTTTTGAGATTACCAACAGTCTTGCTTGATAAACTTTAAGGATCATCAAGAATTTAAACAGAAGAATTTTGTCACACTGGGGGTGCTGTCAGTTGGGCATATGAGCCCATAAAGCCTCTGACAACTTTCGTGATAACTCACCACAACATGCCCTGTTGTATTGCAGCAATAGGAAAATCTAGTTTCCAGCAGTGCAAGACCTTTCTGAAAGTGATGCTCTGCTTTGTGGGGTTACACTAGGGGCGATCCCTTCTCTGTGGGGCTGAGCGAGGGGGAGATCAGTCTGGGACAGTGAGTGGAGACATGTGGAGTATATTCCCTTTACCCTGGCTCTAACCAAATAGTCAGGCACTCCAGAAAATTCCAGGAGTCATTGCTGCAGCATAAGTGGTGTAAAAGAGACAGTGTTTTAGTAAAGGCATAGTGACAGAGTGAGAAATACAGTGTTAATAGGACTGCACATTAATTGTATAGTGAAAAGAATAAAGAAAAACAAAGAAATGGAAAAAGCAAGGAAGATACAGAACCCATCAAGATGAGTTATATTTTTAAGACTTCATTTTATTAAGCTTTTATTGTTTTATCAAAGATGATAGTGAAAGGTATTGCCATAGATAGTGCTTTTCTCAAACTTAATATTTCAAAGAGATTTTCACTTGGAATGGCAGCTTCTCTGTCCCATTACTTGTAACATGCATTTTTATTACGACTAGGAAACTAAATTTTTAAAATAATAACTCTTTACTTCCTCGCTGTCTTAGAATGAATGATCTTTGCAACAGAGACTTCTTTCCTACTGGTGTAGAAGGAGATTACCTCTTGGAGAATGCTCCTGAAATATAAATAATGTATCGATAGGAACTGTAGAACGATGTAGGTGGAGGACTAGAAAAACGGAATGTTTGCCAGGCTCGTCTATTATTTATCAAAGCTGGTTAAATCTAGTTGTCACAGCGCAAGATACTCACAGATCTTAGTATAAGCCATACTTTTCATAAGTCATATTTCTTTAACCAAAAATTGCAGTTGCACTAGTAATGTTCTTTAAAGAGTTACAGGCTCTGGGAAGTTCGTTATGGTCTTGTAGGTTTTGTTTGTTTTTTCCCCCCTTGTTTGTTTGTTTTTTTTAATACAGATTTTAACTCATAATATTTTATTGACAAGTTCAGAAATTATACATTTTTACATATGGATTTCTGATACAACAGACAAAATAACTATTTTTAATTAAAAGCTTGTTTGTACTTTAATTGAACTGCCAGGTTTTTCTCTAAGGACCACAGAGCTAATTTATCAAATAGACTTACCTTTAGGCACATTTGAAAATTCAACCCCTTGCTTTTGGAAGCCAAAAGAGTTTTTAAATCTGGTTCCTAATAGCCAGAAAGTTAGCTGTATGGAATATTAGCAGAATATATATTTTTATGTCATTGCTGCATATTATCACTTGGATAGGTTTGACTATTTTTTGAGTAGCTCCAGTGGGGTCATAAAGCACGTGTGATAGAGGGGGTGTGTGTGTGTATACCAAATGTAAATACAAGTGTACAGACACAAGTGTCTGGCCATAAAAGAAGTAGAATGCTTTCAGGCATGCTGATACATGCCAGGGGAGAAGAAAGAGAGCCCTGTAATAAAATCTCATTGAGGATGCAGAGAGAATGTTTCAGCATTAAGCATTCTCCTCATGTTTCACATAAATGCATCCTCCTATCATGAGGGGATGAACAGTGCATTTGCACTGGCTCATTCAAATTGAATGTTGGTAAAAGAAGAGTCTTGAGCAAACACTGAAGAGTCTGGCATTTTTTAAAGACAGGGGAAAGGTTAAGCTGACTACTGTTTAAACTGCTGTTTATTGGATATTTATTTGCTGACCGTGTTTATTGAAAGTGGTGTTGAAAAGATCATTGGCAAGATTTCGGATGGCTGCATAGCACAGGTCAGAATTCTATTAAACTATTGCAGTTTTTACAATGAAGTTTAGATCTTCATAGATGAATTAGTAAGTTTTTTTATATCTGAGGATGGTTAGATTGTATTTTGCTGGAAGATAAAAGAGGGTAGGAAGTGCCTTCTCTGTATCATTTCCCCTTCTCTCTCTGACAGCACTGCAGCTTTAACTTGGCTTAGAGCTATAGTAAATGAGAAACTTCACTAGATACAGCATTTAAAAATCAGAACGTTTATTAAGAATAATTAGACTTCACTATGAATGTTTTGTTTTTATTATTTTTGTTTGCTGTTTCAAAAATAACAGAGCTCACTGAACTTGATCATTTTCTCCTTAATGCACTGAGGGGCTGCATGGGGGAGAGTCACAGTCACCCTTTTGGGTGAAGCACGGGGTCATCTTGCAGTGCCTTAGGCATGTTTAAATGTTAATTTTAGAAACAAAAGGTAAGGCTGTATGTGCGCACTAGACCTGGCCTTGCATTGTTCTCATGGGGTGAAGAGATTTATAAGAACCAAGGAATTTTTATGTTATTCTGATTTTTCTCTGGTTTAATTCTCCAAGCCTGCAAGAGACACACATGCACAGTCACCTCTCTATGTAGCTGAATGTCAGAAATAAATTCCTTCAGTCTTTCAGCAGGGCTCCTCTTTAGTGGTGTCTGAAACATTAGGGGAAGCCTTGTGTTACGAATGTGTTTGAGGTGTTATTTGCTTCTCTTTCTCTGCATGCATATACTCTCTGTTTTGATTATTTTTTTATTTTGAAGGCACTTTTCCCAGGTCTTTTATGGTGATTTATTATTTTTATTATTTTATTTGTTTGGTTTTTTCCTCCGTCTTTCCCTGAGATAGGATAAAAAGTCTTGTAAGTTAACTGCTGCAATGAAAGTTTGTGTTCCTGGTTGTGAGGTCTTGCTTATGTAGTGACAGTAGTCTGCAATATTTCCTCAGGAGAGCTGCTCTGGGAAAATATTCAAAATATCAGTGTTTTACTTTAAACATATGTGTATGCACGTCATTTATGTATATAAATATATGCTATATGTGTCCAGAGCTGGTATGTAATTGTCTATGCAAACAGACATGTACAGTGTTCCTGTTAATGTCACTGCCTCCAGATTGCTTAGACTCAGATTCTTCCATGGGCATTCTGGATTAGACGTTCCTAGAGGAATAACATGAACTCACATGCAGCTGATCTCAGTGTTGACTGGCTCTGTTTGGATGATTTAGTGCAGAGAAGCTGTAAGCAGTGATGTGTTCTGTACGAGCTTCCTTGGACGATTTGATTGCATTAGTGGTCTCAGGTGAATGGCAAAAACTGGGTGGCCCTGCTGTCATTACTGGGAGTAAACAAGGCATTGGTCAGTGAGCTTATGAAGCCTCTACAGCATATCAGTACTGGAATGTTAGTTTCTTTTGGTTTGGGGTTTTTTGGTTTTTGGTTTTGTTTTGTTGGTGTTTTTTTTTTTTGTACTAGGGGAAACAACAATCTTGCATTGGGCTCTGTGTGTGTGTATGTGTACAGCAGTGACAATTGAAATCAGGGTAAATCTGGAATCCTAAGAGCACAAGATGTGCTCCAGAGCTAGGTAAATGCTTCCTTTGAGTTTTCCATGTATCTGTTAAATAGGTTTCCATATGGCATGGTTTGACTGTATGTTTGACTGAAAGTATTATGTGAGCAGAACATGGCTTACTCAGTTCCACAAAGATTTGTTTGAATACTGTCCCTTACCATCTCTTTTACAGCAGCTAATTTTGGAAACCCTAGATTTGATCAGTTTCAACTGAAAGGACCTACAATGGAAAAAGGCATGATATGAAGCCTATAGAATTATTATGGTCCTTGGGATTGCTTTGTTGCCCCCATGGTTGCCCGATGCTCTGGATCTGACTGTATTTGTTGCTTGGTACAGTGTGTAATGACAGGCAACTCTGTCACATGCCAGTGTTTGAGAGAGGAAGAAAATTGATGCACATTGAGACTTGCACCACTTTCAATACCGGTTAAAAGGCTGAAGGACACTAACCCTTCCTGGGCTGTACAGCTGCATCTGGTTTGGGTGGCTAGGTCTTGGTAGCAGGGGAGCTACACAGGTGACTTCTGTGAGAAGCTGCCAGAAGCTTCCCCATGTCAGGCAGAGCCAATTCCTGAAGCAGGGGAGCTCCACTGGTGGCTCCAAGACGGACACACTACTGGCCAAGGCTGAGCCAGTCAGGAATGGCAGTAACACCTCTGTGTTTAACATACTTTAAAAGGAAAAAAAAAAGTTATTGCATGCATGTAATTGCAGCCAGAGAAGAGCAGAGTGAGAATATATTAGAGGAACAACTATGGCCAGTGAAGGAGGGGCAGGACCTGCTGCAGGCACCAGAGTTGAAATTCCCCTGAAGCCCATGGTGCAGACCATGGTGAGGCAGCTGTGCCCCTGAAGCCCATGGTGCAGACCATGGTGAGGCAGCTGTGCGCCTGCAGCCCATGGAGGAAACCCACACCAGAGCAGGTGGATGCCTGAGAGAGGCCCCGTGGGAGACCCACGGCAAGAGGAACCCCCACTGGATCAGGTTTCCTGGTAGGACTTTTGATGCTGCAGTAGGCTGTGCCTGAAGGACTGCATGGTGTGGAAGAGTTACCCACGCTGGAGCAGTTCATGGAGAACTGTCTCCTGTGGGAGGAACCTCACACTAGAGAAAGGGAAGAACTCTTTTCCCTGAGCAGCACCAGGAACATTTTGCGATGAACTGACCATAACCCCTATTCCATTTCTCCCTGCACCACTGCAGGGGGCGGAGGTAGAGCTGGGAAGGAGGGTAGAGTGGGGGAAAGGTGTTCTTTCAAAGATTTATTTTACTTCTCATTATCCTCCTCTGATTTTGTTAGTAAGAAATTCAGTTCTATCTCCAGTTCAAGTCTGTTTTGCCCATGATGGTATTTGGTGAGTGATGTCTCTCTGTCCTTATCTCAACCTCTAAGCCCCGTGCTACATTTTCTCCTCTCCCCTCTCCAGCTGTGGAGAGGAGTGATAGAGCAGCTTTGGTGGGTGTCTGGCATCTAGCCAGTGTCAACCCACTACAACAGCCTCTTCCTATCCCATACACACAGTAGGTTTTGATTGCACTGAATTTGATGCTGTTATGTCAGTGGCTGGGAGTTGTGTGTTGGATTTAAAAAAAAAAAAATTATTTTTAAATCAACTCATTTTGTACTCTTTTTTTGAAAACTAGGAGTCAAATCCCAGTGTTATCTTAAATGTTAATTAACTTTCAGTACCAGAAGATAGCTTTTTGCTTTTCTGAAATCTGATGATTAATGCTTTTGTTTACTTCTAAGTGATACATTGTTTGTCATGTCACCACTGAAGTCCTGCTCCTTTTCTAAAATTGTTGTTCTTGGCTTTGCATGGGCAAATGTTTCGTTTTCGCTTGCAGAACTGCCTTAGCTTCTTGTCCAGAATCCAAATAGTGAATGGCATTTAAAATCTTAATTAACCTTAGAACAATATTTTGCAATTAAGTCTTAACATCAAGTTTTATAGAATTGTATAATGGTTTGGGTTGGAAGAGGTCTTAAAGATCATCAGTTTCCAACACCCCTGCCACAGGCAGAAAAAACTTTCACTAGAACAGGTTACTCAGAGCTCCACCCACCCTGGATTTGAATACCTCCAGCAGTGGTGAGTCCATAGCTGCTCTGAGCAGTAAGTTAGAGTTAATCCTTTTTTCTGAGTACCTATAAGAAAGATGAGGGTGATGGCAGCCCATTTTCCTGTGTGTAAACAGGATGCTTTCAGTACTGTTACATAGTTGATTCTGCTGATAAGCTCAGAAGGTTCTGGTTCCGCAAAACTAACCAGTCATTTGGCAGCTCTGCATGTCCGTCTTTCACTTCCAAACATTTTAAACATTTGTTTCTAGGAGAGCTGTCAGCCAGTTCTCAATCAATATTTATAGTATTCAGATTTCTCAGAGAACAAAAAGAATGTCTCTGGGTATGTTATAATCTATACCCCACCTATGTGAGAATGCAGCCTTTCACTCGGTGGTAGAAAAATGTCAAAAGGGCTGTGTGGTTATCCCTGTGTTGTTTCAGGATGGCAGTAGAAGCCATTTATTGGAGGATATGTCTGAACTGTCCCTGGGAAGATGTAACCTGGTACATTAGAAGAGATGGAAAGAAAATCAGAATTAACATTTTTTGGGAAAGTGTAACTTGGCTGCTGATGCCCATGAAATTGTCCATTTGTAGTATTGTGCTTTCACAGGAAGTGAAAGTGCTGGTGTTTGTATGTTTACATTGTAAATGTGAGTATCATGTCTGCTTCTGATGGATGTCCACTGAATGCAAAGGCAGACTTGAGGGAAAAAGTGTTCTTCTGCTAAATTTAGTTGGTTGCTTACTCATTTTGCAGATGGGAAAAAATCTTTTATTGAGGTGTTGAGGAAACTAGAGGTCTCTAGTTTCTACTTTCTAGTTTCTTAGTTTCTTAGTTTCTTAGTTTCTGGTTTCTTAGTTTCTAGTTTCTTAATTTCTACTTTCTAGAAACTAAGAGGTTTTCAGAAGCTGTCGTTCAGGAAAAATACAAATATCTCTGGGAAATAAAAGGAAATGGTAACTTACAGAATATTTCTAATGTACACTTTTTTCCTAGTTAAAATTTAGTTCAACAAGGTAGCTATTACAAATTGAGATTATTAATAGATTTCATATTTGAATCTACTTCTTAAGTTCAAGATGTAGTAATTCAGGAAGATTTTGGTCATTTTCACACACATCTGAGAGCTGCTGAGGGAAAAGGCTCAAAGTTGTGCTCATGCTCTAGGAAGGACTGAGATCAGCCCTTCCTGGTGACTGGTTGGCTTGGAAGTGGACATGAGCTACATTTTTTGCACAGCTATTCTCATAGATATAGTCACCCTCCAGGATTTTTTAGGGAAAGAGAGGTAGCTTGATGTTGGAAGACAGATGCTTCTGCACAAAACTTTAGTGAAAAAATCTTCCTTTCAGATCCTGTAGAACAATTTTGAACTGTAAATCCTTTGGATTTAGAGGGTTACTATTAATCTGTGAAGAAAGTATAAGGTCCTTGAACGGATGCAGTTGTACTAAACTACTAGATTGTGTATTTGGTTGAGTATATGCAATAAACATCAGATTTCATTGAAGGGAATGCTGCAGCTGTTGGGGAGAATGCTGTGAGTGAAATTAAAGGGTAATTATGATTCAGTATTTTTTGCATAGGGTTTCTAAGAAATGGAATATTTGTTTGTCAATGAAAAGATTGTCATTGAAACTGATGCTTTATGGATCTCAAAAGAGATGATGAGGCTATAGGCGCTGCAGAAAGTAGCACCAGGAGAATGAAGTCCTTGCTGCAGATCAGGTGGCCTTGTCAAATTTTTGTTAGTCTTTGAAAATCCTTTCGCAGTCATGTTTTTTTGTGAGTTTTTTGCTAGCCTTTTCCCCACTCAACATTTGAGATGCAGAAAATATGTCACTTCCATATTAAGGATTAGCTTTGAGCTTGAAGAAAAAGGCATAAAGTTAATTGGAAGGTCATAAATAAATCAGTGTATTATTCATGTGTGTTCGTGCATATACTTTTAAAAATGTCTTTGTAGAAAAATGAATCTTTCATTTCTAAAGAAGATTGGGATAAACTTCTGCTTTTTTACCATCTTAGCTACAGTCTGTAGGATTCTCTAGTTCTTAGTTAGTTGAGCAAACTGTTACTGAATTTCAGGAGCTTAGCTGTATTGTTTCAGAAACAAAAAAAGATATGCCATATACCCTAAATGAAAAGAAATAATTTTAGCACCTGATACTAAATACTTAGTAAGAACAAGAAAAAACTGTGTTTATTGTAGGAGAAACAGCATTTAACAAGAAACCTTTGGCTGTTCGTGGTGCCAGACAAGTTTGATTTCTTCATTTTAGTGAAACTATATAATGAAAAATGCCTGTAGTCACCATCCCTGGAGGTATTTCAAAGACCTGTAGATGTGGTGCTTACGAACATGGTTTGGTGGTGGACTTGGCACTCTGTGATTCTGTAATATGATCATGTGAGTTAATATAATTCATATAATCTTAGGACCATGATAATTAATACGCATCTGTCATTTTAGAAAGACGATTTCCAAGACTTTTTAGCATATTTTTGCTATTAATTAAAAATAAAAACTTATTCAAGTACCTATTACAGTTAAATTGCTTCAAGAGTGCTGAACAAGTGATCTTAGAGGCTGTGACCCTCACAAGAGTACTGTAATCTCTGGCTCTGTGGCACTGGTGGACAGCAATGGTCAAAAGCCAATGGCCAGTAGCTGGCCAGAAGCAGAGAAGCCTCTTCCAGCTGGGGCAATGGGGACATCCAGACAGATCATGGGAGCAGCTGGCACTTCCATGAGGTGGGGTGCAGAGCGGGACCAGCCATGGTGGAGCGGCAGTGAAACAATCTTATACCACCTCCTTCAGTCCCTTGTGTCTAGAGTGATCTGAGCTGTAACACTTGCACTTGTGTGTGGTCACTAGAGAACCTCACTGGGCTTAAGTGACCTGGTGCCATTTAGAGATGGTATTTCAGACTTCATAAAGGTGTAGGCAATGCAGGGGTGACGTGGGGGAGCACTTAGCTGATGTGAAAGTCCTTTGTCAAACAAAACAGCACTAAATTGTTGTGGGTTGACAATATTTTAGATTTTGCAGAGTTTTGTATATGAGATGCTCTAGGTTAGCTGTATTTTAAATGTATAATATGAGGCTAAGGAGTGAAGATTTTATGTGTCTTAGGTATCAGTCTTCTCATGTTTTTTTCAGAGCTTTTTTGTATGCTATTTCCCAGTGGAGTCTCTTTCGGTGGTTTCATATTTTGATAGTAGTATGTGGAAATTGCTACCCTGCTCTTAATTTAATAATTAGGGGAAAAATACATATATATCATTATAGTCTGAGGAGGACATAGTGTTGTGGGGGTTTTTTTGTTCCTCTATATTTGTAACTGGGAAACTAATGCTGAGTGGATGCTGTGCTCAGAAAACAAATGTTGTACATAATTCTATTTTGAATTAAAGTGGCACCATACTAGTGTGTATATCATTACTGATATTCTCTTGGGCCCTGAAGAGTATATATATATCAATGTTTTGGACTGCAAACCCCTCTACTGGAATACTAGAAAGCAGTGATAGGCAATATATGAAAATGATGAAGTGGAAACTGGCTTTTCTTACTCTTGTAGCCATTCCCGTTCTAAGTAGGTAGCTATTACACCAAAGAAATCACTGTTCTGCAAAACTGAATTTATGAAATCTTCAAGGTGTTTTCTTTTTTCCTGAAAATCTATTCAAACCACTTAATTGAGGAAGTCTGCAAAACTATCAGTAGTTTGTACAAGGATATGGATTTCCAGCTGATTTCGGAATTGCCCTTGTCATAAGTTTTTCTTTCATCTGGGCACCTGCTCTATATAAGGGGAGTTTGGTGCTTACTGCCTTCTTCAAAGGATGGACTAAAGCCATGGTGTTGGCTTTGATGTAGAAACAACAGCCAGCTGTTCTGTTCCTCTTTTCCAAGGACTTTATATGAAATAAAATTGCATATGAGGAGGATAATGGATTCAAGAAAAAGAAGTCAGGGAAGTTCTTAATATATTAAAGCTGAGAGATGACAGAGACAGCAAATGCTAAATGAGATGAAAATAATGACTCCAAAGAAAGGTTTCTCTGTAAAGACTGGTGGCATAACCAGAGGAAGCCAATATGCATTTATGACTGAAACTTGTGTATTCTTTGTAAGTTGTGTTTTGTCTGACTTGTGGTGCATTTCCACTTCAAATGAAGGAAAAAGGTTTAACTTTCACCTGGGTTCTTGGGAGCAAAAACCAGGTTCTTCAGAGATATAAAGGTAATCCTGTGATACTTATTCATATTTATGTGCATATACACAAACAGAGATGTGTGTTGATGTTGGGTCTGGGAATTATTTTTCTCCCTCAAGTTTTAAATACTTAATCTGTGAATAAAAGTCTTCTCTGGAGCCAAGTGGGTTGTTTTTTGGGTTTTTTTTATATTGATGAGCTATACCTCATAACTGTCTGGCAGAGCTAAAGTGCAGTTGTTTACTGTGCTTGTATTTAATTTCTGATCTGAGCCAAAGTGCTGAGCTATAACAAATCTACAATGCAGAATATTTCTTTATAAAGATTGAACACAGTAATTTTACAAACTGAAATAGAGTTTATTTAACAAAGTGCTGGGAAAAAAAAAAAAAAAAGAGAGAAATTAATCAGCTTTATTACTATCCCACTACTGGGTGATTTCCAGGCTTCACATAGTGGAGTTCCAGCTCTTGAATTCAGGGGCATGAACTTTTCCTGGGATAAAGGCTGGGCATATTAGAGCTTCAACAAGCTTCTATTGTGGTCTGCAGTGACCACCAGCAATTACCCTTCTCCTTCTGTGAACCTGATTCATTGTGTAGAGTTTTAAAAGCTGTATTGACAAACACGTAGTTGAGATAATTAGCCTCTGGAGGCTGCCCTGAGAGATGTGAGAAAACATCTGTCTGCTCTTGTAAGAAAGTAGGGTCCTTTGCAGCAACAGTGATGTGGGGCTGAAGGTCAATTCCTTTGACATGACATGAGATGTGTAATTGCATTTTTTGTCTTTTATAAACTACTTGCTGATGGAAATGTGAATTTTTGATAGACTCTGCAGAACGTGACGGAGGATGGACTCTCCCAGTAGTGGGAACAGCAATATTTGCTGATGCATCTCTTTGGTTAGCTCTGGGCCATTAATAATGGTGACTGGTGCTAGAAAACACAAGCAAAAAGAACTTTTTATATGGGGATAGTTTGATGGGAGTTAGAGAAAGAAAAAAGCATTTTTCTGTGTGCTGTTGTATCTTCTGAAGAAGGGTGGGATCTGTTTGCAATGAAAATAAGTCCATAGTGTGTAACATGGCAGAACATTGCTTCCAGCTTTTTGAACTAGATTGTTTTTCAGTGTACACAGTCTGACATGGCTTGTTCTTGTCCATCCATGCACATGAATGTCTTTTTTAGAAAAGAATAAAAAATGTCTGTCAGCAGCAGGAGTATTCTAGGAGTCCTATTTCAGCAGTGGCACAGAAAAAAAATCTTGATGAAATACGGGAGTGAAGCTTGCTCATCTATAGCTTTGCCTGTGGGTAGAATAACACCTTTTCATTATGATTTTTTTAATTATTTTTGATTGAAAATTTAGAACTGTAGTGATATTCATGCTGGTTATAACTTCTTGATGTAAACATTTTGCATCTATCCTTAGGTATTTTGTACTGAAACATGAAAACTGAAAGGGAGAACTTGCAGAAAACATAGATGGGTGAACCAGAATTAGAGTAGTCGGCTTGTTTGAAACACTGAAAAAATGAATGGGAAGACATTAAAGCTGATTTTACAACTTTTCAGCTTTGTTTCACAGTTTATGCTAGTTTTGTTTTTCAGCTTTGACAGAATTATTACTGTTTGTTATAATTATTGTTTAAGAATAAATATTCTAAAATATTATTGGATGCAAGAGGAGAAAAAAAGAAAAAGTTCCACAGCAATTTCCAGGAGAACTTTAATTTGAATAACAATTTTAATAGTGTTTCCTAGAATTTATTCTTAACTGAGACTGCACTAAAGTGTATGGGAGGACAAATAATTTTTATGTCTGAACAAGTTTCAATTTGGACTCATGCCTGTTTCATTTTTGAAACACAGCGCATGGGACATGTGATGAATTTGGGTGCAGGAGAGCAGGAGAGCGCCATATCTGTGGTTTGGAAAGAGCACTTATCTTCCATAATGTGCAGTTTTTGTAAATTGGTGATTGAAATCTGAGCATTCGATTCCTTTATTGAGCTTTCTGGTTTCCAGAAAAGTGTTTTGATATCCTCTTCTGATGTTTTGTGCTTGCAAACAAAAAGAGCTGCCTGCCTGCCTGTGAGAAGTAGATGAGAAACAATGTTTTGTTTGTTTGTTTTTTTTGTTGGTGAATTAAATTCTGTCAAAGGTCAACGAAGAGTCTGGAAAACAGAAGAATTCCTCCCTCATCTTTTTTTGATTTGTTTTAGGACCCATTTGTTACATTTTAAAAATCACCTTCTCGTTATCTCTAGTAATTTCTCTTGTCCTGGATGTTTTGCAATCTTTAATCTCTTTCCTGAGCAGGGATGATAAAGACAGCAAGTATGCCATTTGTGTTTTCACAAATTATATGGGGTTTTTTTTCCTATAGTTGGCCATTTTAATCTAAAATATAGGTGTCTGCACAATGACTGTAAAAAACCTCATTTCTGGTGTCTTACATGTGCTTGCCTATGCATTACAGCCCTTGCTTGTAAATACAAACTAACAATTTTAGCTCATCACATGTATATATGTATGCATGTAGGCTTTCTTTCAGTAGAGAAACTAAACTCTGACCTCTCTTGCCTTGTGTTGCCTTGATGGCTGGCAGCCTCCTGGGTAATCAGGGTAAGATCAGGATGGTCGGGGGCTGACATGGGCCCAGGGCAGCATTACTTTAGGGTAATGTAATAAATAACTATGATTTGTTCCTGGAAATTTTATGATTGCAGAAAAATTATAGGGTAACATTCAGTTATTTTTATTTGTTTGGTTTTTGTTTGTTTGTGTTTTTAGATTTGGTATTACTACTTTCTTTCAGTGGGTGAAAAAATACTATCTGAAGACACCAGTCTTGAATATTCTTTTATTTATTACAGTCAGAAACAGCAATATCCTCCCCAAACCTCATTGCTTCTGTATTCAAACTTGTTTAGAGCACATGGCACTGGGCAGCTGAGCCACATGGTGCAGGAAGCTTGCCAGTGTGGTGTTTGCTACCCTTGCAGGTGTTCACGCCTTCTGGAAACACGAACATCCAGCCTTGGCAGGACTAAAATCACAGCATTTATGCTCCTGTTACTCCTCTGATTGGCCCATGCTGCCCTTCTTCATTGGCTGTAGCGCACTTACCCTCACCCCTTTCTGCACATGTGAACTTGTGCCTTGGTGTGGAAAGGGTGTCAGTAACAGCTGCAGCTGGGATCTTTGGAGATGGGGCTCGGGTCTGCTTCTGTCATGTATTTACCAGGAAAAAGAGAAAGCAAAACTTAAGTCACAAATTGTGGTGTTTTCCCCTTGGCTAAAGGGGACCTTGACAATGAAGAAAGCATCCTGGTTAGGGTCAAGTAGTTCTCCCTCACAAGGCAGGTCAGATGTGTGTTTTCATTAGTCCAGCATCCAGAATCTGCCAGTTTTTTCTATAGCTATTGATGCAAGGCCAAGGATCTTCAGTGACTGCAGTCTCTTTTATTTAGAGATGTTCTCAATCAGAACAAATCCTTAACCTTGTTAAATCCAACTCCTGAAGTTATTTGTAAAGCTTGAGTATCATGAGTAACTCTAACAATTTTTCTGGTTTCTGTTTGGGAGCAGTGGGATATCTGTCTGTCTCCTTACCTAGCCATGAAATATGTAGCTATAAAATGGCTATAAAAGTATTGATAAAACTCCCTATACTGTGACTGGTTTGGGGTCAAGACCATAACCGAGAGAAGTGCAACATTTACTCTTAATATGAAGGGGTTTTGTCTGATCAAAGTGTGTAATTTTAGTTAAACTGATAGATTTTGTGAGACAGATACATGAAGTCTTGTGCTGCTTTAACAAAGGCAGACAAACTGTGGCCTTGCACAAAGTCAATTTAAGTATCTCCTTTGCCAACTTCCCAGGTTCAGGCTCTCTTTTCTCCAGCGGTTCACCTCTGCCAAGTACTGTGCTGCTTTTATTGTAATGATGTAAAGGGGTGATAGGAGTAGAGAGGGACTGTGTTGTGCTGGATTCTGGCAGCAGAGTAACAACCAGATTGTGGTATTCTCCTTGCTGCTTAAAGGTCAGCAGTTCCCTTATATATCTTTCCCAGTTTAAATTTTTAAGCCTATCTGTGGCATTTATGCTATATCTGGGTAGCCCATGTGAAGTTTTCAAAAACTCACTCCAAGCTAGATAATTCTTTTAGTCTTCCTTCTATTTAGGGAGAATTAAAGGCAATTTCTGTGTGGGTTGTTTTTGGTTCTTCTAGCAGGAAGAAACTGGATGAGCCTTTTTTTTTTTTTTAATTGCACTATTGAAACACGTGGAAAATATGGGTGGAAGTATGTCATTATGGAAAGCAGACACAGAACTTGCTATTGTGAGTTGGAAAGTGAAATTTATTGCTAAGAGAGATGGTATAAGCTGGTTTTACTCAGATGAATAACTCAGGCTAGAGAGGAGTCCTCATGGGAAGGCTGTCACTGGAGGAGGAGGAGAGAAGATCTTTAGACTTCTTAGGATATTTCAGAAGAAAGATTAAAATAAATTATGCATTTCATTGTGTATTGTCTCAAACACCTCAGTAAACTTCCACCTTCTGCTGTTTTCAGCAATGAAATTTCACCTTTACATCAAGGGTAGTAAAGGAGCTTTGTTCGGAGTGGCATGTGAGAAGGGAGTGTCAGAACATAAGGTCTACCTGCTTATAACCGGGGTTTGTCATAATTTTCAAAGGATGTAATATGGCTAAATGAAGAAACTTCTAAACAGCGTTTGTTTTTTAGGAATCTGCGTACTGTGTTCTTACGGCTCTCAGTCCTCGTGGTGCTGTCTTGTAAATCAGTGGCTGACTGGTCTTTCTCATTTATGAGACTTGCAGCAATTCATTAGCTCTGTCTTATTTAAAGGACTTTTATTTTTAGCTTTACAGTCCTTTAATGTGCTTCTTTCTGGCACTGACACATGACTGTGAGAGAACTCTCAGATCCAGCCTGAAAATGTGTTATTCTACAGAGAATGAATACACTGAGAATTCATCCAGTTTGTGCAGGGACTTAGACCCTATACTTGCTGACATGTTCTGTGAACCTGGACTTCTTTTGGAGTAATTTCTGTAGTGAAACTGCACTATGGGAATGGGTGCTAATGACTTAATGGACAGAATAGACTTTGAAGTAGATTCAGACATACTTTCTTACTCTTACAGGCTAGTAAGTTCATTATATAATTTCAAAAACACACTGTAATACTCTGCAGCGTGGGCATTTTGCTTGCAAGAGCTGCTAAGCTTCAGTGAAGAGTCTCCATTTAAGATGCTCAGTGACAGATTCTGTCACAAACTAATCTTAATTATATTTATGTTTACCTGACTCCTCTGTAACTTAACTGCATTATGAAAACCTTCCTTATTTTTCTGTTAGTAGCAAGCTATGCAGTAACAGCAGACTTGCACGTGGCACTGATGAGTAAGTATCATTTAGGTAAACGAAATATATTTAGAGACACCTTTCATAGCTGTTAACATGCTATATTTAGAGAGCAACGGCTGGGTGATGGATTTAGGTAGGGAGGTGTTGGAGAGTATGGCTGGAAATTTAAGTGAGGAGTCATCTCTAGCGGCAGCCAAGAAGGGTCTTCAGTGACTGGAATGCACATAAAACCCTCAAGAGAACATTCTCCCTGCTCCTTTCATAGTCAGGGGAGAGAAAATGGCTCTTCCAAAAGGGAGTTCACTGCCCAAGAGAGATACCAGCTCCTGCATCCCACTCCTTGGAAGAGTCTCTTTTTCCGTGTCAGCAATAGATCAAGCTAAAGGGGACAAGCACCCCTAAACCAAAGATTGCTTTTCTGAATACAGGCTCTCTGAGGGCAATGTTCAAGTGAAATATGTAAGAAGCATTTAGGATTTCTAAGAGCTGTCTGCTCTCTCTGGGTTTGCTTGAATTTCAGAAAAGACAGAAAACAGTGCAGTGGAAATGTGCAGATATGAGATCAAGTGGGGAAAAAATGGAATAAAAAATTTCTTCCCTTTTTTCTAAAGGCTGTCTGCTGTGTCTGTAACATCCTTCTCCATACTGCCACTGTATCTGAGAGTGTTCGACAGCACTGAAAACCTGGGTTATTTAAAAAAAATCCTTAAGAAGTTTAAAATTCATTGTCTGTTTAATGAGCGCAAGCATAGGGAAGGAAAAGGAGGGGAGTGGTGAATGTATGTGAATGCTGTAAGCAGGACTGCAGATAGGGCATCTCTGTGTCAGGTTTCAGAACTGGAGCCTTGGCTGAGGTGAGTGGTGGTGGGTTTGGATGGGCATTTGCCAAGAGAAATGGTATAGCCAGTAGGGGTGGTACATATAGCTGGGCTGGATCATGGCATCAGCATTACTTTGGTTCCCTCTGTTTTCACATAAACTTTTAATGCTTCTTAATGTTGCTTGTGAGCACTGGTTGCTTCTTCAGTAAATGAAGTGCATCTTTGTGGCCCTCTTAGTTCAGATAAATAAGTTTCCAGAGTTTTCTGTCTGAGACCAGATCACTTCACACTTATGTGTGTTCACATTTCCCAAACAGTTGGAGTCAGCAGCAGCAAGTGTAATTGCATAATATTTTTGTCTGAATTAATTTGGTTTTCAGTTTCAAAGAGGTACCAAAACAACCATAGTAAAGACGCCCTTCAGAATCACATTTGATTTCATAAGAATATAACATCGCTGCAGTCTGTTCTTTAGTGATAACTCATATCTTGTGAAACATTTTTATGACACAGTTATTTTTTCCTTTTTTTTCTAATTTTAGAATTGTGTTTTAAATGTACTATTTTTTTCTATAGTTGCAGAGCATCAAGCATATTCTTGAAACGGTTCTATTCCTGACCAGTGTGTTCTGCCCACTAGTAGATCAGAATCAGAGATGCAAATGGCTTTTGTCCAGTACCCACTTTTACCCAAAGGTGGGAACAGCTGCTTGAGCAAGGAACCTCCCTGCCAAAAGCCAAATGTCAACCCCTTCAGCACTATTTGACAGGGATTTCAGGGATTTGGCAGCTACAGCTCTCAGTGGGACCTGCAGAGTAGGTAGAGGACAAGGAAGATGAGAAGCATTGCCCCCTGATCCCCAGGGACATGAAGAACTGGATGTGTAGGCAAAGATGAGACCCCTGGTTCCTGAGGGGAGAATGGACTGTGGGGAAGTTGCCACACACTGGGATGTGCCTCCTGGGCTGCTAGAATTGTGAGCATCCAGATTTGAAGGGGGAAAAGAAAAAAATCCCAAATACCGTTAAAAGGAAAAAGTAGGTGTACTGTCACATAGTAGATAGCCCTGTACCTCTTGATCTTCCAACACAGTGAGAGATTTTATTCCCCGCTTCATCCAGTATGCCTGGGGCTCATGGCCATGTGTTGTTGAAACTAAGATTTCTGTGAGATGGCTCTTGCTACCACCGTGGTGCTGTCACTAAGCAGTTGCTCCCTCTGACATCTGGCTTGTCCTTTTAATTCCCTGTTTGCTCACAAGCTTCTGCCAGATGGTGGCCTGACAGGGGAGGTATTCAGAGGTGAGGCTAATGCGCAGGGTGTGACCTGAACAGACTGAATGTCTCCTGGACAGAAAAATTAATGGAGATGGTCTTTGATGCAAGCAGTTGTGCCACTTTGCAGCTGAGGCAGTTGGGTGGCCCTCATGCCTCTGGTGGTGAGAGGAGGACAGATGAGGTAATCTGCTTATTTAATAATTTCTCACCAAAAATTTGAAAACTGGAAAGCAGCAACTAGCTGATCACATGGATGCTTAGAACAAAGAAATATTATAGTCTGCAAGTCTAAATATACTGATGAACCAAATGGCCTTCTCTCTGTAAAAACAAAAAATGAGAAAACAGAGAAAAAGGTAAAATAAATTGATATTGCTGATAGATGTTGCATCTCTGTCACTACAAGGTATATGTATGGGGAAAATATACTTAGAAGAATTTATGCTCTTCATCATTCCAGTCCAAGGAGCTATTAGTTTTCTGCAACTTTCATAGCAGTAGTAGTATTTCAATGTTTCAGATGTACTTTTTCTTCCATCACATGCCATCCAGAGCCGGATTTACAACCTACGCCAATGCAAGTGACTAGGTACTGTTGTTTCTCACTTCCTCCCAAAATGCCTTCTGAAAAACCTTGGTGCTACAACTAAATACATTGAAACAATAGATATGAAAGGAACACTTTATAGTGGAGGAACCACTTAGGTCACCTATTGATTTGGGGGTTTATGCTCTGTAGTGTTTTCCAGCTGAAGCAGGCAGACATTTAGTGTGCTCCACATTCAGGTGTGCAAATAGCTGCTTCAGCAAGAGGAGGAAACCAACCAGGTTTGGTATAATCCAGTTTTCCTAGAAGATTTAGTTGGGTTGTTTTTTTTCTTTGTCAAAAAACATGTGAACAACTTAAGCAAGAGGTGTCTGGGGATAGGTGTCTTCCACAGTATATTGTAGTGTTTCATAGATTGAATAAAGCTGTTATATGAGGAAAACAGACACAGAGGTTCCTCCTTAGAAAATCAGTGTTTTGCATGCACAGCATTTCCTTCAAAGATGAGTTTTTTCAATTACCGACAGTTTCAAAACAGATCATAAGGATATCATTCATCAGAGTAAGTCTTTGTTATGTGGACAAACAAAAATAAAAATGTGCCTTATTTTACTTCGTGGGATGTTCTGTGGGCAGAAATGAGAGTAGGAACCAGCAGTGTGTACAGGAGCTGTGAGCTCCAGCATTTGATCAATGGGAAAAGGTACTCATGGATGTTAAACCTTCAGGCATCCCTGCACTCCATTTGTAACTTTTCTGTTAATGAACTTGCCATGATTAGACAATTTCAATTTGCCAGAAGGAAAAAAAAAGGCTACAATTTATAGGAAGTTATTGTGTTATACTGGTGACTTTCACTACACTGAAAAGCCCTGCATCAGGCTGCAGGGCTGTTAGAGGTACTTCCAGACTTGATGTGCCAACAAGGAAAATATATAAGGGGAGATGAAATGACTAGTTTAGTTTCTTGAAGGAGCTCAATTTCATTTTCTGAAAAGAAATTTTCTTCTGTATTTGAAATGCTGTTGCAGCATAGCTATTTGGCAGCTTGGCTTGTTCTCATGTTATGAGAATGATGCTAATAATTCCTATTGACTGCTGTGACCTCTGCTGGAGGAAAAAGAGTCCATTTCCTTGTAGCCCTTCCTCTCACAGCCTGGTAACATATTCTTAATTTATTTATTTACTATCTGTTTGTTCCCTGCAGCAAATTTCCCTACCTGCCAGTGGCTGAAGTAATTGACATACTTTGTCATTTGTATCTTGTCATAAATGTAGTTCAAAACCAAATGTCTGATGAAATTTTTATCCTAATAGGCCTTCAGTTCTATGGGTGTATGCTTTGTATTCTTTGTGGGGCTTAATTTAACTTTGCCTATGAATGTCTGTCTGAATGTTTCTGTCCACAGCTACATTTCTGTATTTGTACAACATGTCTTGCTCCGAGCGTTCAGAGATGTCAGTGTGTAAGCCTAGATTGCATCACCTTTCTGAGCATGTACACCAAATCTGCAGTCACATCTACTTAGTTTGAAGGCTGTTGCAGTTCTGCCTCTGTTTAACTGGAAACTACTGACAGTGAAGCCATTTCAGAATAACAAATCTTTGGCTTCAGACTGTGAGAATAGCCACTAATTATTTATTTCTCATTCTTCAATGCTGCAAACATTGGCTTATATTTTGACTTTATGTTCCAGTTCACTAATTCCTCTTTAAGAAGATACATGTTCACTATCATTGTTTTGGAAATATTAATAGGTTTGGGTTTTTTGTTTGTTGAGTGGAGGGGTTTTTTGGGGCATTTGATTAGTTTGGGGTTTTGTTGTTGCTTTGGTTGGTTGGGGTTTTTTTTACATGGAGGACTTTTAGCTGTATCTAAAGCAGGCCTATCATTGGCTTCAGTTCAAGAAGTGCTTTGGCTATGCTGGCTCTGCCCCAGAGGGGTTGTGGTATGGAGCAGCAGTGAGCACACCTGTGCCTTGTTTTTGCATGGACTCCAGTACATCGTAGCCCTTTTGTGTCAAACAGCCCAAACTTTTTGAGCTCTGACCCAAAAAACGTTACTCAGAGTTCTGCTTGCTAGCTCTCAGCAGCCTAGGAGGAGCTTACTAGAGACACACATAGGCCCACGTGGTGTTTGTTCCCTGCACATTTGTGGGCAGTGTTGTTGTGTTTTGGTTGTAAAAGCAGCCCCCTCAGATAGGGAAACAGGTCAGCAGAGTGGCAGGATCTGGGTGCAAGTGGGAGGCTCTCAGGGAGGAGTGTGAGATGGAGTTAGTTGCAGCTTTAGAGTCTCTGCGTGCTCCTTTCTTCTGGTGAAATGGTGTCTTTGTGCCAGCTTAGCTGCCTGGGGTGAGACATGCATACAAACCAGGTGTTGGAGTCACAGCTGTGACACTGGCAGAAGAGAAAAATAGCTGGGAGGGACAAGCCACAGGATTCATGTGATGCTTTAGGTTTGTGTGTGTGGGAGGGAGGGAGCTCAGGGTTTGCTGTTTCTGTCATGTCTCTGGGGGCTGGAGAGGCACCAAAAGTTGATGCAGAATGAAGCATGAGTAGAAGAATCCTAAAGAGGAAAGTTCTGGGAAAAGGGAAGGCATCTGCAGGGCATAAAGGAATTTGGGAGGAATAACAAATGAAAAAGTCTAGATAAGCATAGGTTGTTTTCCCCTTCAGTTTAGCCTGTGTTCTAGCACACAGCACAGATGAATCAAACCCCTCAATATTTCAGAAGGTTAAAATCTAAACTACTCTATTGGGCAAAACCAAAATGTTTCCATAAGTGATGTTGAAAGTCTGATTGTCTCTTGCTGTTTGGATTATTTAAACCTGGATATCCTCATCCATTGGTATCTTAATAGACCTTTGCTGTTCAAAGGGGCTGTGTCTGCATCATCATCTCTTGCTCCTTGCCAGGGAGATTTTACCAGACTTGCTCCTTCGTGTCCTAAGCTGTGAAGCTTAGTGAGGGAAAGCATCTTGTACTCTTGGGGGCTACCATGACCATGATGTTGCACTTGGAGAGGAATTGACAAACCTAGAGACTGTGTTTCTCATCTTTATTCAGACAAGAATTGATTATAAATGAACTTTTGTATTATTGAAATTAAAGTTATAAAAACAATCTCCAAAAAGGGAAACAAATGTAACAGTTAAAAAAAATTAATAAATTTTGTAAAATAGATAAGTCTTAGAAATTCAAGCTTTAGAATCAGTTTTGTGGGGGTTTTTTTGACTTTATTATAAAACCTTTATCCTTATTCCAGGGAAGGGTGGAATTGGAACACAGTCATATTTCCATAGTAAAGTGGCAGTTATTTCCCTTTCCTGTAAGACTGATTTATTTAATATTTCCATTATCTGGGGAAAAAAGGTCTACCTGCCTGCTTGACATCTCCTCATCTCCTCTTAAAAACTTCTGAAGACTTTGTGACAAAAGGCAGTCTTGTAAGAATCCTAGCAACCACTTATGTGCTATAAGATTCGTTCTACCATGAACTTCAGTAGAATAGAAGAAATACAATGGTTAGTGAAATTAGAATGGTGATACTTAAAATACATCCTCTCCACTGCTTTTTGGGGAGTGACGCTCTTCCTGCAAGCCAATCTCCAACATTCATACTGAGACAGCACTCTTTGTGTAAAGTGTTTAGTTATTCCTTCATATTCACACGAGTACTTCCCCTTATGTGGAAATCTGAAATGCCACCAAGTGGAGGAGTCCTTACAACATCCAGAGGATCAGATTGTGATTGCATTTCTGTTGCTGGTGAAAACCTGAAATGCTGGTGGATGCAGAAGGGTTCAGATCCCCCGTTCTTAGTGTGACACAAAAATATCTCAATGGCAACCAGTGTGAGTTTAGTAGTGTCAGCAGTGCAACTTTAAAGCGTCTTTTAAGAGTGAAGGGTTTGGACTTTTAAATTATTATTTGCAGTATTTTCTGTTGGTGTGTTGTGATGTTACAGACCCAGGTATGCAATCACTAAGACACCAGTGCTGCCCACTTTTCTCCAAATTACACCTCTGTAGGGGGTAGTCAGAGAAAGATAGGAGGAGGACTTTCTTCTTGATGGGGGAGGACTGAGTTTCTGCGTAACCATTGCAATATTCCTTAGTTTGTGTTGTAGTTTGAAGGAATATTTCCATAGGTCCCATCTCACAACAAGCAGTTGTGGTTTATCTCAACTTCTAAAACTGATCCTGTACTTCCTGAATGAAGCGATAACATTTCTCATGTTTAGTTTACTATGGTTTGCATCTGTTAATTTGTGTGTGGGGTTTTTTTGTTTATTTGGGGGATTTTTTGTTTGTTTTTTTGGTTTTGGGGGGTTTTTTTGAGTGGGTTTGGGGGTTTTTTTTGTTTGGTTTGGTTTTTTTTCTTTAATTGGGGTTTTTTGTTTGAGTTTTGTTTTTTCTTTTTATTTTTCCTGTTTTAGGATAGAGTTGGAAAGAATACAGCCTAATTTGCTTTGGTTCACCTGCCAAAAATTTTCCAGTTGGAGGTTTTCTTCTCTAGAGGCTAGGGGAATGTTAGTGATAAAGCCTGATTGTTTCGTAATTTTCTGCCTATTAATCTGTAGAAGTCAATTCCCTTTCTAAAGAAGACAGCAATCATTTATTTCATTATTTTTACAGTAGGTTCAATTTAAGCTAACCTCAGTTGCCACTCCACTCCAGGAAAGAGTGAAAGATAGATTTGCCCATCCCTTCTTTAAACATCTGTCTTTTGCAATCTGGACAATTAAGTTTAGTGCTTACGTCTCAAGTGTTACTGTGGCTTTGAGTGAACTGGTACTGGACTTGCCACTTCTCGTTAGTTACCATTGCTTTAGGGCAGGCAGTTTCACCTCTTCCAAAACTGAATGGTGAGCTGCAGTTTGACAACTGGACTTGTCAGGGATAACATGTTTTATGTCCAGTTCTCAGGCAATGGCAGGTTGGTTTATGTTCTCCCTCTCACCCCATAGTGCCTTCCAGCCCTTATAAGATTATTTTTTGGCTTCAGCAACAGAAAGACCTTTTGTGGTGACTTTTAAAGAAATATCTGACTGAAGTTAGTTGGCTTTGTGGCATCTATTAAAACTAAGTTTCAGTCATCGACTAGCAATAACCAACATGTCAGAAAGCTTGACCCTGAACCTTCAGCTGTTAGCTAGGACTTCAGCAAGCATGATGTGTGATAATGAGTACTGAAGGAAAAAATAATTAGTGGTTCTTGAATTTTATTTATGAGAAGAATTGCATGGAGCAACCTGACTTGAACCTGCAGGCTTTTGTTTTTGTGTCTATTAATTCTGTTTGGTGTTTTCTTTCCATTATCTGAATCATAGCTGATAAGGGGGAGAAAATCAATATAATTTGCTTGTATTGCATCAGATGCCTAAATCCCACTAATGTCTCTATTAGATTTGTTTCTTTTACATTATAGCTAAAATGCAAATCAGTAGATTTGACTAGAGCTTTTTTCTTTTTCATTTTTGTTCTTCATTTTACTTTAAGTTATATCCTGGATTAAAGCCATTTTAAAAAATGTGGAAGATGTTAATTTTCCAAATAATGGGCTGTCAAACCGTTTAGGCATGGTAGTGGGTAGTATTAAATGAATTTTTATAATATTTCTAATGTGGAGAAAATATGCTACATTCTGTAAGGCTACCTTTTCAACTCTATGGTAGCAAATCTAAAGTAATAAGTTTTTAATGCTGTTAAGCAATTTATATATTATCTCTTGATGGAACTGAGTAATGGATAAAACTGTTCCAACAGGAAGGCTAAGATTTTTAGCACCTGCTCCATCTTCTGTGTTTAGGCATAAAACAAATTCTGATTCTTTTTATAGCAGCATATTGGAAGAAGGGGGTTCGAAAAAATCATGTGTTGTGGTGGTACCTGTATCTTTCCTCCACCATGTAGAAACAAAAAGAGCATGTGTGGACTATATGGTCTCAATAGCGCTAAGAAGGAATGGAGTAGGAATTCAGGATGATATTCATGTCAAGGACTGAAATAAATGCATGGACAGAAAACTGAGATTTGGTTGAACTAGTTTGCTGATATGGAGGACATACACATATGTAGGGGTGACTTCTTAGCCTGGTTTCCAAAGGGGAAAAAAGCTTATATAACTTTGCTTCCTGTATCTGTGCCTGTCACACATTTTAACTCATTGTCGAATATATTTCAAGCTGGCCAGATGGGTGGTGATCTCAGTGGTCCTAAAATAGTCTACCGCAGCCTTCAGCCAAGAGGACCTATGATCGCTTCCCCAGCACTTGTCTCTGACCCACTCGGGAGGCAGAGGGGCAGTAGGAGCTTGCCTGTGGCCCCAGGCAGCTGCCATGTGGCCAAGCAGCCGGTGCCCATGAGGGGCTGGATTAGCCCCAGGTTGCAGTGCTTGCACTCTCTCTCTCCCCCAGCTATCAGATCAAATTAACCTTGGTAGGTGACCCCTACCAGCATTTAAGTGTTGGACTGGGGGAGGCTGGCAGATGCACACACAGAAGGTTCCGTTGCTGCTCGTGGCTGTTTGCCAGGGCTTCATCGGCAGAGCAGTGGGGATGATCTCTGCTGGTAAGGCACGGCAGGCTGGACACCTCTCCTCACTGAGTCAGACCCATCCATCCTATGGAGATGCTGTGACAAGTGCTTGTGGTTTGTGACTTCACTCTCTGTGGGACAGGGCATGCTGTGTGCCAGACAGGTCAGTCATCTGGGGAGGGCTGCTGCTTGCCTGGAGCCTGGATCCATGGTGTTGCAGAGAGGCTGCCACAGCTTATCTGGCTTTCTGACTGCTTCCTTGGCAGCTCATCTAGACAGGCATCAGTGAAGTGGCCAGGAAAAGCTTTCAGCAGATTGAAGGGGACTGCAGGGCTGTGGGGGCAGAGGTAAAAAGGACAGGTGTCTGAGTGGCAGACTTCTCAGTCCTCCCATGTAAGATGTGAAAACTTACTGAGGGCTCAGGAAAAAATAATCCTTTTCTGCAAGAAGATTAGGGACTTCCAAATAAGACCCACTTGACAAGAAACTGTTTTGGGAACTAAAATTCAGAAAGGCATAATGCAAAAAGGGGAGCCAAAAACCAGCAAAAGTAACGAGGGATTCTTAAAGTAGATTGGTAGCAAAAGAAAGCTTAGGAAAGGTGTAAATTCACTGATTAATAGAAGAAACCAGCTAGTATATAATGGTACAGAAGCACTAAATGCTTTATTGGCCTCAGGGAAAACCCTGTTTCCCTGCCTCTGTATTTGCCAGCATTTTTTTGAACAGCCAATATCTGTGGAGCAACAAGTTAGCGGCCACTTAAAGGAGCTGGATATATCCAGAAAAATGAAATTGGATAGGAGCTGCTGAGGGTACTGAAAGAGCTGGAAGATGTGAGACTAGTACAAAAAGCCTGCAGCTGGGGGAGGTCCTCAGTGAAAGAGAAAAGCCTGATGTGTTATCTATCAGTCTCTAAGAAAGACAAGTTGGAGCATCTAGGTTACTATAGGCTACACAGCTTCATCTCATGGCCTGGAAAGATCATGGAGAATATCCTTATTTCCAAACACATAAAGAACAAGAAGACAACTAGAAACAGCATGGATTTAGCAAGGGCAAATTGTGCTTGGCTTGCCTTATTGCTGCTTTGGCTTAAAGGACTTGCTGCAGGGGTAAGGGCAAGCAGTAGATCCCTTGAATTCAATAGTGCTTTTGTCACTGTCTTCCACAGAGGTTTCATTTGGAAGCTGAAGTAGTATGGTTCAGGCAAGTGGAATTTTAGATGGGTTGAAGATCAGCTGCTGAAAGGTTAATGGTGCTTTACAACCAGTTGGTCCTTAATAAGCAGGATACTCTAGGGAGTGATGGTGAGGCTGGCACTGTTAGGGTTTTCATCAGCATCCTGGGTCATGAAGGAAGAGGTACTTTGAGCATATTTTCAGATTTATTAAATCACATTGGTGGAGCTTCAATTCAGAGACAACAGTTGGTGCAAATTAACCTCATGTGTTATTTTGAATTGAGCAAGAGCCTTAAATGTGCCATCATTGCAACTAAGGTAAATAAGGCACTGGGCTGCACTAGAAGCAGTATCTGAAGGGCAGTTATCTCCTCTATTTAGTGTCTGTAAAGCTGTCTGGACTACTCCAGTCAGTTTTGGAGGCACTGCACTTCAAGAGGTGGACAGAAAAGTTGAAGAAGGACCAATTTGGTCATATAGTAAAGGGTGAGAGGTTGTGGGTGTGAGGGAAAGTCTGACAGAGTTGAGCTTGCATAGTCTAGAAAAGAGGAATCTGAAGCACAGTCCAGTAGCATCCTAAAACTTCTTGAAGGGCATTTACAAAGATCTTAAAGCTGATTTCTATTCAGTTGTGACAGATGGCAAAAAGGCATGTAATGGCACAAATTGTAACTTGGGTTTAAACAGTAGGGAGAATGTTTTATCTGCAGGGGCAAAGCAGCCCCTGAAGAGGTTGCCCATGGAAGTGGTTTAATCTCTGTCCTCAGAGGAATTTGTAACTAATTTGGACAAAACTGTGACTGATTTCATCTGCTGTTAGCAATGATTTCCACCTAGGCAGAAGTTCATCCCAGCCAGCACTTTGATTCTGTGAAGTCTCAGCGACACAGAGGATGTGGAGATAGTTTGGTTTAAGTATGATGCAAAAAGATATAAGAAACCAATTTAATTCAGAATGCTTTGATGGACTGCTTGGTGGTTTGTTGGGGTTTTTTGTATGGTGTCATCATCTCAGATTTCACAGATGACTGGAAAAAGAACTTCTTCACTCTGAGTCTTTTAAAATGCTTTAAGATTATATACAAAAGGATAGTTACTCCAGTACCAGTATGCATCCCCGTATAGAGTGCATCTCTAGTCACTGTTACCACTTAAGCTGAAATAAAGCAGCACAGTATTTTTACATCTGAGCTTTAATTCGAAAAGTTTGCATTCACTTTTTTAATAGGAGACATGGATACTTTTAACACAGGTAGTTTGAAAAACTGAGTATTGCCCATGTATTCTGAGTTCATCTTTTCTCTTTTGTCAGCATAGATTAGGTAAGGGTCTACTGTCCTGAAAGAGTGCTTCATTTGATAAGGGCTGTCTGGATACAGGGAACCTGATAGAAGCATATGTAATTCCAAGGCTGACTGCCTCTCACAGTGTGACTGCTTAGTCTCATGGTCTTATGTGAAGAGAGCTTTTTGGGTTTGTATCATTTGGCTTATATCTTGATCTGAGGGTTATGATGGTCTCCTGCAAAGGTGAGGGGTTGCGGAGGCTGCAGGCCTCCCGCGGTGGGGTTAGACAGAGCTTTCACACGTGGTCCTGGAGTGTTTCGAATTCCTGCGGTTTGAACTCACGGCGTCCATCACTGCCTAGCAGCGGAAGCTCCGTGTAGCAATTGCAGGGCCCTAATGCCACCATACAGCTTCTGCTGCCCACACCGCTCCCAGCTTATCCCTTCTCCGTCCCCGTAGTGTCCCGGCTACCTTAGATATAGCCTACTGGCGAGGGCAAAGAAGGGTCTTCCTCAGGTTAGCTTCTTAGATGTTTATTGCCACTTCTTGGTAACAGCCATGTGGAGAAAGACCTTAATGGATACATGCCATGCCTTTTAAAAACCTTAGGGTCCCTCGTGACTGGGGGTGACCCATCCCAGGGGACACCAGGGCAGCGCAATGCCCTCTGGGAACTGTAGCCCGAGAATCCTGAAAATGTGGAGGATTGCAAGGAATCTTGGGAAGGAGAGTTCTTTTTCCTTATCAAGGGGTGTGAGCTTAGCACTATCTCCCCAGGGTGGACTGCCCTGCCTCCCACATGGGTTCACTTGAATGATGGTCAATACTAGTATTTTTATATACTTTATCGTCGGGAGCCTGAGGAGGTAGTCTGAAAGTAAATGTGTTGCTGTCTTTTTGTCCTTATTCATGTTTTGGATCTGTATGCACAGAGTGCTCTCTGTGGGGCTGCATGCTTGTAATCAAATTTTTAGTGCCCTGCTTATTTTTCTTTCTAGCTCCTCATACCTTCACAAAAAGCACTCTTTGTGCACAAGAAATGATTGGGTGTACACCAGTACAATGTGAGCCCAATAAATAGAGATTTTCCCTTTAAAAGATTAAACAAACTGCAGAACTTCCTATCACTTTATCAGACTTCTTGTTTAATCTCATCATGATGCATGAAGTCTGTTTACTGCGGTAGCTTTTATTAGAGGTTATGCAAATTTTGTGTTAAATCCCTTAAGTAATAATCAAGATTTTCTTAGCTAGGAAGTTATATTGCTTGGATTTTCAGAAGCCATTTTTTAATAGCTGGGGAGTGAGGAGTATCTGAAATACTCATTTTGATGTATGCCGGAACTGTAGTCACACCTTTTGAAATACCACTAAACTAGTTAGCCAGGTTGACCGTAGTAATGCAGTTGGTTCAAAATCATATGCTGGCACTATTCATGTGGTTATTGCTGCAGGAATGGCATTACTGTAGAGGTTCAAGGAATACACAAGTGATGTAGCAGGAAGCCTAATGTGCAGGCATGCAGTGTGCAGGTTTTATGAGGTCTGCACAAGTATTTTATGACTCTGGAGTGGGAGGTGTGATGTATATGCACTGACCAGATGCACTGTGTATCTCCATAAATAACCTGGGGACTTGGGAAAAGTTTTTTGTCTTGGTCTTTGCTTCTAGAATGCTGAAGGAAAATGTGAAATACGGGCATACACCATGCACAGGTGGTTTTGCTGTACCATTCATCCTTGCACCATGAGACCAAAGCTATGCCTGTCTGGGAGGTGTTTCTATCTTGGGTGTATCTGCATGGAACATAATTACCCTTCTGAATGCTGGATTGATAGTTCCAAAATAGACTCAGGATTTGACCTGAAATATAACTGGAAACTATAAATGTATGTGTTTAGATGTATTATTAGTGCATGATGTCTGAAGTCCCAAACAGCTGCAAAATTTGATGTTTTAAATTCTCTCTGTTTATTTTTTGAGCTGTATGCCTAATGGGAAAATTTGTAATGCTGACATGGCAGCTCAGACTACATGTTGCTAATATTCTTAATTACTCTGTTTCTGCAACCAAGAAGGATGACAGCTCATACCTATTTCAGTGGTGATTTGTTTAATTTTGGTGTAATGTCTGTATGAATCAAGTTATTTTGCAAAGCTCAAAATTCTCATATAACAGTGGTTCTGATTTGTAAAGGCTTTATTTTTAATTGTTGTGCTTGTTTATGTGGGAAACTGAAGGAGAGCATTGTCAAATTTGAAAATTAGGGTTATCAATCTTCTGTATAAGCCCTTTCTGAAAAGCTGATTTTTTCAGTTGCTCATATTTCAGATGTAAACCAAAACTAAAATATTATGTGTTCTAGTACCAAACCAACACTGATTATCTTAACAATTGTCTGTTGAATACCGTTGCATGGACTATTAGTAAAATTGGTCCACACATAGCAGTGGTTGCTACGACAACTTGCAAGGAAGTTGCAAGGCACAGTATGCTTGATGACTATCTGTATTGATGAAAGAAAGATGTATTTTGATTTTAAACTTAGATTTTCTTGTATAAATGGTTCTGAAAGTTTGGTTTTCTGCTTTTCCTTTTCAATTTAACCATCCTACTGCAATTCGTAAACAAGATTCTGTAATGTTATAGATGTCTAAATCACTAAGGACCTTAAGTGTTAGAAAGAATTTTAATATATGATCTTCTGCTACATTCAGGTGTTTGTCTGTAGGAATATAATGGTTTTACTTGTGTAAAAAAATTTGTTTTTTCTATGAACTTACATTCAGTGCTTTAGCTTCAGATATATGTGGCTAGTTTCAGTATTCACAAAGAAAAATCATGAAATTACTCTGAGTTTGAGGTTAATGATTTCAAACATCCAAATTTGCAGCTGAATTATCTGGAATGGTGTAGTCTGTCTTGGTTTCATGTTCTGGGTTGTATTTTGTATTTTTGAAGTGATGCACCAGTTTCAGCACTTTTCTTGGGTAGTTATTTGATGTTATCATCTTATGAACATGGATTAAAGCTGCATATTATTAATAATTAAATCTTTATGTGGTAAAATCTTTATGCATAACATCAGCTCTTACCGTTCTCATGGTTTATGATCCTCAGGTTTTGTTGCAAGTCTCAGAAGATTCAGAGGACTGGCAGCACTGTACAGCTGGAGTGCACAGAGTATCATTTTGTTTTCATTTGTGCTTGTTATCTGCCTGGCATTGCACCTAAGTGCCTGCCAAGGAAAATTAACTGCAGTGAAGTCCATAGTAGCAACTGACTTTTAAGCTCCTCTCACTCCTACGATGACCTCTTTATTTTGATTGATATTTTTATAATCTTAAAAATTGGAAATGGGAGACCTTTATAGGAGATGATCACTGCATACAATAAAATTTGTGAAGTTCAGGCTTTTCTATCCTAAACACTGGAGTAGAACTGCCTGTTTTCTACATAAGGAATAATTTATTTCCGCAAATACAGAATTACTTTCTGATTTTATTCCTGCCCACAGCAAGGGTTTGGAACTAAAAGCTCTTTAAGGTCCCTTCCAACCCAAACCATGTTATGATTCTGTGATTTTCCTCAGTTCATGTACTTTTTCATATGTGTTCCTGTGTTTGAAACTGGAGTTTGAGCTCTGACTCATTTTACTGGGTAGAGGCTGATTGTTATCCTGGGGTAGTCACTTGGGTGCCTTGTGGCTTTATTTTTCCAATTTTTGCTGAATAAAGAGCAGAGCAGAACAGAAAGAAGCAACAGCCTTTGAATACAACACAGACAAGATCTGGAGGATAAGAATGCAGAGACGAAAACAACAGGTTTTAAGCACACAAGAGAAACTGGGTTGCTGCATGATGACTTCTACAAGACAGCAATACAAAAACATGTATCATACTCTCTTGTCTCTTCCTTGGGTTGCACACACCAGCATTGCCTGAGTTAGCAGATGTTACTAATGTCACCTAATATATTTTGCAGGCATAATATTGAGTGCATGTGTGCAGAAATTCATGTTTATGTATGTTGTAGTTTTAGTAGAAGGGAGGGGGCCATAAAGATGGCTCCTGTGAGAAGTTTCTGGAGTTCTTCACCGTTTCCGGCAGAGCCAATCTCTGATGGCTCTGAAGATGATGGACATGTCACTGGCCAAGCCTGGGCCAATTAGAAAGGTTGGCTACGCCTCTGTGATGACATATTTAAGGAAAAATCAAAACAAAATGCACACGCAGCTGCTTTTAGTTAGAGAAGGAGGAGGATGTGAGAACATGTGAGAGAAAACAACATGGAGACACCAAGGTCAGTGGAGAAGGAGGGGGAGGAGGTGCTCCAGGTGCTGGAGCTGCGATTCCTCTGCAGGCCGTGGTGAGCCCATGGTGAGGCGGGGTGTCCCCCCTGCAGTCCATGGGGGTCCATGAGAGATGCAGAGCCACCTGCANTACTGGAGCAGTTTGTCCTTGGAGGATTGCATTCCGTGGACAAGAAAAACCATGCCACAGAGGTTCACAGAGAACTGTCTTTCGTAGGAAGGACCCCACGGCAAAAGCAGAGGAAAAAACGCCTCTCCCTAAGCAAGGGAAGAAGATCTTGAAAACAAACTGACCTGGACCCCCACACCCTGCCCCCCTTGCACAGTTGGTGGGAGGGAGAGAGGGGTGGGGAGTGGAAAGAAGGGTGTCTTTTAAAGGTTTAGTTTATTTCTCATATCCTCCTTCTAACTCAGGTAGTAATAAATTTTCACTTTTGCAACTTTTAAGCTGAGCCTGGTTTGTCCTTGGAGCGTTTTCTCCCAGTTCCTTATCTCAACTCATAGATCTCTGAGTTAATTCTCTTGGTTTTTTCCCCTCTCCTTCCCTCATCTGCCCAGCTGTGGCAGAGGAGGGAAGGAGTGAGTGGCTGCCGTGGGTGCCTAGCACTTAGCCAGGATCAAAACCACGACAATGTAGCTTGTAAGTCTGTAGTAATATCAAAACACATTTTAAACTGTTTAGAAAATGGGGATTTTTCACCCTACAAAAAGGGACAAGAAGTCTTCCTTTTTGTCTTGTCCAGTCTAATTTAGATATTTTACCTTTCCTTCCTTCATTAATCCTTATGAGTATGGAAAAAACCTAATTCTTTCAGTGAGCTAATTCTGACTAAATCCTGCGATGCAGCACAGCATGTGGAACTGCTTGTGCCCTTCTATTACTGAGGCCTGCAAGAGAAAAGGAAAAAAAAAAGAGCATATATATCATGGATTATATTTTGCTTCAGGCATTTTCTGACCTACTGTATTATGATTTGGCAGTTATATAAAAAAATTAAAAGCTATTTGAGTTCTTACCAAATACATTTTATAAAAATAGAAAACACCAGTATTTCAGACTGTAGAATAGCTTTAGATGGATGATTATTTTGAAGATTTTAATAGTCCAATAAGAACCTAATCTAATTGCATGTTGAAATGAAGTTAAATATTTTCCAGATAGATTACAGAAATGGAATTGCATTTTGACAGTGTGGTACAACATCCCTCCTTCTCAGTGAGCACACACATTTAGAACCTAGATAATTTTGACTAAACAAACATATCTCAAAGGAACTAGTTATAACCAGGTAATGATGACATCCATGTTGTCCACTTAACGAGAGGATCACCAACTGCAATGCAAAGTCTTGTCAGAGTAGCTGTAAGAGCCAGTTACCTCTTTGTTTCCCAGTTACAGGTCCTGCAAGACGTTTAATGGGTTCAAGGCAAGCCCTGGTCAGATTGAAAGATAGCCTAACTGTCACGAGTTAGGGCTGCATTTGGGACCATTGAAGGAACATTGGCTGGTCCCTTTGAGCTCTCAGTGTGAGGCTGGGGTCAGCAAGGACAGTGATCCCAGAGTCCCTTTGCTAGGTGATGGAGCCTCCAAAGCAGTTTGGTGCCTGTGGAGCTGACCTTGAAGGACAAAGGGCTGCAAGAGCTGTCAGGGATTAGTCCCATCATCCTTTCAGACCCTAAATGAGGAGGACTGGAAGCAGCAATTCAGGTCAGAGATTTTTGGTTACAAGATATGTCTAGATACGGCATCTGATTTTCACATGGGTGTGATCTCCTTGATCTTGTCACTTCTTTGGCAATTTTGGGTCAGTACCTGAAGCCCACACTTCTGACCTATGGGACGAAGTGAGAATTCTTACTGATCATTCAGCCTGTATCTATTTAAATCTATTATTTAAATATACTATTGATATTAGATAAGTGATTGTACAGCTATAAAGGGACTAAATTAAATACTCAAAGGTAGATGTTTACAGCCATCACGTAAACATCTCTCCACCTCTCTCCAAGTGTAATCATTCATGCCTATCAAGAACTGAGTTCTGCAAGATTTTATTTTGAATAGGGAACAAAAAAAGCCTAAGCTTTTCTTCCACCTGAGTATGAAGTACAAGCTAGGAAAAGGCTGGGGAACAAACTACAGCCGGAATGAATGCAGCCTTCCCCGTGCATTTGTACAACCCTCTCCTGACCCTTTGCTTCTGATTTAATTTTGCGTTATTGCACATTGGATAGCATGTTATAGTTTACACGGTGGGAATAAAAACTTGTTTTGTTCTGTGCCTGAAATGGCCTGAGGGTATGCTTTGACAAGATACTGAGAATTGCTGATCCACATTCAGCAGGTTCAGGTGGAGCTGGTTTGATACTTTCATGCTCAGCGCTGGCTCAGCACCCAAAGCGCCATCAACACCACAGGACTTTTGATGAATGAATTAATGAACGTCTCTTATACCCATGTTCTGAAGGTATCATGAGAAGAACTGCTGAAATTGAGTGTGTGCATTTCAGGCAGGGAGATGTGAAAGCAGGAAGGGAGATAGGAATAGTTCTCTTCAGGTGCCCAAACTTTTGCATTAAAACCCCATTAATTTAAAAGATCTCCAATCCTGATGGATTTGTTAAATGCACTACATTACCATGCTCTTTAAATACTAAGATAAGAAATAGCCTTTTCACTATGTTTTATGCATGATTTTTCAAAATACTACTTGAGGAGAAACACATTTTTTCTGAAAATTCTCTTTTTTTGTTGTTGTTTGTTAATCTTTCCTTTATCCTTGAAAATAAAATGAGAATGAGAACACAATTAACTTTCTTTTAATTTCTTTCTTTTTCCATTTTATCAATTTTCTAATTTTTTGACTACTAAAATTACATCTGTGGCCCAAAAATCTAGAGAAAAAAAGAGGAAAATTGTGGAGGAGAAGCAAGGGGGAAATGTTTCTTTGCTTCATGTGACCAAAGGAAAAATACAACTTTGTACTAGTCAGTGGCTAACTAGAAGTTTTTCTTAAATAAGATCTACCATTTTCTTTAAAGTTCCAAAAATTTAAGATGATGGAATGGGATAGAAGATTCAAAGAGGATCTTCCAGCCTGTAATTTTGTGCCTTTATATAAATTTTTAGTTATGCATTTGAAGGCTTTATATTACTAGGAAGTTTTAATGTTTGTTTCAGTTAAGTCCTTTCCAAAAAAACCCCATAGAACAGATGAGCTTTTCTGAGGTTGTAATATTTTTGGGAGAGTATCTTTCTGTATGCAAGTCATACAGATAGAGTGTTGCCAATGTCACCATGACGGTACATTTTACCATTGATATACAAAAATTAGGAAATCTATTCACTGTACTGGACTGATAAGCTTACTGTATTGCTTCTATTCAGCATATACGAAAGCTAATGCAATGGCTGTATTAATATAGAAAAATAATTTTATTAATACTAATTTTAAAAATGTTTTCATGCTATCTGTCAATGAGTGTCATTAATCTTAACATCTAAATACTCAAGTGTCTGCATTACTTATTAGTCTGTTCTCAAGTTTTTATGTACCTCTGCAGAAGAAGGAATAAGGAGTCAGAGTATGCCAGTGTAGAAAAAAGCTGAATGGTATAGTAAAATTATAAAAAAATAGTGGCATCTGTTGTTTTACTTTAGCCATACTTATGTTCTGCAAATCTTTTCATTTCAATTGTTTTAAAGAAAGAAGATACCACAGTTAACCTACTGGCGCCTAAATTGTGTGCCATGAAACCTGTGTTTATTCTTTTCCCATGCTTTCGTGAAGAATGAGCTAATTTTGCATGGTTAACAGTTCAATTTAGGCTAGGTCTTTGTTTTTTTAATGGCATAAATCACCTTCAACATTCCTTTTGTATTAGAAATGTGCTGCCTCCCCCTGCTGCAGGTAGCTCAGGAGCTGCTTTAAAGGGCAGATCTCTGCCTGCGGCCCAGCATGTGTGCTGCTGGGAAGCCTTGCACCTACACTGCTCAGTAGAATAGTTTCTGCTTCCCCAATCAACTGCTAACCCCTTGGTGACTCCATTTCAGTGAAGAATTCAGAAAAACACATTTATATCCATTTTTAGTAGGGCTCTCAAGGATGACCAAGATGTCTGTTCTGCCTCAGGAGAGATGCCTGAGGAGGTTGGTTTCTCATATTGAAAGAAGACTTTGGGCACAGCCAGAACTTGCAAAGTGGCTGAAGAATGCCCCTTCTCTCCAATGTAAGCTTCAGCTTCTTGAGAAAGGGTTTCAGGAAGGTATTTCCTTTGAAGAGGGAGAGAGGGGTGAAAAAATGCCCATGAGATTTAGCTTGGTATTCTTTCTTGGCCTCTTCTGACAAATGTTCCTGCTGTCACCCATAGCCAAATATTTAGCAGAATTGCTGACTGCAGACCCAAGAAACATCTTAAAAAACATCCACTGAGATATTTTAAAATTCTCTGGGGCTGGGGAATAAATCAAGAGAAGTTCACAGATACAGATAAAAGATTCTATTTATTCTAATCTGACTCCATTTTGAATGAATTCAGATTAGAATAAAGTAGAAAGTAAAGAAAACAAGTATGTTCATATTCATGTGGAACTGGAAATGGTGTAAGATGAGCAAGTTTTTATTTTTCCATGCAGTTTATCCTCTGTTTTTATATTTCATAGAAAGATGTTCCTCAGCCCCTAACTAAGAGCCAAACAGGACTTCAAATATTCTATTAATCATAAAATCATAGAATTTGCTGAGTTGGAAGGAACCCATCGGGATCATCAAGTCCAGCTCCTGGCCCTGTACAGGACACCCAAAGAATCACACCATGTGCCTGAGAGCATTGTCCAAATGCTTCTTGAACTGTGTCAGGCTTGGTGCTGTGACCACTTCCCTGGGGAGCCTGTTCCAGTGCCCAGCCATGCTGAGAATGAAAAAACCTTTTCCTAATACCCAACTTAAACCTCCCCTGTCTCAACTTCATGCCATTTCCTCAAGTCCTGTCACTGGTCACAAGAGTGAAGGGATGACTACCTGCCCCTCCACCTCCTTGTGGGGATGTTGAAGGCCACAATGAGGTCACCCCTTGGTACTAACATTATGGAAGTTCGCATGCTCATACTATAGAATCATAGAATCATTTAGACAATAAACCAGCACTACTAAATCCACCACTAAACCATGTTCCTGAGCAGTTCTTCATTAACTTACATACTAGTGCAGATACCCTGTGTGTATATATGTATTATATACCCATAGTAGTGCAGATATGGGCGGCAGATTCTCACATCTTATTTAAATATGCATTAGTCATAAGTACTGAGATTTTTAGTTTTAAATGAAAGCAGTGAAACAACCTGTTATTATCTAAATTATATACAAAGTAAAACCCCATTTTCTTTCATCAACAGACTGCAGGATTAAGAGTGTTCCATTTGCAATTAGTACATTTTTATGTCATTCTTCAAAACTAATTGAAGAAGAAATGCTGGACATTGCAAGATACAGACAGTATCTCATGAACTCCGGCACTTCCTGCTTAAATGGTGCTGCCGTATGGTGTAACAAGGAAAAGTTAATACATTTAGACATGGTTGATTGCTGTTTTTGTTTAATGATGTTCAATATCCGTGTGAGTGTAAAAAAAAGAGGAAAAAGCTTGCATTTGTGACTGTCTTAAAGGTTTTCCTACTTTCAAAACTGCCTGTTAAAAGTTTTTGATATTATAAACTGATGGCAAACAATCAAACAGAAAATTCTCCTGTATCATTGGAAAATCACCTGTTTATAGTCTTCGAAAGAAGATAAAAACTAAACAAGAAAGCCCTAAATAGAAATCTAACAGAATGCAAGATCCCATATATAGAATAAATGAACAGTTCTTTTCCAAATAGTTGGGGTTTTTTATAAAATTAGGTTAAGAGGCAAATGCAAAAAAAAGAGAAAAAACCAAAAACAACCCAAAACCACCTGTTTGCTCAGTTGCTGGGGAGCAGTGATAATTCTAAAATTATGTGCCTCTAATCTTGCTTTTTGACATTTAAATTGTCTTTTCTTTTGGGGCATGAAAATTCATTGTTTAACTTCTCTGTGAGAAAGTGGAGAGGAGTAGCATTGAGTGCTGGCATGCTTGAGAGAGCTAGGGAGCAGTTGTGAAGCAGTAATCAGTCTTGCATATTGCAATATCTAAGTGGGTAATGATGATTAATGTTCAGCAGGATGCTGTGTGCTATAGAAACGATGGCTCTTCCATTCGATCTGTATGCAGACAGAGTCCTGCAAAAGCTGTAAGAAAGGCAGGATGATTTGCTTTGGCACAGCCTTGTTAGCACCACGATTTCTTACATGCAGGTTGTGTGCTGCTTATGTATTGGTTTTTATTTTTTATTAATTTTGGTGGTCTGGACCCATGATTTGCTCTCCTTGTTGCTAGAAAGTGGCTGATACTTTGAAAAGTAAATTGGGGGTTTTTTGGTCTTTGGGATTGGAGGGAAGTGTGATACAAGGGGTTGAATATGGAGTGGAGAGAGCTGGGAAACTGCTGCACTGCATGGGTTAATCCCCAATCTAAGCGTAACTTGTCACATTCAAACATGACTCCTTTGCAAAGAGGGAAGACTAGACTATGTGAATGATCTTTTGTGTTGGCTTTTTTAAGTGCACCTGTATGCATCTGATTCTCTCCAGCATGAAGGGTCAAGTTTGAGTACATGTGCAGTCTGTCCAAAGTGCTTTAATGCACACATGTATCTGGAGGGATTAGTTGAAAGGGGACATAGCTGCAAAGTCAAGTTTTTAGGAGAAATCTTTGCCCCTCAAAAAGCAGATTTTATGATATTTTATTGTGTTGAACATGGGAGCCTCTTTCTGCAAAGAGCTAAAGAATCTGGAGCCAGCTGTGGAAGGAGCCAGGGAAAGCTCTGGAGTCCATGAGTGGGGAACCCAACATGATGCAGGAGCATCCCTAGGTGGGGAGACTTCTGTGAAGTTACTGCATGGTATCCTGATCCCTGTGGCAATATACAGTGTTTGAATTTACTCTGGTGAGGACCATCAGTGGGACTGGAACTTTGAAATGCCATGCTATGCCATTGCTCCAGATTGCAGCAACTCCAAAAAGTTAATTTAGTAATCTGTACTGCTGTGAGCTAATGCATGAGTTACCTGATGGTGAAATACGTTCACTTATAGGAAATTATAATGTTTTAAGTGAAAATAGTTTTTCTCTTGATGTCACTAAACTGTGGCAGAAAATAGGTGCAGCAGATGCATGACAAGAGCACCCTGTTAATCTGCAATAGCTAAGGTAGGAATAACAGCCTGATGAAATTTTGCTGCTTGCAATAAATATTTGAAATTATATAATAACAAACAGCCTGAGAACAAGATACTCAGGTATTTGGCTGTTCGAGAAAATGGTTCCATACTGTCGGTAAGATAAGTAACACCGTATTGCACTGTATGGATTACAGATCGGTTGTTTTAAAACCATTTAAGTAATACAATGATTAAACAGTCAATTCTTTTTAAAATTGACTGGAGAAATTTTGAGGCTGTTCAAGCTGTTCTGTAAAACCAGATTATTAATAGTGGGAATATGAAAAAACTTCTCTTTTTTTCATATTTTACCTTGCTGTACCTTAAAAATAATTATATTGGTAACTACTAAACTGACTCAATTTATTATATTATTTTTGTAAAACCTTTACTTTGAGCTACTAGTGTTTGAAATAATTTCATTAACAGTGTGGAACACAATGAACTGAAAACTGGCCAACTAGTAGTTTTCAAAATAGTAATAAAAAACAGTGTTGGAGAGGGGCAGGTGGTGGGTCCCAGGAAATACACTGCTGGGCAGCCTTGGCTGAGGGAGCTTGCTAGCACTGGTGTGGCAGAACATGAGAAGTCCCAGCCATGACAAGCCATCCTTGTGCCATCTGTGCAAGCTGTTGTACCTGGGTGACTTTGGTGTCCCAGCACTGTGATTGCAATGGGATGTGCTTCTGCACAGCAGGCACAATTACCCCCGTTTTGGAATGAAGCATGTTGAGCACTTTTATTTCATCCACTGAAGCCCATATTTCATCATATGAAGCCCAAAGGGACCTTTAGCGCTTGTACTTTTATCTGCTTGCTGCAGGCTGTTTAAATAGGCTGTTCCCAGACTGTGTCCCCTAATGTGTGACTGAGACCTGCCTGTTTCAGAAGCGTATTTGTTCTTTGCATTCTTAAGAGATGCCAAGGTTCTTGTACTGCTTTTACTCTTGTATTATAGATGAATGTGAATATCTCCTCTCCTTCCTTTGTGTGAATTTGTCTGACTTCAGTGTCAACTTTTGTCTCCTGTTGTTCCCTTGCACTGTGAGATTGAAGTGCCTTTTCCAGAGCTGCTGTTACTTTGCATTTGAGTCACATGCATCTGCCTTTTGTTTTGTGAATCCAGTCACAGTGTCCAAGTCTCACAGACAGCTGCTTCTCTCTTTTCTATGGATACAGTTTATGGCTCTCTGCTGTACTTCTTGGAATATGGAGACTCAAGCTAGATCCCACATTTCAGCATTGATCTCAGCTTTTCCCCCTGTAACTGTTGGTCATTCTTCCATTTCAGTACACTTGGGCCTTGCAGTCATAGTCATGAGTGCATTTTGTGGGGAGGTTCATGTGGAGCTCCTGTATTGCTGCTGCTGCCCACAGAAGGCCTTTTTCCAACACTGTCCTGACTGTCAGACTTTAATTCACCATCCCCAGATGCATTAGCTTGTGTACATAATTTGAGATTCCAGTCACCTGTTTAAAAACAGTAGCCAGCAGGCTGAGGGAAGTGATTTTTGCCCCTCAACTCTCATGAGGCCTCACCTGGAGCTCTCTGTCCAGCTCTGGCATCCTCAGCACAGGAAAGACATGGATCTGTTGGAGCAAGTCCAGAGGAGGACCACAAAGATTATCAGAGGGCTGGAGCACCTCTCATGAGAAGAGTTTGAGAGAGTTGGGGTTGTTCAGCCTGGGGAAGAGAAGGCACTGGGTTGACAGCAGTCTTCCAGTTCCTGAAGAGAGCTGCAAGAGAGCTGGAGAGGGACTTTTTATAAGGGCATGTAGTGACAGGACAATGGGGAATGGCTTTGAGCTGAAAGAGGATAGATTTAGGGTAGATAGAAGGAAGAAATTCTATACAGTGAGGGTGGTGAGGCAATGGAACAGGTTGCTCAGAGCAGCTGTGGACTCCCCACCCCTGAAAGTGTTCAGGGCCAGGTTGGATGGGGCTCTGAACAATCTGGTCTAGTGGATGGTGTCCCTGCCCTTATTGGGGGGTTGGAACTAGGTAATCTTTAGGTTCCCTTCCCACTCAGACCATTCTGTTATTCTATGATTGTATGAAAAAGCTTGGTTTAAATGTTCAAAACAGCTGAATCCCTTCTGCCTTGACCTTCTCTTTTTAGCTACTTCATCCTTTACTTTCTCATTCAAAATTTACATCAGATATTTGTACACTTGGACCTGCAAGGTACCTGTGCTTGAAACACATTGTGGTATAAACCAGGAATTGAAACTGTTCTTTTATTGTTTTGTTTCCATTGAACCCAGTCAGTGCTAAGGGAGCAAGATGGTAGTTAGGTGATTAATTTGGCTTTATTTTTTATAGTGAATTCCTAAGTGAAACCAATCTGGAGATCATTACCTTTTGGTAAAGAACAGGTTATTTTTCTCCTAAAATTTATTTTTCTTCTTGTATGCACACACCTACACATGCGCAATTAAAGTTTTGTACAGATTCCAGTGGTAATTTTTAGACAGAATTTTCAAAGTTTTGACATTTAAATTTTCTGGTAAACAAAAAAACCCTCATGTTATCATATAAATGAGGGTTTTCTAAAATAACTCAACATTTTGTCTGGAATGCTTGTGAAAATGAAAACTATTTCCAAGCTTATATAATGGGAACAATGTAATTAAAAATAGATGAGTCTGTTCTTTTTTTATTGGTTCAACATGGTATATTTTTAGTTTTCTATATTTCTTTTAAATACTTCCATGTTTCTCTCTGTACAAAATGTCAACAACACTCTAATGAATTGTTCTACTGTGTAAAGAAGAGTAGGCTTTTTATATATGAGCAGCACCAAACTGCTACTATATATTTACAGAAAATCAATGAGAAAAATCTAGCTAGAATATTGTCACTTCCCAAAGGAAGTAAAATTTAATTTTCACCAGTCAAAATGTCAGGTTGATGAATGTATGTAAGACTACGTATACCAAACTGCAGAGTTCATTATACTAATATAAATTAGAGTTATCATTATGTTAATTACGTAATGCGTAATAAAATAAATTTGACAGGCCTTAATAATTTGGCTTTATTTGAAAAAGTGATTATTTCCAGCAGCTCCTGGAAATCATATTTACCTGTTCAATGTTCTTTAAAATGCATTTGAGGTGCTCAGCTCAAGCATTTGTCTATTCTGTGTCTTCATTTCCTTTTCCGTAGGTGAAAATTTTAATTCCTTATAGGTATTTCTCTGTAAAATACACTAATTTTGTGACACTTACTGCTTTGTCCTTTTTTGACTTAAAATACTTGTTAATGAGTTTTTATATTGGTTTTGTTTTTTTTTTTTTTTTTTTCCTTCCAGAACTTGTAGATTATATAGAAAATATATATTTTGTTTTGTCCCTTAAAGCCTTTCAATTCACTGTTCAGTACTTTTCTTCCTCACATGGATCTCTTGGCATCTGAGAACAGAGAAGTTTTCTCCTGGGAGCTGGGTGCCCTCCCAAAACCAGGAGAGAGGCAGGAGCTTGCTGCTGTTGACATACCATCTGTATTGTCCTTGCTAAGCAGCAATGGTTTGGCCTGCAGAGCTTCTCAGTTTCTCTCATGTCCCTTATAGCCCTCCCTCGTGGAATGGGATGTGGGCCTGTCTCCTCCCAAAGCAGGGCTGCCTCTGGACCAGGCTTCTCAGGGCTTAGACCAGTTGGAAGTTGAAAAATCCAGGGATGGAGATGGCACAACCTCTTGGGATTACCTGCTCTGCTGCCTTGCTATCATCCCAAGGAAACAGTTTCTTTACCCTGTTGGATTGTGGTCTGATGTGTGCTGTACAGAGAGGGACAGTCCCTTATTTGATCTCTGAGCTGTGTCCCTGTTTGCACACCCCAGGAGCTGCAGGATGACTTTGCTGCCAAGGCACAGTGCACACCATCGCGTCCTCCAGGCCATTGATAAGGATGTCACAGGTCTCAGGACAGACCCCTGCAGTTCTCCACTCGGGGCTGCTCACTGCATGGGCTACAGCTCACTCTGAGCCTGAACATCCAACCAGCTTCTTACCTGTCTGGTTTAGTTGAGCTCCAGTCTTTTCTCTTTCTTGGCCATCTCTCTAAATGTTGTGTAAATTCTTAGTAGCAATTATAGTTGTCCTGCTTTCCCTCCCTCACCCGCCCTTTTTCTTCCCCAAAAGAGACCCTGTACATTGCAAGGCAGAGAGAATGGGAGTGACTTAGTAACCTAAGATTTACTCAAGAGGGTTTTCTATACTGTGGCTCCCATGCTTGTCTTCCTCAAAACATGAACCATTAGTTGCCATGGAGTAAGTAGGATAATTAAGTTCTTTCAAGGAGGACAGATCACTGTGATCACTCTTAAATCCTGCATTGCACAGTTGAGCTTGTGGAGCTATAATGGAGTTTAACAGCTTTTATCTCCACAGTGTTCTTTTAAGCAGATATCACACAGGCTTTACTGAATTGGTACTTGGCTTTCCTTTTTCTTGGTTATCTGCTATTGGAATCCTGTGGTTTGTGTTGAGGAGATGGAGGAAGCTGTGAAAGGATCTAAGATGATGTGAACTTACCCATCAGCTTGAGAGAAATACTGTAATTTTGGGGTATTGACCATATAGTCTGCAGTATGATTTGCATGCTATTGACACAGTGCCTTTGAATAGGTGAGGAAAGGATGGATTTGGTCTTGTTTCTGTCTTTAATGCCTGTTATGGTTGTTGCATTGGTATTGAAAAAAAATATAAATGGTTGTGCTCTCATTTCTCGATTTTCCTCATTTCTCGAGGAAATGACTGAATATAAAAACACTCTGGTTCCATTACAAGAAGTAATGGCAATAACTTGCTCAACTGTAGAAGTCAGAAAAATTTTATTATGAAAACCAAGAGAAAGAAAGCCTAATTTTTGTACAGTGGTAAATGTTGAATAAGGGTTAGATTTATACCAGTTTAAATAATTTTGTCAACACATTATCTGTAAGGATACGTGTACTGCTCAGTTCAGGAGGACCAACGAGCAGCCTGCCAGCAAGTTATGAAGAAGGCAAAACTGAGCCTTTTACTGATTCATGTACCTGAAGAATGACAGATTATAGTAATAAATTGAAAATGGGGAGGTTCAGACTGGCTATGAGGAAAGAAAGCTTTATAATAAGGATAATTAAGCATTGAAACAAGTTGCCCAGAGGCTGTGCAGTTTCCATCCTTTGATGTATTCAAGACTAAATGCAATAATGCCCTGAGGGAAAACCTGGTTTGACCTTAGCTTGGCCAGCAGGTTGAACTGGAGACCTCCATACATCCTTTACAACCTGAATTACTCTCTGGGATAAGAATCTTCTTTATGCAAGATTCATTGGGGCCTGGCTTTAAACTGCACAGACATTTGGCCTGGGTAAGTTCTGCAGTTTATGCCCTTTGAAAAGACCAGTTGCTCCACAGCCTTTTGTCTTCATTTCCTCCATGTTTAATAGATGTAATTTTTTACCAGACTGGGTGTACCTGGGTTCTGACTTTTAACTTCAGGGTCAGAATTTGACTGTGCCTCTCCAAAGTGTAGTTCAGCTCAAACCCATTTGGTGCCAGAGATTAAAACTGTTGTTGCTGGCTTTATAGTCAAAAATCTACCAAATAAGTCAGACCTATATGTGATTACTGGGCAGTGAAATGAAGCAGTTTCTGGGTAGCCTTTGGATGACAGGAGTTTCATGTTGGGTCTCTTCTGAAGATGTTGCAAGAAAAGCTCAGGATTTGGGGGTTTTGGTGTGCTTGAGAAGCTCACGTAGGAGGATGTGGTAAACACACAGGAAATGTTGCTCCTCCCTACCTGCTTTAAAAAATAAAATTGTTTGGTTTTACTCAAAGAAATACAACATCTCTAGATATCAGGGTCCAGGCCTCAAAGATAGGAAGCCCTGCAACATTCAGTAGCTTCAAGTAGTATGTTCAAACAAGCAGTACAGCTAAGTACATGAGGAATTAATTGAACTGAGTGAATTTGTAGAAGTGAATTATGCTGAGACCTGTGGCTGCTAAATATTGACACTGATTTACTTTGATAGACTTTAAACTGCCATATAATGGTTAGCCTCAGCATTATTGTAAGGGATAATTTCATGTTGAATGCTACAGCAGTTCATTTGATTCTCAGGTGGTATCAGTTGTTGTAAATTTAGAATTTATCATGTATTCTTTTGTTTCATTGGTTTTACACAGAGTGCATCTCTTTCTCCATATTAACCATGTCACAGACCACATTTTCACTTCTTTCCCAGGCTTCCTTCATTGTTAATTTTAAGTACAGTTTTGTGCTCACTCACTTCTGCCAGTCTTTCTGCGTAATTTTTCCCCTTTTATTATATTTCCCAGTGTCTAGGGATGTGATGGTAGCAAGTTACTTAGGTAAGTTTGTCATCATTCAGAACAAAGAATTTGTTTACAAGAGAAAATAAAACCCAGGTGTCATCATTGTCTGTGAAATTTTTAATTCTCAGGATTTACATTGTAAAGTTATCATGGATCTTTTGTCATTACTACTATCGTTAATAATACATTCTTCCACTACCATGAGACAGGTTTCCTCAGCTTTTTTTTGTATCAAATTCTCATGCTGCTTTCTATATTGCAGGAGACACTTCTTTATACCTGTTTTGTTTTGATACTTGTTTTGGTTCATATTATAAAAGGAAATACTATTTTGCATCAGTGATATCTGATAATTTTATCCCAAAATTACATGCCTCTAAGATATGAAGCATAATTTACCCACTTAGTGCACATGCTTAATGAATTATGGTACTTCTATCTTGATTTGAGGGAAGGATCCTGCACTCTGACACTTTTTAAATTTGTATCCTTGAAACAGTTCTGTTTTATCTTGTAGAGCTGCAGGTTTTTATAGAGAAGGAGTCAGGGTGGTGGGAAAAAGTTTGAGTTTGGGGAATTCCATAGTTAGGACGCAGAGTTAACCCTGCTTTAGTGAAGACAGTTTACTGAAAGCTTTGGCCTGAATTGGGGTTTCATTGTTTACACTGCGATCAGTCTGTGTCCTCATTCTGATTTTTTGCAGGCAACGTCTTTGCACCTCTGAGTTTTAAATACCCCCTGAACTGAGAAGTGTTGGGATCTGACCCACGATGAGACTGAAATTTTCTGAAGCAAGGAGGGCAGGACAGACTGTGGTTTGGGAGGTCACGGGTAACCAGCAGCACATTTTTTGGCAGGGGGCTGAATGTGCCGACAGCTACTAGTGAAATACATAGGTTTGCATGTGCGTGTGCGTTCACAAAACCAGACTACTTTAAACTAAGATTAGACCTGAGAAATTTTAGCTTTCCCATAACGTGAAGCATTTCAAAACAGGGAATCAGATCTTTGCAATCTGGTTAAGACCATGGTGCCATCTTCATGCTATAGTTTTGATTTTACTGGAACGTGAAGTTTTGTTTAGCTTATGGGCGGACACATTTCCTTTGAACTGTGTAAAAGCTTATACTGTGTTTTTTAGTTAAAAGACTGCCAGCAGCCTGTTCACATTTTAATTTTTTTTTCTCTTTTGCTTTTGGTAGCTATGTGAATTGCAAATTGCTCTGCGGAAAATATAAATGAGATTTTAATAACTTAGAACTATCATTCTGGCTTAAGGAAATATAGAAACATAGCCCATAATTGTAAAGTATTTGCAGGGCACAGAAGAGCTTGTTCCTGATCATCAAGTGTTCTTGCACAATACAGATGCAAACAGCTCATTATTCCCTAAGTAATACGGAACTTCATTTTAAAAACATTTCAAGAGTGAGAATTATGGTTCATTTGATTATTGATAGATTCCAACTCTACATCTTACAGCTTAGGGGGTTTTTCTGAAAATATGTTAATTCCTTCTCTAGAAATTCTTGCTTTGTGGCAAAGGTTTTTATGATATAATAGTTGTCTTGCCTAGTGGCTTGATGATGCCGCATCCTCCACCAGATTCTTCTTGTCTATCTGCCCTCCCCTTTTCAAAGGCAATCAGTCTTTTGTTATTCATTTTGAGCTTTTCCATTTTTCTTGATGAGATGTAGTATAGCATTTTAAAAGAAAAAAAGCTTTTAAATTACCACTGATAAGAAGGAAAATTCCCAATTCTAAGAAGAAACTACTTTGTGGCCTGCCTGTAGGTGCTTCAAAGTGCACTCAGGTACAGTTGACATTGGCACAGACTTTCTGGTCAAACTAAAGCAGATGCCATGATTGCAGCTGTGGAAATAGGCATGGCTGTATTGCCCCATTTAGTCTGTGTAAATGCAATTACAGATACTTCGGACTCTGAAGGCGGATCACAATTCATAGCGCTGGAACAAAATAATTACATCATTTGATGCTAGCTTTTTATTATTTCTTCATTATTTGTGCTTGTGATGTTGGGATTTGTCACATTAATTGTTCTTGCAGCAGTAAGCATGGCTTTAATTGATGTTCTCAAAGTGTATCCAAATATTTTGAAAATTGCCAAGCGTTCTCTCATTTATAGTCACTGGGTTTTATTTTTAAACTAACTAAAATGTAGAGCAAATTTACTAGGTATCTTATGCCATATTCTTTTTGAATTTTCCTGTTTCAATACCTAAGATTGAATTTTCAGTATTCTGCAACAAGTTCATAATTTAGAACAGTTATTTTCCCCCTCTTGCAGAAAGTAAATGCTTAATTTGGTTTTTGAATATTTAATTCACAGGTCTAATGTGCTGAATTTGTAGTAATAGGTCTCATTTGAAGAAGCTTTCTGAGAACTATTTTATACATGGGCAAGGGTAATGACACGATGCTTCTAGGTTTGAGTCCCAGCTCATTAAATGGATGCCTTGGAATCCTAGCTGAGCTATTAATTTTTCATGTATTTATACAGTATAAATGATTAATGTGTGGTCTTGCACTAGAGTCTAAGATTTTGAAAGGGGGAATAACAAATGACACAGCATACTTTCAGCTGTGAAAATGTTTCCCAGGGGGGCACTGAAACCTGAAAAAAGAGTGAGCAGACCAAACGAAGAGTTAAATTAAAGAAAATGGTTTAGGTTCTTGTCATTTGAAAACAGATAACAAATACTGTAACTTCCCATGAACATTATAATGTTACCTACAGATGTAGGAAAACCTAGGTACTTAATGTCATGACATATAAGATACTTCAAAAAGTATCTTAAATAAAGTATAGGTGGGGTTATTTGCTTAATTAGTCTTTGCATTCAAATGAGTGTCAGTGAGAATTTACACTGCTGCTACCAGAGAAGTTACTTTAGCAGTAGTTCCCTGCTGGGAGTTATTTTAGCAGGAGTTCTTTGCTCCCATCGCCTTTGTGGAGGTGCTGTTAGGTCTCTGCCAGTTGAGGTGGTGCAGGGAAGCAGCAGGAAGAGCTGTGTCTGATAGAACTTTGCTCCACTTCTGGGCTTCTGAGGCATGGACCATGAAATACACACACGTACAGGGCCAGAAGCCAAAGGCTGCAAATAAAAGAGATATCAAGGACTAGGATGTGATAGGGGGTGGGTTGTGCCCTTGTGCCATTCATTTTCCACTGCTGATGGCAGTTTAAAGGCATTCAGTTCAGAGGTATGCGATGCATATGGGTAATGCAAAGGGCACAAATTTGTTTGTTTCACAAAGCCATTACAGTAAAGTTCCTTTAGCTTGCTTAGTCCTTCACTGTTGTTTCTAATGTATATGTTTTTACAGAATCACAGCATGAATTTTTACAAGTTGCAAGGCCTCTCTCGACTGTTCCTCCTGTGAAAGACTTATTAGATGATACATGCTGAATGGCATTAGATAATACTAGGCCTGAAAACAATTCTTGCACTTTATTGGAAACTGAATCAACTTCTGATTTAAGAAAGGCTTTCTGCTAACACCAATTTGTTTCAGTGCATTGTTTCTGCAGGAGGTGTGTGCTCTACTGTTATCATGTTTGCTTGTACAACATTTTTACTCCTTCAGCTTTTTTTTTGGTTCTAATATGACAAAATACAGAATCTTGTTAAAAAAATTAGAAACTGTCATGGTCTTAGAAAATACTGTCACTGGTCTCCTGACTTTGTTATTAGAGGTTCTCTTGAGATGCTTCTCAACATTGGTTAAACTAAGGAGCTTCCTCAACCTTGTGCTTCTAGAGTGCTGCCTTGGAGAGTGGAGCCGCTCTCTTTGAAGCTGTTGGAGCCAAGTGGGAAACTCAGTCGTGCGTTACCTCCAAAAACTGAATTATAATTGATCATGTAGGAAGTTTGCAACCTTGCTTTTTCTCATCAGGGTTTCCTTCCTTTTGAGGGGCTCTCAGGAGATGCATCTTCCTTCCTGTCCTGTTTGGTAGTAATTCCTCTTCTGCTTCTGTCTTCAGTGTACTTTCTGGGAGTCCCTGAATTGCAACCATAGCACAGAGTAGTTTCATACACACATGTGCACAAATTTGTCTTATACTACTTTTGTACAAAATACGTCTACTCTGAATAGGGACCAAATACGTATCTGTTATTTATATTTCATAGGATTGAACTTCAGAATCACAGGAATGGCTGAGGCTGGAAGGGACCTCTGGAGGTCACCTTGTCTAATCCTTTTCTCAGGCAGGGCCACCTAGAGTTGGTGGCCCAGGGCTGTGTCCAGTTGGGTTTTGAGCATCTCCAGGGATGCAGACTCCATCATATCTTCATGTGAATGAAATCTAATTTGCCCCTTTAGGGTATTGCAGTACTAATGAAGTATTTGGGATGCATCTAGATCAGTAAATGTTTTCCTCAATATTCACAGTAAATCCCAAATTTGATCCATTGTAAGGCTGCCATGATATGTTATACAGAGGGGACTCACTGAATATAAGCTGCTGAGCTGTGTCTCGTGGCTGTGTCAGGGGGTTTGTTGGATGGGAAGGGTGGCACGATTATGGGCTGTGGGAAGGGTTCAGCACCTGTGAGGGGGGTGAATAAGCCACGTAAAGGACATGCAGCTCTCTCCCCATCTCTGGGACTGCATTATTCTACTCCCATCCCCAGTCCCCTCTCTCAGGACCTACAGGTGTCCTGTGTTCCAGCACTCGCCCCCTGACCAGTGCAGATGTGGCCCATGGATGCCGTTCCAGGAGTTGGACGTTGGCTTGGGGCAGCCCTTGAGCAGCTCTGCTCTTACACACAGGGTGTCATACCACTGGCAGCTCCTTACCGTGTGGGGTGCTGAGAGTACAGCCCACACACTTGGAAACTGTCCAAGTAAATTTTACCCTCCTTTTCCTTTCTCTCCTGATCCTTGCCAGATTTGCGGTCTAAGGCCATAGGAAGGAATCGGAGAATTACTTGGGTTTTGCTTAGCTTGAATAAAGCCCTCAGGAGAAGATGCAGATGAAGATTGCCTTGGTGTGGTACACAGCGTTGTTTTGTCTTTGGGAAATGGAGAGGTGGGGATTTGTCACAAGAGGCTGCTCTTGACTGGCAGAGAAAGATTTTGGGGCATCTTACCACTTAATTTCTCCATGCTGCAATCTTCCCACCTATGAAGCTGGTGTACATAAATTTGCATTAGCAAGTGTTTTATGAGGTTGCATATTTTGAGGTTACTAAGCTGTTTTGGGATCCTCAAAGTGAAATTACAGTATAAAGGGCAAATAAATACATGTAATTTGACCACTTTATTTTTCAAGGTAACTTAGTTCTAAGCTAAGTAAACTTCAAAGCTGACATGTCATTAGGAAATAAAAGATGACTGAAAGCTAAGGAAGTTATTGAGTCAAACTGTGATTAATTAACTGAATTAGTAGGAAGTAATGGCAAAATATCGGCACATTTGTAATTACTTCTTTACAAACATGAATGATTACAAAATTGATGTTAAAAGTAGGATTTTTACCAAAGAATCTCTTTGCATGATTTACGTTTTTTTACAGGAAAATAACTATTGCCCCAGAATTTGATGAAAATAATACACTGAAAATATATTGTTATCAATGCCTAAAATACCACAAGATGAAATTGAGTAAAAATTCTAGTGTGTGGGTTTTATTCTCTCATAGTCATATAAATTAATTTTACAAATAGAATAAAAATACAGATTTACTAGTCATGCATTTTAAAATTATTTCTCCTATGAGAAGTTTGGCTTTTTTGAGGATTCTTTGAGATGCAGGCACCAAGTTATTAATCATTTGTTGCCTCAGTGATAAGCAGGTGTATATTGACTGAATGTTTTGCTGGGACTGGCTACAGTAGAAAATGAAAATACTCTGAGTAAATGAATACAGAAAGTGCAAAGAATAAAATTATTACCATTTTTACAAAGTTAATTTTTTTGCAAAATTATTCCGGTGGAAATTAAGGAGCCATCTTTTCCTGGCAATACAAAATTTCCCACTGAGCTTTTAATTTGACTATCAATATATAAGATTAGCTTGATTGAGACAGGTGATTAAGTCTCCAATTTCATTTCAGATGAGAAAAAAAAAAAAGGCTGTGCAGCAGAGCCTGAGGAACCATTCTCTGTTGCTCTGTGTGGGGTCAGCGTTTTAGCTGCAGTGTGTGCCCTGCTTCTTTCTCAATCTGCTGGAGGTTGTGCTGTGTGAGAGGAATGCAGCAGCTTTCAGCTGGGGGTTCATTAACAGGTTTTATTTTTCAGTTGCAACATGAGCAAATACAAATTTCTGGTACAAGTTACTAGTAAGGATAGCAGTCAGATGCCGGCTACCATATATATTCTTTTCTGTCTGTACAAGAATGAGAAGCAAGGTGTTCATATCAGCATGTCAACTCAATATTCACGGGGAAAATGTAGAACCTGCAAGAACTAGCTGCTGTGCACAGAATCTCTGTCTGATGATATTACTGGAGATGTCATTTTATGGTACTGCTTAACAGGAGTTTTCATAGAGATGGCTGTAGCTGCAAAAGAGAAGGAAAATGCTAAGAGTCAATGAGGTTTTACTGATTGCTTACTGTGCAGAGGTAGTATTGAATGCTATATGATTGTCCAATTTATAGACTAAATGGATAGTTCCAAGTAGAAATTAGATGGTGCACATGTCAAGAAAATAAATGTTAGTCTCTCACTGTAGATGAGCTTTAAACAGCCTCTGCTCTTCTGAATATTTGCACATTATATCTTACTGCTAGACAAATGCGTTTGCTATTTCTCCATTATTATTAATATTATGTGATTGTACAAAAAGCTGTGTGGATTTTATAGCCTCTGACTGCTGCCAGGTCTCTTTGAATTAGTTCTGTCATCTTTATTATACATTGCTTGAGTAGAGGATTCTCAAGTATTGTAGCCTCTCAGGACTATTGCTTGTTGCCCTCTCCCAGTATTCCCTGTGGATATTAGAGATGCTGTGCCTGTTTTAGGGCTATGTTTTCCTCAGACAGAACTTTTGCTGTAATAATGCTGCATTTATACTTCATGGTGATAGGCACAGTCAGAACATTAGTGTTAGTTTTGCGTCTTAACCTCTGTGGAGAGGACCCATTTCTGTGTTGCAGATTAATTCCCAGAGCTAATTAAATGTCATGAAACATGTTTTTCAAGCCCAGCAAAGCTACTACAATTGAAGATAGAATTGCTTCGGCTGACTGACATGGCTGGAACTTGTGAAGCATCCAGCATCTGTGAGCACTCTCTTTTGTGGTTTGGGAGCAGATTCATTCCCATTTTTCAAGAGAGGGGCTGTAAGAAAGCAGTATGCATTTGGTGAATTATACGTATTCCCCAAGGTGCTGGGGTGGAAGTGGTTGACGAGAAAGACTATTCAAGTGTGGATCAGAGTCAATGCCTGATATCTTCCAGAGGTTTGAAAAATGTCTCTGTCAAAAGGTTCTTGTCCCATTCAAGTCCTATGGCTTTCCTTTTCAAAACAAGTCAGTTCAAGTGTAAATGTTAAGGCTTCATTCTCATGATGACATCCTTTTGAAGCATAAACAAAGTTTGTATAACCTCTGCTAGATATTTAACATTAATTTTACAGAGGTAACTATCAGCATATAGGGAGCTGATAATGCTTGCAGACTAATTGCTTAAAAATGGATTCAAATTATCCATGAAAAACACTAATAATTCATTTAGCCAAAAGCTCAGTGCACATGATCCTTCCAAACTGTCTAATGACTCAAGGCCTTCTTTGAATTTTAACTGTTTTTTTCTTAACCAGATAAGGATCTTAGATAATATGCTCATCTTGCATAATTGCTTTATTGCAAGAAAAGTATTCCTGGAGGATGTTCTTTTCTTTTGTTACTTCAGCTTTCAGTGTAATCCTATTTCTGCCTCTATATCGAAAATAATATAGAGGACTGTTTTCTTATGACATTGACAAGACGACTTTATTTGGCCTAGAGAAAAAAAAGTGTTATTTGCTCGTTCTGAGAAGATAATACTAATTGCAGATGCTGATGTATTCTTCCCTCCTACATTCTTGTCTTCAGTCAAAACTGAATATATTTTCAGATGAGACCTGCAGAATCTGCTGTTCTTAATTTCAGACCACAAAAAATGGTGCTCTGCAGCTTCAGTTCCTCTCACTAGTGAGCTTCTCTTCATGAATATACTTTATTCTGCTCTCTGAGCAGGAAGGTTTAAGAGCACTTTGTCTGCCTTTGAAAACTCTCAGCAATGGTTTTGATTCCTGTTTGCTTTAGTATGAGGTAGCATTAAGTTTCATATTTGAATTACAAGGTTCATGAGTTGCTAATGTGAAACACAACAAAGACCCACATACCCAGGATCTGTTTTAACCCTGAGAGTTTTGTCTTTGTAGAGTCCCTCTATAATAAATGGAGAGGACATGGTAGCTACTCTAGCAAAAAAAAAAAAAAAAAAAGTTACACCTTCCTCTGCTGGCTTGCTCCTGGAAGAAACTTCTACCTGTCCATTGAGAGTAGAGGAAACCTCATGAGATTACAGTCTTAAGGCTACTTCTTATTAAGGCTAGTTTCCCTAGTTTCCCAAAGAATTACTTCATCGTTAAAACAGATGTAAGAGAATACTTTAAATAGCTCAATGCCAAATCAGTATGCTGAATTTATACCTGCATGCTGATTATTTTATTGTAAATGCAACATACTTCATCCAAAAGAAATTGTTTGTGTTAAACAACCATATTACTACAACTTAGGAAAATATAACACATGAACAGCCAGCCTACCTTTTCTTACACAGGCTTCAACTAAGATTAAACTAAAGTTATCACTGTAGAATAGGTTTCATCAAAAAATAAAAAAGCCAGTAGTGTTTTTTGATTCTCTAAAATAATTTCATAATAGAATAACTAATTGTCATCTGAGGAATTTATATTCAAAACTAGAAGAATGTGGGAATCTATACTGTAAAAATTTCTGATGCTTTCTTGCTCTATATTTTAAAAAAAATCGGTATGCTATTTTAAGATGTGTTGAATTATTCATGTAGTCATATTAAACAATGAAGACTGTTGGCTTTTCATCGTACAATTTCGATAATTTCTGTTGTTTTATTTTTTTATGAAAAAAACAATGTCTTTGCAGCCCATAGCTATATTTTCTATGTTATTGTTTTTTCCTTTAGTTACTGTCTTATGTAAAATCCTTTAACATTACCAATGTATTCCAGATTCTGCACCTCAAGCAAAAAAGAAGCTGAGATTTCTGTGTATTACAAGGGGGTTTTATGTAGCATTTCATTAATAAGGAAAGAGTGTATAATGACACATTGCATTAATTTGGCATTCCTCAGTGGTGATGCACCTGGAGATCATCTAGAACACCCATTAAAGAAAGTTTCATAACTCTAGAAATTAGGAAGTTGTTGCCTTTCCTAGAACTTACATTAGAACCAGAAAAAAGTTAAGCTGTCCCAAAATAAATTAGATCTTTTTGATACAAGAAAATAACATCAAACAAGTATGTGAAGTGAAAGCTTCCCAGGGAAAAATACTTTCATTCATATTCTTTCAATTGTAGGTGTCTTAAAGACCTGAACTTCTTGGAGTAGTCTTACCATGATGAGGTAATTGACAGTATAGTAATGTAATCAAAATCCTTATTAAACAGTTTATAGCATTGGGGTTTTTTATATTTTATCATGAACATAGTAATGTATATATAGTAGGGAAGTTTATTAATTTGCATGAGTAAGTTCTTGTGGATTGTGAATGCATTGTGCCATTGATGAAGAGACACATGAATTTGCACTGTATAGTTCAGTTTGTTTCGGACTGATATTTTTACCTTGTCTCACTGTAATCCCATTATCACAACCTTTTTTCTCCCACAGACAAAGAAGGACTGAGTATAATATTGTAAATAAGCATTCTTACTAAGAACTTGATTTTAATGCAATTATTTTTAAGATGATGGATGGAAGCCAAGAAAGTATTTTATTTCTTCTCTTTCCACAAAATCTAATGTGTTACAATTTAGTCTCCCAATTGAAGCAAAAGCCTAAGTTGTGGGCGTTGTGCAGTATATACCTGATCTCTCTTCTCTCTGCTGCTCTGAGCTGGATAATGAACAAGTTATTCTTCATCCCCATAATTACCAAATATGCCAGGAATTAATGCCTAGCAATAAGTACCTATATTTTTTTCAATGCTAAGGGCCATCTTTCAAACTCAGAGATGCCACATGTCTTAATGTTTGGGGGTCTTGCTGTTTTTCTGATGGCAGAGTTAAAGATGGAAACGAAATACGATGGGTATATCTGTGCTGCTCTTGATCAGTGCAATGGTTCATTCAATAGACAGTCTCTAGACATGAGACTGCTCTTTTATTTTGGCTTTGTGTTCAATTTTTTTTTTTTAAATTTAAAATATTGAGCATGAAATGATAGTAGTTTGCTTGGAATGTTTTTTGACTGATTTTAGGGTAAAAGATAATGTAGGGCATATCCAAATAAAGAATATTTTTGATAAAAAAAGAAGTGTATAAATGTTTGAGACTCAGCAAAAGGATGTTGCATTGTCCCAACACAGTGCTTGGTTTATTTTCATGGCCATTATATTGCTTTGTTCAAATTTAGTGAAAAATAGTGAAGAATTGGTGCAGACTGAGGCATAAGGTCTATTATATGATCATCTGAATTTTAAAAGTAGTTTTAGAGCAGGAAGGGATAACCAGTGCAAGAACATTATGGAAACTTTCCAATGCGTTGACAAAGGTTGTATTTGCAAAATTTTAAGAGTAAACTTACACTTTTTATTCAGATGCACTAGCACTGTCAACACCATCTTGAAAATATTTACTGTGCTTAGAATATAAAATTACTTTATAAAAAGTGACTGTAAATCCACAATATGTGTTTCTGTGTAATGGATAATATTTTTGTATTGACATTAAGAGATTCATTATGTTATATAGTAAAATTCAAAGTCGCTTGGCTTCCAACTGGTTTGCTTTATACAAGGTAGAGTTTAATCCTGTGGGTTTGTCTGATTTCTAGGCAGAAAGTAATTTAGAAAAAATTGGGCTTTCATGGCAGATCTGAAGAGTTTGGAAAAAGTCTGACATGAGTGTTTGGATGATCATTTTCTGGTGGCATGAGAAGGGCATGGACAAGGTCTATTCTGTCCTTCAAACAAAGCAGACTATTGGTACCCCTTGGATAAAGTTTGGCAATGTGGGAACAAGCAATCCTGGGATTCTTCAGTGCAGCCTCTAAAATTTTGTTACAGATTATATGGAGAGAAAAATCTGTAGTCCGTAAGTATGGTGTTTATATTTGAAGCCATTCTATAACTCTGTGCCTAGAAGGAGGAAGAATCTGAACTGAAGTGTCTGTAGCATTGCTTATCAAGATTTATGATATATAAGTATTTTGAGATGTGAAAGCTCACTGAACAAGGATTTTCCAACTCTTCCACCATCATATCCTCTCTATATGTTTCCTGTCTAAAGGTTTTGCTTAGCAAAGACTAGTCCAGCCTATTTCTTTTTGACAGCATAGTGGAACTTCTATTTGTCTTCCTTTTTACTCCTTTATTCCCTTTTGACTGGTCCATACTCTAACTGGGAAATAATCATTCTTCCTACTGTTCACTGGTTTTTCATGCTTCCCCTGGAACCAGCTACTAATTCTGGGAGCCGCACAATTTTTCAGATGTGAAGTTCTTAAATTTTAACTCAGATTAGATCTAAAGCAAAGACTGTCCTACTTTCCATAGATCCATGCTGACCTACCTTAAGAGTGTCTTAAATCATCTTATCTTCTTTTTGTTAAAGCTGTCATGAATCACCTGGTAACGTTTGTGCTTCGATCTTTTAATTTGACTTCATAACCAGTTAAAAAATTTGCACTCATTGATTTTTTAGTTGAGCCTATGTTTTCTGTTTTACTCATTTTTTAAAATGACTTTCAGGTTTGATTTTATGTCTTGAATTGGTTCCCTAATTACCTGTATTATAATGATAAAATGTGTCCCCCATTTTTCATTTTAACTCATCTAGTGATCCCATCTAGTCATTGACCCTCATTGCACTGTTTTCTCAGTAGACAGAAATCTGATGTAAGAAGTTTCTTCAGAAATGCATTTTTACTTTAAATTTTAAAAAAGGGGGCAAGGGGGAAGCTATGAGCCCTGCTACTTCTTTATCCCTATTTAAATCTATCTCCTTTTGGTTTTCATTTTAAACATAAGATGGTATCTTGTAGGATGCAAAATAATTAGGTGCTTTAGAACTTCTGCAGTTGTTGTAAGTGTTTATTTCATTATAATTTATTTATTTTTTTTTTTCTGAGATGCATCTATCTGCTGAAGGTCACAACACCTGCCACCCTAAACTTCTATGGAGGATGTTGAGGATGCATTATAAGTAAAATTATTTTATAATGTGGACGGGGTTTGTAATTTCTCTTCCACTATCTACTTCTCATTTCTATCACTAGTGCCACTATTAACAAGTTTAGGCTGAGCTAAACCAAATAAATCTGCTGTCTGATAAAAAGTGAAATGAGGAATGTGGTGCCTGAAGGAATATTTCAACTTGTCATTCCTTTCCAAGGAAAAATGTCTCCTTGCTTGACTACTACTGCGACGAAAGAGAAGATTACAGAATGCCCAAGATTAATATCTCTTCTGCTGCATCATTCAACCGTTTCCCTTAACTTAGGAATGAAAAATTTGTTGATGGTATTTCATGCTTGCACTGCTGTTTTTTTCTGTGCAGCATCTCTGCATGACTTCATGCAGCTCAGGGCAGCAGCTAAATATGGGGTTGCAGGCTGGTGGCAGGGGGAGATAGATGCATCTTAGGTGTGCTTCAGGTATAATTTTCAGATGAAAGAAGAGTTTTGGAAGAGAAGGTTTTAAAAATCTCAGTTAGTAAAATATGTATCTGTTTACAGAAAAATGAAGACTCTTCAAAGTGCTTTTATATTAAAGCAGCTGCCTTTTATAAGTCATCAATAGAGAATTGACTCAAGGGTTTCAGTTGTGTACCTTTTTGGAAAGTAATACAGTGATGTTACTGTATTTGATATAGTGTGGTACTGTTAAAACTGGACTTTTGATCTTCTACGCAGCAAAGTGAAGGATAAAAGCATCAAAAGACGTATCTGGAAGTATAAATGTTTCATCCACTATGAGGCAAATTATCCTTATATTAAGGTAGACTATCTGAGAGAAAATTACAAATGCAACACTGTACTTCGGTGCCCTTGCATTTGTGGAAACAGCTCTGTGGATGCTCAGGAAAGAATAGGTTTGTGCTCCACAGGAGGTGTTTGGGGTGGTTTTGTTTTATTTGTGTGTGTGCATTTCTGTGTTTTAATGCAGCATCAAAACCTTTACATGCAGTTATTTACCTTCTGCCCCTAGACAGAACTTGTCCCGGCCACGCCCTGTCCCTGTTGTGATCCCTACACCTCTCATGGCTTGCCAGAGGCCACCATGTGACCACCATGGAGGGAGGTCGCCGCAGATGCCACTCTGCTGCCACCAAGCCTTTCTTGCTAGGTGTAAATAAAGTGTGTTTTTCAGCTTCAGAGACCTTTTAAAACCACACGAGTAGAAATCTCAAAAATATAACTGTCTTGAGTTCAAGAAGCATTTGGAAAACACACTCAGGCACATGGTGTGAATCTTGGGCTGTCCTGCAGGGAGCCAGGAGCTGGACCTGATGATCCTGATGGTTTCCCTATTGCCAAGCAAGACTAAAAACTGGTTGTTTAATTTGTTCTAATAGAGTACACAAATTCAGGGTATTAAGAATATTAACCCTGAAAGAATGACACTTAGTAACAATGGAAATAGGTTATAAAAAAAAATCTTTCTTGATACCTTTAAAATCAGTAGTTTTGGGCTTTTTCTTGAGTTTCCTCTGACCCCATCAGTGACTCTTCATCCCACGGCATGGGACTTGCATCCAAGCTCCAGGGACAGTCAGTGGTACCTCGTGTCAGGGGGCTGCTTTACTGGTCAGGTTCTCACCTGACAGCTCTTCACCTGGTCATTCAGCCCCTGATCCCAGGATTCTGTTGTTTGGGAATGAAATTATAACCCTTACAATAATGTCACAAAAAATGAACTTGGGTGTCTCAGTCATGAAGACACAAACTACTAACATGCATTTACATAACAGGGACTCTTACTGAACTTAGGTTTTCCAGATTTTGCAATAGTTTAATTGGATTTTGCTTTACATCCCTTCCTATATAAACAGAGGAATATACGATACACTTGTGTATTCCCCCCACCTCTTTCTTCCTCTCTAATTAACTTTGGTCCAATGATTTTAAACTAATTAGGTCTTCCAAGTTGGTGCTAGGAAACAGGGAGACATTTCTAAAGTGTTGGATTCCGTGAAGGCACAAATTGGATATTTTTCTGGCTGTTTTCCTGCTTTTTCATGTGCTGATAGAGGATTTAGTTTCTCTCCTCTGCCCAGTGCTTCCAGGTAAATGAGTTAAAAACATTTTAACTGGATTAGCCTTGATAGGAGCAATGTGCATTCTGACAGGTATCTTAACAGCTGGTAATATTAAATTTCTTTCTTATATGGGGTGAAATGTGACCAATGTCATACTTAGAATGAGCATTGGGATTTCACTCCACTGACCTTTTGGGACTCAAGCTGGTTGTTATGTTCCCAAAGTAGTGTATTTCCATTCCTGGCATTTTCTTTGCTTATGCATCTCACATGTTTACTTACAAGGTAAAGGAAAGCTACTGACTCAATGTGTTATAATAAGAAGTGAAGACAATTATCTTTGTTATCTGCTTACCTTGCAATCTTTTTTGCTGTGTTTTGCTTGTTTCTCAACTACAGATTAAACTGGTGTCCTATTTGTGCTTCCTAGATGAGTACTGAGACTAAATAAGCAGTAGCCTTCTCCAGCTGAACGTAACCTGAGAGGTGAGAGGAGTGTGATGGAGTGGTAGAGAAGGATAACGAAAGGTGTTCATGGGATACTCCCCAAGGAAGCAGAGTGTTGTGAAATGAGTGCATGCCTGGTTCCTGCTATATGAGAATGGTTCCAGCTGTGTGAGGAGTCAGTAGGAGAGATTGAGTCAAATATGATTAGTGTGGCAAAAGGGGAGAAATTGGTTTAAATAAAACCAACTGAGAACATTATGAAAGAAGCCAAGACTGCAGTAGGAAAAAGAGCTTCATAAAGTACATAAACAGAGCAAGACTGTGCCTCCAGGCATGTTGCTTGTATTTAGTGGAAGTGTTTTGCTCCAGTGCCTTGGGCAGTGCTAGGGGAAGAGTTGGGCCTTGGAACTAATCTGCCTTTTCCCTGCTCATCACCCTTTGAGTCTCAAGGGAAGGGGCTGCACTTCCCCACAGAGAGAGGAGTGGTGTGGAGTTTGCTCCCTGGCTATGCAGATGCTTCTGCTCACTGCTTCCCAGCTCCCAAAGCTGGCTGTAGCAAGGAGGGAAAGAACCCTGAGCTCGCCAGCTATTCAGAGCTCGTGGTAGTCACGGTGAAGGAGGGAGAGGAAAGGTGGGTGCAAGAGCCAAGAAATATATTCAAGGATCATTGTGTTATGCATCTGTGCAACTGCAAATTGTTTTGTGCACCGAGCAAGTAACGAAAGATGTAGAGGGGTGACAAGGGAAATGTGGTGTCAGACTAAGTTTGTATTGTTAGAATGGAGAAAATGTTTTATGTTTTATGACTCCATGTGCAGCAAGGCACATGAAGTAAATATGCCAGTAAATTAAGGAGCACTTTCCTCCTCAAAAGAGAGTAAATATTAATGAAGATACAGGTGGTGTGCATACAGATGCACACACAGAAGAAAATATAAGAGGAAGTAGAGCAGTTATAAAAAGCGAGCTCTGGAAGAGTTTGATGGCTGCCTTCCCAGAGGTTTTTGGTGGAGGGAAGGCAGAGGAAAATGCAACAGCAACAACAACAAAAGAAAATCATAACAGGGTTTTATAAACTGAGGAACTGGGAGACGAGACTGAAGGGAAGTGAGCAGCATCCTCTTCTTAACAGATAAAAGGGAATGTGCTGTAACAAGCAATATTAAAGTTTGATCTCTTTGCTGGAGACATTTTTGTGATTGATTTAGGGCAGTCCCTATGCACAAGCCGTAACAGCCCATGCTAGGTCTAACTACAGCATCTTGTCGCAGCTCCAGAGAGGCAGGCCCCAAGGACTGGCAGCAAGGGAACAATTTTTGCTGTGGTAAAGAAAGCTCAAAACTTAGTAATGGGGGTCAGGGCTAGATGTCAAGGACAGAAAATATTTCATGCTTCTAGCCAAATGCCTAAAGCACAAACCTTTAACAGAGGGTGGTACCATGGAGACCAGTGCTGTGTGGGAGACATTTTAATTTAATTTAAACCAAATGCTGCCAAACACAAACTCGTATTTGGCTTTTGTATGGATGAAAGTTCTCGACACTGAAGTGAACCTCCTTCAGAACAAGGCTGAAGCTTCCCTCTGTGTTTCACTCCATTTCAACCCTCAGATAGGGCTCAACCCTTGCCTCACGTGACTCTTGTCACCTTGTGGGGCTCATAGCAGAGGAGTCTTTGAGGGAGAAGGGGAGAGGTTTGAAGGACTGTCCTGGCTTGCTCTCCCTGGAGACAGGCTGTTGGGAGCCTCAGAAGGTTGCAGCCAAAGGAAGGCTGTCTCCAGCTGTGCTGGCTTTCATGGCAGGCACTGGCCAGGGCACAGAGAAATGACAGCAGAGAAACTGTTCAGCATTGCAGACGTTCCAAACCATCAGCATAAAGTTTCTTTTGAGGATTGAGTTACTTCTTTGAGATGTGATTGCAAAGGTTGCCTCTTTCAGAAGGGTGGTACCTTTTGTTTCCTTGATCCTTTGAATCAGCATTTCCTCTTGACATGACCATGGGGTGCAGGAGTAACACAGAGTCCAACTACAAAATGATGTTGTTTTTACTTCAAATCCTTAACAAAGGATTCTTATGTTGCTTATATTTTAGCTATTTACTTGTATACTCATTACAAAATATATCTTTTAGAAATCCTTTGACATTACCAGTGAGATTGTCTTGCATAAGATATAAAAAAAATATATCTGGATCTGAGGGAGAAGTTAATCCTGTTGCCAAGTTTTGAGATCTAGGTTTTAAACTGAGGGAGGATCACACCAAGCTGCCACTCTCCCATACTGCAAGAGCTGGTCTGGTTTGCTTTTTGGATCCTGTTGTCTCTAGTTCATCCAGACAGTAGAAACTTAAAAGTGTCCACCTTGGAATCTGAAAAGAAACCAAGGTGTTGTTCTGAGTAGGAACCAGAGAGAGCAGCTATAAGATGCTTGCTACAGGGGAATGCAGCAGTGTCCATGGAGATTTACAAAAGAAATAGACACAAGTAGTTTCTTTAAAAAGTTAACAGTTTCAAGGGCAAGATACAGAAAAAACCCCACAATTTAAGAGGGGCAGGTATTTTGCTTGTATTTCAAGGGAGCTTGTATTTTGCCACCATGTTGTAGAGAAGGCTGATGTATAACACAAGCAAGGACTCTGGCAGCAAGGTGCTTAGTTACCCAGTACCTTTATGTGTATGTTGGAAGAAGAGGAGCCTTGAGCAACATAATGCTAAAAAGAAGAGATTGTGCAGACTTATTAATGTAAATTATTTCTCCTTCAATTTATTCTATCTTCATATTTTTCAATTGTAGTGTAAGTGACGCAGTATTTGGACAATGATGCCTTCCTATTGTATACTTGAAATTGTATGTCTTCTGTAAAATTTATGCTAAACCTCTTACAGCTTCTAGGAAAAGAAGCAGCATGTTTCATTTGTTGTCCCTCTGTAAAAAAAATGTAGAAGCATTTTTTTTTTTTTAAGTTTGAGATTTTGGGCAGTAGATTTTTTAAAATTGTGATTAAGAATAAATATGGAAAGACAATTAAAAATCTGACAGATCTCTCAGGAATAGGTGTCCAAGAATAAAATTAACTCTTTCCCAGACAAAACCAGGACAGCAGGACTTGTATAAAAGTTTTTAAGAAATTCCTCTTCTGCCTCAGCATTTCATAGTTAAAAATTGTAGGAAGATTAATTAGAAGGCAAAATAATGAAACTTGTAATGCAATCAGAGGTCCTAACTCTAAAACAACAAAATTGGGGGCTGCAGGGGGAGGGGGAGGAGAGAAGCTAAAAACACATAGATGAAGTGAAGCTTGGTGGGAAAGCAAATTACTTTGTAAGATGTGTATTTGTAATACTTTATGCATGTATTGTGTGTATTTATATATTCGCATGTCTCCTTTTTCTCCTTTTTACTTGCAATTAGATATGCTGTTCTTCAGCTGTTCATAAAAAGGGTAAAGAATTTAATTTGGCAAATGTAGCATTTGGTAGAAAAAGAGGTAAATAAATCATGTTTACATGTTTTGTCAGGAGTGTAATCTCACAGTGTCCTGTAAACTTGAAGGCATCAAAATGTTTGTATTAATGACACAGTAGATCACAAAGACCAGTTTAAAAAACATTGTTTGCTGTCTGCTTGGATTTCAAATATGCCTACGTGTCTGCCTGCTCTGACAGAGCTGGTGAAAGGAAAAAATTGCTTTGTGGTGACTTAAGAAAACAAGTTTATTTTCTGAACTCTCTCCTAAATATTTACTTCTAGGGAACAGGATGCGGGGGGGTGGGGCGGGGAGTGTATCCTCACAGATTTATGTCTTCAGGACTCTGAATCAGCTGTGTTTAACCCAGCAGCAGAGTTTAGGCTGTTGCAATCTAAGCTGAGAGTCTGTAAATATTTACCATCCAAACCAGCCTGTATTGTTTCTTTGTGCTGTCAGTTCTGTGGAGCTAATTTGGTGTTGGTGAGATGCTGATGTCGACAGGAAGGTTTCTGGGCATGTGCTGCACTCCAGTTCTGCCATCTCAGCACACACCTGTTGAGAGCTTCAGGAACCTGCCTGCTGGGGAAAACAAGAACCTCAGTCGTGCCATGGAGTTTAGCAGCCCAGAATCAGGTAGTAGGGTTTGCTGTTGATCCTACTCCAGAGATGAAAATCTGACCCTACTGAAATTAGTAGTAAGAGTTCCAGCACTTTAGGATTAGAATTTCTGTTTATCTTCAGTAAGGGTGTTGTGAAGCCACAGTCCTCGTGTGCAAGTACTGTCCTCCAAAGTGAATTTTTAAATGCAGCATATTGTCATTTGGGAACCAAATATAATCCTCTTATTTAAATTAAAAATTAGAATAACAACTTTAATGTCAAAAACCTAGGCATATCTATGTTTATTCTTTTGTTGGGGTTGGTGATAAATGGAAGATTAAAATGTGTTAAGGTGTGACCTTTGAAATAAAATTAACTAAATAATTCACCAATACTGTATTTGTTGACATACTAGTTTATTTTAATAATGCCTAAGACAGTCTCAAGTTAATGTAAGCTTGATGACATGTTTATAAAACCTGAACCTAGGTTGTTTTGAACTTAGATTTATCCCTGTAAATCATTGCCGTCAGGTTTTTTAGGATAATGAAGCATCTAAAGGTTCAGGTGGGCTTCAGAAGAATCACAGAAACACGTCACAGTAAATAACTCCTGTTACCAGACATTTTTTTGGGGCCAGTTTTATGAATAACTAGGCCCTTATGAACACATGCAGCATTTCCGAATGTCTTTACAGAAAGTAAGCTGTCAAGTTCTGGCTCTGCGCTTCAGAAAATGGGTGGGAGAGTTAATACATTGAGGAAATAAAAATAGCTCTGTGAAGCATAATGGAGTGGTGGGTGATAAAATCAGCCTGCTGACCTGTTGCTTAGGATAAAGCTTGCTAGCAAAGGCAGTGAAACAGCAGCATTTAGTACTCATTCCAAATAGGCTCTGGCATCCTCCTGGACTGTTCCTTGGGATGTGAAACTCTGCAAGTGGCTGGATGACTGGAAACTTGGAGGCTGGCTTCTGTGCCAGTAGTGCATCCCTGTGGCTAAAGCACCAGAGACTCAGTGTATGCCAGGTCCCTTTAAACTGATCTTTCCATCAGCCAAGACTTTAGGCTAGCAGAATGGGTTTACTTTATTCTGTCAAGGAAAGAATCTATTTCTAAACAAATTTGCAATGCTGGAGGAGAGCGTGCAAAAGGGTAAAAGTTAATGTGTGACTCTCAGACCAAACTTGGTAAGTTTTCTCAGTTGCTTCTGTCTGCAGTCACTGTCTCAAGTAAGATATGTTGGTGCAAGACAAAAATGCGAGGATTACAAGAATGATCTATTATCTAATGGCTTTTGTAAAAGAAGAGATTAAGTAACTTAGTAATCACAGCTGGGGGAAAAGTTGGTTTGAAATGCTTGTTACTTCTTCCCTGAATTTTGCTGCTTCCTGCTGTAAAGGACATGACAAGGAAGCTGGGCTCAAGCCATTTTGTGTCTGACCATCAATGCCCATTCTTAATATTGTTTTTCTATCTTCCCTGGCTAAAATGGACTCCTGCAACCTCCCATGGGCACCCCAGGCTTCTTCTAGTCTGACATAAGTCTTCTGATCCTTCTTCTGTCAGGGCTTCACCTTTTGCTCTATAACACAGGGCAGCAATAGAGAGCAATTTTATTTACTCCCTCTTCTCAATTCTTCCTTCATTTTGTATTCATCATATTTCTTAAAGTGAAGGAGGACTTAGAAATGATAGTTTTTCTTCTTTTTCTATCTTTGTCTTTCTTGCAACTCAGGAAGATGACATGTTGTTTTATTGTGAAAATCACATATTCTCATTGAATAATTTTTAAACCTATAGGTCACTAGTTCCAGAATATCTGTTGTGTTGAGACTCTCTCATGAAAACCTAACATGATACAGCTGGTGCTGATGTTGGGATCAGTTCAATTGAAAAATATCCCTGTTGGCATGAGGGGACCCAATTTATGGACTATGTTGTCAAGTTACTGGGAAACAATACAATAGTGGCTGGAACAATGCATATATCACCCCTTAAATGGATGAAACCCACTCGTGTGGCTAGGTGACTCCAAGCTTTGCAGCAGCAGTTTCTGCATTGAAAACACTGAAATTTATCTCAGAATTGCCTTGACTATTAAACTTAAATTAATAGCAAGCTCTGAGAACTGCAAATTTAGAGAATATCAAAGTGCTGGATTCCATCTAAATATGTGTGTAGGTGCACTCCTTGATTGGAACATGCAGTTAAAACGGGCAAGCAGATTCATCTATATTACTGTAGGAAAACAGCCAGAAGCACTACAGCCTTGTGTCATAGAATGGTATTAAACCTGTGTAAGTCCCAAAGTCCCTCTAGTTTTCTGGTTGCAGGGAAAGTTTCATTTTCTGCTGCAAGATATTTAGAAAGTTGCTTGTCAGTGGCTGTAAGTAGGTTAGCTCAGCTGGCTGTACCTCTGTCTGTATCATTTTCCATAGCTATCACTTGTAGAGAGCTGAGAGAGTTTTTTTTGGGACTTTCTAGTAGCTGTCACAGTAGCAATGCAGTTGTAGCTTGCCAGGATACACGCAGGCATATGTACCGAAACTCCTACCACACCATATAACCAAGGAGTAGTGAAAATTGGAGGAGGAAAGATTTAGGTTATGGTTTTTCTTTTTTGTGTTTGTATGTGTCATTTCATTTCTAAGAGCCTGTTATTAGAAGAAATTTATGGGTCCGTTTACCTAGGTATGTAACTAGATGGCTTAATATCATGTTAGGGATTTAGATAGTTGGAGCCTTGGTATTTCAGGAGCTTTTTATGCAGCAAGATTTCACACTTGTATTTTCTCTTCTGGTTGTAAAAGTACTGTCTGCCTCCAGAGTGTTTTTCAGGTCATAAATCAAATTAAAGAAAAAACATGCATTTTGTGTTACAGGTTTTTGTTTCCAGATTTTATGTTTAAAAATCATTGGGTTAGGAAACACTGATAGGAAAGAAAACCAAGGATATAGACCAAAAAACCAATGAAGAACAGAATCAGCAAATTTCACTTTTTCTGTCTTTTGCATAATGATTAATGGGATAGGCATATAGAGTTAAAGTACGTAACTCCAGGCAACTTAGTTTTTGGTGTAATACCTATTTTTCGTATTTTTTATGCTGAATTTTTTGAGCGGGAAATTGGAGGAGCTGGCCTTGTGAGGTCCCTCCCAAAGGGAGTTGCCCTGTGATTCTGTGACATGCGCAAGTTGGTAGCTCGCTGATGAAGCATGAACACTGCTGCCTCAGAGCTCAGCAAGAGCTTTTGCTGTTCATTGTGTAACATGAAAATGGGCAGAGGGCTGTGGTTTGGGGAAGCTGGTAGGAGAAACAACATTCAAGGTAAACTCTAAGCCTTGCTGCTAATCCTCAAGGCCAGCAAAAGGACATGGTGCAGTCATGTGACTTTACCAAACATACCATAAACTGAATAACAGGTAAAAAGTGATTCTAAGTTGACATAGATTAGTGTTGCTGGTTGTTGTGTTTTAGTAGAGGGGAGGGGGCCATAAAGATGGGTCTTGTGAGAAGTTTCTGGAGTTCTTCACTATTTCCAGCAGAGCCAATCTCTGATGGCTCTGAAGATGATGGACATGTCACTGGCCATGTTTGGGCCAATTAGAAAAGTTATTTACGCCTCTGTGATGACATATTTAAGGAAAAATCAAAACAAAATGCACACGCAGCTGCTTTTAGTTAGAGAAGGAGGAGGATGTGAGAACATGTGAGAGAAAACAACATGGAGACACCAAGGTCAGTGGAGAAAGAGAGAGAGGAGGTGCCCCAGGCTCTAGAGCTGCGATTCCTCTGCAGGCCGTGGTGAGCCCATGGTGAGGCGGGGTGTCCCCCCTGCAGTCCATGGGGGTCCATGAGGGATGCAGAGCCACCTGCAGTCTGTGGGTGAGGTGCCAACATTGGAGCGGGAGATGTCGGAAGCCGCAGCAGCCGCAGCAGCCATGGAAGAAGCCGCAGGAGCCGTAGATGCCAGAGAAGCCGTAGCAGGTGCAGCCCAGTGAGAGACAGAGACTGAGATAAAAGTCCCGCAGTTTGTGAAGGAGGTGACCACGCTGAAGCGGGTGGATGTCGGAGGAAACTGCAGTCCAGGTGGGAGACCCGGTTGGAGAGAGAGGGGCCCCTTGCTTCCATGCTGGAGCAGTTTGTCCTTAGAGGACTGCATTCCGTGGACAAGAAAAACCATGCCACAGAGGTTCACAGAGAACTGTCTTTCGTGGGAGGGACCCCACGGCAAAAGCAGAAGAAAAAAACTCCTCTCCCTAAGCAGGGGAAGAAGATCTTAGAAACAGACGGACCTGAACCCCCACACCCTGCCCCCCTTGCACTGTTGGTGGGAGGGAGGGAGGGGTGGGGAGTAAAAAGAAGGGTGTCTTTTAAAGGTTTAGTTTATTTCTCATATCCTCCTTCTAACTCAGGTAGTAATAAATTTTCACTTTTGCAACTTTTAAGCTGAGCCTAGTTTGTCCTTAGAGCGTTTTCTCCCGGTTCCTTATCTCAACTCATAAACCTCTGAGTTAATTCCCTCAGGTTTTTTTTTTTTCCCCCTCTCCTTCCCTCATCTGCCCAGCTGTGGCAGGGGAAGAAACGAGTGAGCAGCTGCCGTGGGTGCCTGGCGCTTAGCCAAAATCAAAACCACGACACTGGTGCTCCTTGTTGTGGTTTTCTGGGATAGAGGGGGCTTTTGTCAAACATTTAAGTTTGCCCTGATTCTGGTTTTCTTTTTTTTCATATGTAACCAAGAACTTTCTTCCTTTGTCTCCTGTCCTTTTGCAACTTTACGCATTTGTAGCTTCTTGTGTGGAAATCAGTAATTTCCTTGGAATTTCAGGAAACTACATGTTAAACAGTAGAGAATGCAGGACAGAAAGATTTTGAAAATAATTTCTGAGCACATACCTAGATCAGTTGTCATGGGAAGCTGGGTCTGTCACTTATGGATGGATATTTTGTCCACCTTATTCTAAGTTCCCTTGTGGTATGGCATGGGATGTGTTGACAGGACGAATGCTTTGACATCGTTTGCCTCCAATTTTGAACTGCTTCTGTTCAAATCTTCAATAAGTGACATTAGTTAGTTTTCAAGGCACCTCATATTCTCTTGATGCATATAGTTAAGGATTGCACTTGGCCCTTGAGTATGTAAGTTCTAAAATACATTTGAAACATAAGACTTTGGTTCCACTTTATTGGCTCACATTTTGTGCAGTCACTAAGGCTAAGGAAAAAGTTTTAACACCCCATCACTTAATTATTCTTTCTCATTTGTTGAGGTTTTACAAATGCCTTGGTTTGTGACATAATTCTGTGAGAGAATGTGTCAAGTGTTGGTGATTTCCTAAGAATGAAATAGCTTCAAATTTTCTTGTGTTTATATTTAGAGTGCTTTAAATAACCTCCTGTCTGGATGCAGGCTTCTTACCACTGGTGAAAATGTTTGACTACTACACAAAATGTCCTTTATCTACATTATTTCTCAGTATGTTGCCATAAAAACCATAATTTTCTTTATGGAAAAATACAAAGGAACTCTAAGAAAAGAAAAAACCCCCAACCTTGTAGCATGATAGCAGTAGAAACACAGGCATTTCTGCACAGGTTTTGAGAATGCAAACAGATTGCTCAGCACAGGTTTTATCTGGTCCTTTTCTGAAGTTTTTTGTAACTTTTGCCTGGGAGTGAAGTATAGAAAACATGTAGTGTGGTTAGCCTTTTAATAGCAGGATGGCTATTTCATCATATATTCCCAGTTTTGAGAATCTTGGTTTAAAGCCAAGTGGAATGTTCAGGGGGGAGGTTTTTTTCATTTGGTTTTTTTTGTTGCTGTTTTTGTTTGATTGGTTGTTGTGTTTGTTTGTTTCTGTTTTTTGTATTTTTTTTTTAATTTAGAAGGTAGAACAGAATACCTTGAACTACAATTATATGCCTATATATAGTATTTGAAGTAGACTTCAGCCTAGTAGACGGATTACTTTGGTATTACAATTTTGGAATGGGAAATGCTGTTTATGGAAAGCAAACTCAGCCAGTGGTAAGTGGCTGCATCTCATTTGAAGGTCATCAAATGTGTTTTGTAAGGAGATGACCCTTTAGATCTTGGAACTTCTTCTGGAATCACTGAGCAGTGGTGCTTCTTACTGAATTTCTGTGTAGGCAAAATATTTAAAATATATTTTTCTTTCACCTCCAAAATAAGAAGATAGTATTGATTTAATTTGATTTACAAAATATGTTTAAGATAGGCTACCATTATTTAATTTATTGACCATTTCATTTTATTTCCTAAGAAATTGAAAGGGGAGAGATTAAATCACAGTATAAATCTGAATAACTAGTAAATATGAGGGTGTTTTTACTCTTCTCTCTTCTCTTAATTAAGATCCAGCCAGATTTTTTGTTCTACTATTTTGCTGATGGAGCTCATCTGGAGATGTAGAAAGACTTGCCACCAAAACCAAGCAGTAGGAAGTTAGGCTTTAATTCAGCTTTAGAGAACCAGTTTTCTTTCCTTTTTGGCAATTCACTGCATTCTTCTAATGCAAGATCACTGTCCTGCAGACTAAAATGTCACCTTCCAGCCATGAAGAATTTCCAGGTGAGCACAGGCCTGAAACATGGGTGATATCTTTACAGAAATAGAAATAATCTCCCAAGAAGTGCTTAAAATTTTTCTGAGCTGCTTTTTGTAGTGTATGATTGTACATTTGGCTCACAGCAGGCAGGTTCTATTCATATCAAGGTATTGAAAAAAAATGCAAAATTTACTTTGCATAAAAATGAGATTCCCTTTTGCTTTTCTAAATGCAGTGTGCATAATTGAATTTTCATAATTATATACACTTCAAATTTATATGGCATAAAATGGACCGTTGTGTAAAAGTTGGTAAGAAATTACATGCAGTACTGCTAGTTTTATTTAAAATATGATGCAGGTTTACAGCATTTTGTTTCCAGTGCTCTACTCTATACTACCATAAACTCTCATTATTACTAACACTGCAGTCAATGAGCTAGACTGCATTTCTGTCAGAGGCTTTATGGGACCTTTTTCATAAGGCAGAAATGGCAAAATTCCTGAAATTCTTACTGAAACTTAGCAGTGAGTCATGGCTGCACGTTACTGCAAAACTGGTAAGAGGGCAAATATTCATTGAGAGCAGAAGTAACAACATCTTTAGCAAGAGAAAAACCCATAAAAATAATATGTGGAATAAAATTCAGCATCTGATAATAGTTGTGATTTTGTCAGGGATTGCATTTTATGGAAAATTAATTTGGTGCCTGGTCTAGCGGTATGCTATGTATCATATGGTAAGATTTTCCAGCATGTATTATGTTGAGAGAAAAAAAAATTAAAAAACTTTTCCAGAAGATTTAGAAATAAATATCAATAATCCATTTACTAAATGAGAAAGAGACAAATATGCTTCATATACTTTCATTAGTTTGTTTTGTTGGACTTTATTTTTTGCTCTTGAAATACTGAGTAGGCCTGAGAAAGCCTAAGGTCAAAATCCGCATTAAAAGAGAGAAAAAACATCTCTCACACATCAGCTTTTAGAGCCTTTCACTTTCTAGTGCACATCAGCATGAAGCTAAAGTATCCAATAGAACAGAATGTCAAAGAGCCTTTCACACGCATCCAGGTCCCAACCATTACTTGCTGTTTTGGGTACTTTCTGGCTTTAGCAATACAAAATTCTGAAGGTGAAAGCAATTCCTTCAGGACTTGAATCTCTAATGGGGTCAGTGTGCTTTAAGTGAACAGTCCTGGCAGTCTAAAAGAAAATATGATGGAAACTTTTGTTTTCTATGAAATGGGGGCACATCTTTAATAATAATGGATGTAAAACGTAGAGGAAGAAGAGTCAGGGAAATGAAAATGAAAAATGTGACCTGTATCAGATATTTTAAAAAGCCCATGAAAACAACCAACCAAAAAACCCAGAACAAAACGAACAGACATGCAAGCGCATTAACTGGACAGCAGTGACTGTAGAGAATCAGAATATATGCACATTTTTTGCAAAAAGGAAGAAGCTTACACTGAACAGGACAGTGCAAGAAACAGCTATATCAGTGATTAAGAGTTTAAAATTTTTGTGGAATCAGAGACAAGAAAGGAAACATTCCAGGGCAGGCAAGGTACCTTTACCTCGTCCCTTTTCCAAGGCATGTGGAGGTTGTTAGTGTCTGGCACAGACCAGCCTTGCCTCATGAGGTTTGTTTCATCCCTTGTCCCAGTGTCCTGCCTGTACCTTTGATAGTTCTGGGCCCACAGGGGACAAGAGTGGCTCTTTGGGGAGCCACCATTCAATGCTGAGGAGCTTTCTGTATTACTGAAGGCAAAAACCATGTTTCATAGGTACTTCTTCACTGTGCTGTTTGGCTACTTGTGTCTATGGACACATCAGGTAGAGAAGGGAGAGGAAAACAAAAATGCGAGTTTGGAAGATACTTAGTGAAAAATGTTCCACACATAAACCATTAGAACAAAGCTTGTTTGGAGGTAACATCATGGTATAGTTTCAGACTGAGAGGAACCATTCCTTGTGTAGTGAATTGTGAATGAACACAGTGCACATTTTGAACAGCGTATGGCTTTGTTGTTCATTTCCCTGTCTGACCCGTGGTACAGACAGGAGTCTGGAATTGATGCTGAAGTGTTTGGAGCCCACGAGTGGCTCACAAAGACCATGAACAGACATTTCTGCCCATGTAGACTGCCCTTTTTTTTTCTCCCAATGAAGTGATGGACACTTGATGCTGCATTCCTGCTTGTATGGCAGAAGAGCTGTCATAGAGTGTTCCTCATGGCAGCCATAGAACCCCGGTAAAAGGGATCCCTTATCTTTCAGATCAGCTACACGGCACAGACCCCTGTTGTCTCATGACTGGCAGCAGGAGCGGTGACCCTGGAGGAGGATTTCTTTGGATGGTCTTCTGTTCTCAACCTAGGCATAGGCTACCATTCAGAAATCTGTTTTAGGCACTGAGGAGATGGAAACTAATGGCTGCTGCAGTGCGTTCCGGGGGGGCACCAAGCATCCATCTGCGGCTTCAGGGGTGTCCGGGCTGCTCCAAGGCACGCGAGGGCTGGCGAAGTTCCTGTAGGGATTCACCCAACCCACCAATGGTCCAGGCACGCCAAAGAAGGAGAGACAAGGTGGAGGGGCGTGCCCAGATAGTTTATTTGGCACCAGAGTTGTGCTGGGGAAGCACAGGCACGGGGGCCAGAGCACACCGCAATATATGACATCTGTGACAGATACAATCTGACAGGGTTTTCTAGAAATGTAGCTCCTCTACAATTGTGAATTGCCATAGAGCAGTTCAGTATGAATTTTTGAGTTGTACTGAGGTTTTTTCTGTTCCACCAAAGGTTTAAATGTTGAGTGAAGCCCTTAGCATCATTGTCTGTTTGGAGTAAGAATGAGTGGTACTTGGTGAAATTGTGAATAATTCAGAGCATCTGGGGTAGAAAGTGAGGACAGGAGGAAAAAAGTTTGGAATTTTTTTGCTTCAGCCAGAGTTTTGGGAGGAGTTGATTCCTAAGAAGGAAAAACTTTGAGCTGGAGACAATCTCTGAACACCTGGTGCAAGGCAGCCTGGCTTTATTCATAGACCTTACTAGAAAGAAAAAACTAACACAAGGTACAAGAAAGGTGAATGCCCTTATTTTCTGAATAGCATTTGCATTTGTCTGATGATGCATGATGCAGGGAGAAAATTTCACACAAGCCTGAAGAGTACAGTAACTTTATTCTACCTTTGGCCAGAGCATGGCTGTGTTGCAAAATTATAGAGAATGACAGGTGTCAAAAGGTAAAAGTATTTTTCTAGCATTTTGTTCTTATGATCAAATAAGAAAAAAAGTCTTGGGCAATGATTCTACCTTTAATGTTTGGTTAATTACAAACTTGAAACTCTAAACTCATTTGTGGGATGATACTCATATTTCTTTTAACTGACACACACAAGCTCAAAAATAGCATACATTTAGATGAGGACTAAAACCCTTTTACTTTCTTACCCATCAAAAGACTTGAAAGCATGTAGGTTGTAGAAGACGAAGGATATCTGAAATCATTAGGGTTCCTTCTGTACTTATGTGATTTAGTAATAGGAGACCCAGTATGAATTGAGAATTTTAGTACAACAGAGGGTGTCTAGGGCAGTTAATTTTCTTCTTTCATGTTTCTGGTAGGAATACTTCTCTGGGGCTTTATAGGACTCATCTCCACAAAGACAAGGAGTCTTTCAGCGTCCTTGATCTTGCATCCAGAAACTATTGTCCATCATATCTGTGTGCCCCTCAGGAGAGTTTCAGTAGCAGGGTATGATGATTGATCTTGATAGTATCTCTACAGATTCTTTAAACTTTCATTTCTCATTTTTTCAAGTTAAAGTGGTAGGATGGAGGTAAAGTTATTGCAGTAGTCTTCTGGGACAGAAGGGGGTGAGAACTGGATTGAGAAAGAAGAGTTTCATTCCTGAGGCAGTGGAAGATTAAATATCATAGAGAGATGGTTACTGAACTCCACTTGTGTCACAATAATGTTTCGTATTCGCAGATAGCTATGCCCTGCAGATACTTCAGGTGTCGTGTTCTTACTTTCAAAAACTAATAATACAAAATGTTTTATCTCTGGTGTCCCTCTTGGTACTTCCTTAGGATTGTTGTGGCCAGAATTTTCTCTGTGTTGTGGAGCTGTGTGTCCTTCGTAAGCCACTCTGGGAGTGCAGTGTGGCTTTTGTTCAGGATATCTTTCTTTTATGATGGGTGGGAGAGGGACTGACTTGTGTACTGGCATGTGGGAAGCAGAGAACTGGCTTTTGTACTAATGGAGATTTGAAAGGAAGCCCAGCTACATGGCAAGACTCGAAATTCAGAAGTTTTTTCTCCATATGGTGACATAAAGGAAGGCAGTGTATCAACACCGTTAGTCCATTCGCAGTGCTGACCTTCCTGTGTTACATGGTCAACCTTGTGTCAGTCACTGATGGCCCTGCAGGCAATGCTTTCAGGGAAAAATAATTCCTGTATATGAGGAAGTCCTATGAGAAACTTTAAGATGTTAAACAAGATGAGTCCAAGATATTGAACATCAAAATGGTAAACACCCATTATAATGTGAATCCCCATAATAAACATTCTGCAACTTCAGCCATCCACCACAGTTGCAGCAGTTCAACTAATTAGAAGATAATTCTTCCACTATTTTAATCCAATTGAGGGAGTCCAAGGTAGATGTTGAAAAAGTTACTAATACCTAAAGAGAAAGCATGCATAGAATATTACTATTACAAATTATTTATATTTGGGGAAATCATAAGGCTCCATGTGGTTCCACATACAGAGATTTTACACAATTATGAAGATTTTTGTCAGAAACTCTGTGGATAATTTCAGTTTTTGGTAGTCTGTGAGCTAACAGGTATTCATTAACTAAAAGCAACACTGAGAGAAAATAAGGCATAGGAAAAAAAGCTAAGGCTTTTTTTGTAGTTGTATTGAGGGGGAGTTTTCAGGGGGAGGTGCTTTAATGGAACATTTTGCAAGACATGCCCCAGCTGGAAAAGTTTTCAAGTGATCTTGGACATCAGATCACAGAAGCAAATGATAACAAGTTGATAGATGGTATCTAGCCCAAAATTCTAAAGATTTTACAGTAAATGAGTTCATTTGATAAATGTGGTGTAAAATTTCTCACCTTAATGGTGCCAAGAGCTTGGAAAGTATTTATACTCATTTTGGTGCTTCTGCATGTTTTGGAAAGGGCTACAGGATGGGGAATAAATAATAAGATTATGAAAATTGTTTTATTACATTATGCAGGAGTTTAAAAATAAGGGCTCAGTGTTTGTTACAAGGGGTTGTTTTGAGAGTGATACAGAATTTATCTCCAGATTTGTATGCTTGAAATTCAAATTTTGGTGTATATACAGGGTGGAATGTTAAAGCTCCAGATTACACCTAGTGCAGAGCTCGTCAATAGGTGTAGAAAGCTTTCTAATTCAGAGGTTGTTCTTTAGCAGAGACATGAACCTCTAGCCCCTCACTAAGACCCTAGACCCAGAGATGGTGTTCAACTACCTCTTGAGGTACCTTCTGTATTTCTGCCAAAGAGGCAGCCCATCACTATAAATTGTAATCTGAGTGAATGCCCAAACTCCTGTCTTAACAGAGGCATAGAACTGGAGGGATTTCAGAGAAAGAAAACGAGAATGATCAAGCCTGCGAAAACCTTTTATAATAAATAGCTGTATAGGTCAGGACTCCTTAGCCTGCAGTGGAGATTGTTAGAGTTGATGGTGGGACATGTTAGAGATCTACTGAATTACAAGTGGCGTGGTGAGGGTAAAAAGGGAGACATTGTTCACCACTGCAAGTGTGAGAGGGCATCAAACAAAAAATGGCAGGCAGCTATGAGAATATAGATAGATACCTTTTTTTATACCAGTGCCACTCAGGGAAAGTGATAATCGTGAAATGAGACCTACTAAAAAACAAACACGTTAAATTTTTCCCCTTCCCACCCAGTAGAGGAATGCAAGAAGCAGGAATGAAGGTGACTGTGGGCAAGACTAACCAGGTTTCTGTATGCTTCAAACTATAGTGAAAAAAAAAAAAAAGGAGAGAGAACTGGAGGTTTTCAGAGTTGCTACTAGTTTTTATTACTGTTTTAAATCTACCAGCAGAGTGCAAGCTGGAACTCCTGGGTAAGGCAGTAAAGGCTACCCTAGAGATAGAACAGACTCCCAACTCCATGTGCAATATCATTCCTAAGGAATAGTGTTCCTTGTTGCTGGAGGTTGAATGTACATGATGTCCATCTTTGGGGTGGGTAGGAACACTAATCCTGTGTACTGAGTGTTGTGCCTCATTAGACATTAAATATGCTAAATACAATTGGGACATTTCATTTAATTAAATGCTTTCTGTCCTGTCATTGCCTAAGAACTATCTGAAGAATGCAGTTTTTGTTCTGCCATTCATTTTTGCTGCCATGCGACCATCTGTGAGGCACCGGAGTTAAGCAGAGATGAATCTGAATGGAAAAATGTAGCTGCTAATTTTAAGGTGAACCAGTTTACTTTCATTGGCACAGGAGCAACTATGATATGAAGCAGGAGATGCCTGGAGAATGAGAATACTGCTTTTGTGTCAGTGCCAGTTTATGCTGTTTTAAAAGTACAGCCTGAGAACTTAATTTCCACTAGCTCAGGGAAGCACTGCATTTATAACAAAATTTACAGGCTTGGGCTATAGAGGAGGCACAGTTAAAAAGTCTGTCAAAATGTCTATAGCAAAGACCTATTGAGAGGAATCTCCAATTGCTGGTTAAAAAAATAAGTTTTGGGAAATATTACATGCTTATTGGCTGACTCTGTAGATGCTATTTTTTTTTCTTAATTGAATTTTTCAACCTATTTAAACATTTGTTTTTTCCCCATTTGAAAGAAGAAATGGTGTTACTTTCTGCTTTCATCATTAACACTGTCTGCTGTGGACATTAGGCTTTAACAGTATGCTTTAAAAATTCAAACTGTTCTAATTTTGATCTTTAAAAAAGAAGTGGATAACACTACAGATTTGCGCTTCTTGTTAATGTATAGTTTATGCTGATTATGTTCCGCGTATCATATGAAAAGCATGTCACTGATACAGTGAGGGAGACTTTACATATGATCTCATGTCTCAGGTCATTCCTCAAGCATGGGGCAGAAGAAAGGCTGACCTGAAGATGTTCACTGTGGCAGAGCTATTGCATTACCAACTAGAATGTACCTCCACAGGGCACACTGATTCCTTACACACCCCTTCAGTAATCACCGCTTCGGTGGTTCAATGAACTGATTGTTCAATGTGAAGCAATTTGGAGAGATCAGGTTTTATACTTCTGCAGCAAGAATGTCAAAAGCAGGTTGAGGGGATAGCTAACCTGCCTTGTCTTCAGATTTCTGCTGGCATGATGCTGACCTAGCTTTCCCAGTGAAGTTTGACACTTGAGAGCTGTGCTCCCAAAGGCTCTCCTGCAGCAGGTCTCAGTGCCATGAATAGACAGAAAAGGTGATGGATAGCAGGCACTGAGTAACAGCAGTGCTGGTGCTGCCTCTGCAGCCAGGCTTGGTGAAGTGGAAGGTGCATTTTCTTTGTCTTTCTAAGCGTGCAAGTCTTCCATAAATCTAGGTGGTCTTGGTGTGCTCCTCCTTTTCCTGTGCAGGAAGGAAATGGCAAATGGTGATCAATGTGCTGAGGGATTTATCCAAGATCACCTGCGTGGAGGTAAGATTTGGACTGGGATCTACCAGGGCCTGATCATCTTCCTCACCACTGAGACATCCTCTTGACTTAAAGACTACCAATATGGCCTTGTTCTTCCCCCAAGTGAAATGCCTGACTTGCTTATCATTTCCTCCAAGCATTTTATATTCTTTCTGGTATTTATCTCTTCTCTGCCATCTTTTGCCCTTTGTAATGGCCATTGAGCAGAATCCTTGCAAACAAGAAGAATGATACTCAACAAGTGAAGGGAGGTGTAGAAAAAAATGTAGTTCGCTTGCTCCTTTTTTCAGACTGCACAGGCAGTTGGGAATCCTAGTCACCTCTGAGTGTAAAGGTCTTGTTTTATTGTTATGACATGAGTGTTTATTATTGAATTGCACAATAACTATAGGAAAAATTTCTTTTTCCCTGTGGAGGCACTGTGAATTTGCACACATCTAATGTAGGTGCATACAGTGTCTCAAGTGTTAATTTGTATCCCACTGATTATAAGAGAATCTGGAGTAAATCAGATGTAGACATATCTATAGTTAAGTAGGACAGTTATTACCCATCATATATGATATGGTTCTGACACCATTAATGTTTTAAGGGCTCAAAGAAAGCTTTCAAGGGAATTAGATTTACCTTAAAATCCACTAATGCTAGAATCCATACAAAGATGACATCTTAATTTGAATGCAGAGAGTTATAATATTGATCATCATCACTGTCCTATGGTCCTACAAATTATTTGATAACAGAAGTTTGATGTGCTTTACTTGGGAATCTAAATGTCACTGTATCCATTTAACAGATGGTGAAACTACACCACAGAGTTTGTGAAACACATCTAATTAAACTGAAAAGTGTTAAATGGATGGGTATCCATTTATATAGACTTGATACAAAAGGTTACATTCTAGTGTACTTAGTTGACTGCAGTGGTTAGGATTCTAAATACTCTAAAGTGTAATTTGAACTCTGTAGATGTAGTTAAACTGATATTCTCACATTGTAGAATGGCTCCTGTCTAAAAGAAGGGACCGCCCTTTCTTTGTCTCTCAAGCATATGGAGGCAAAAAGAATGTTCATGCTCAGCTTAACAAGAAACTGAATGAGAGTGTTGAAACTATTTTGGATTCTTTCCTTGTATGACTGGTTTTTAATCAATACCTTGGATCAGAAATGGTTTAGTTGCATTTATCTGGGGTAATGTAGCGTATCTGACATTTGATTAGCCATGAAGAACTGTAATTTTTTAAGAGTTCTAGCATATTCAATATTAGACTTCAGCTGTGCCTTATGGCAAATACTACTGTTTGAATATGCTAACAGAAATGTTTTTCTACTCCTTGAAGATAGAGTACTAAATGTAATTGGTAAACCAAATGATACCTAACACTCCACTGTAATGCTCTACTTTACATGTAAATTATATTTTGAAGCACCATATATTTTCTCAATTGTGATTAATCCTTGAAATAAAGGGGGAGGGCGAAGCAGCTAGTTTGTTTTTAATGATACATTCCTCCTTTGGGAAAGATTAACTGTGCACAACTTCGTTGAATTTAGCAATTTACAATGAATTCTTGAGTTGTCCATGGAGACCAATTCTGTTCCTTCAGGAGAGGCTGTCAGGTTACATTGTGCTCTGTTTCTCTACAGGAAAGTTCTTATGTCTCCATCTGTGGTAAGAGGCAGTAAATTCCTTGCTATGATTTGAACTTAAATAAATCTAGCACATAAAACTAAGCTGCAATATATTTGATGGGTGGAGAAAAGACAGAGATGGGGAAGACAACTAATTCAAAACATGCTCTTATTTTGTGTGATTTTAGTTCTCATGTTAAAATTTCAGCTGTGGTTTGCATGTCATAATTTGAGACTGTATTCAGTGTTGTGTGCTCATTGCAATTTGCCTGTCTGTCACATGCCCTGAGCTAGTCTTTAGCTTTGTTGGTTGCCCTGCCTCCTCTTCCTGCTCTGTCCCTTTTCCAGATTGCACATAGATATTAATGACTTGATTAATTTTGCTTAAAGATGGTTGTCTTCTGAACCTCTTAAGTCCTACAAAAGAAAGTGGAAATGTGCAGTAATGTCTAGCTTAATTCGTGCAGGTGAGGGGAAAAGCATCTCTGCAAATGTTGGGGCTTCCTATGGGAAACTATGGTGGATTCTTGCTGGCTGAATCTTTTTCTATGTATGGCGTCAGTAGAAAGTGCCATGAAGCTGTCAGTGGGGGCACCGGGTGTCCGCTAGCGGTTCCAGGGGCTGGCTGGGCTGCTCTGAAGGCATGGGAGGGCTGGCGAAGTTCCTGCAAGGTTTCATCCAACCCATTGATGGTACAGGCACACCAAAGAAGGAGAGACAAGTGGAGGGGCCTTCCCAGATGGTTTATTCGGCACTGGGGTTGTGCCGGGGAAGCACTGTCACAGCGTGTTACAGTTACATAAATACAGACACTGGGGGCAGGGGAGGGTACAACATCCAATAGGGGAGCAGTGCTGGGTTTGAATTTGGAAGGCTTTATTATAGGATTGCGCAATACAGAGCCCTCCAGGAGGGGGAAAACAGACACCGAGGAGGAGAGGGGGAGGGGACATAGCAGAGCCTGGCCCTGAGATAAACCGAAACTGGCCAGAGCACACCGCAACAAGAAAGCACCTCACAAAATATTTCAGATTAGTGGGGAAACACTGTCACTTGGGAGTGCTGCTGGGCCCTTTTTTGGGAGTGGGAATACTAGCAGAGTGTGCTGGAGGAGTAGCATATAACAGTGTGTGGGCTCAGAGATGCTGCAGCCTTTTAAAGATTATTTGGTGGAACAGCTTAGTGGATAATGATCACTTGGAACAAAATTTACACATCCAGTCCATCTACCATGTTGTGCAGCAGTGTCATGGCGTTCCTTCATAACAGCACAAGAAACAAAAAATGGTTTCCTAGCAGTGAGAATGTTGATGCTCCTCATGCCAGGTGTTGCACTCTGTGCGTGATCTGCAGTGATGTAATGGGTGGTTTGGTTTGATGGATTTTTTTTTTTCTTTGCTAAAACTGTACTGAGAGCTGGTATTTGAACAAGGAATGGTGATGAATGAAAATGTTCCCCATCCCTTTGATTAAAAACTACTGAAAATTAGTGTTGTGTATGGGGGACTGATGGGAAATGACAAATTCACCAACCAAAGGTTTGAACTCAGGCTGTTAGAAATGACAGTGTATCTTTCTACTGACTGAAAGAATATCCTAAGTGTAGATAGATATGCTAAACTGTGTTCCCTTGCCTGGGTTTTGACTCTATATTTCACAACTATGGAAGTATTTGGATGTCAGCTGAATCATGTGAAGCACAAGAGAGAAATAACATTTTTGGTTTTTTTTTTTTTTTCCTGTCTCTTCCCCTCCACATTTCCCAAAATTGCAGCCACAGGAATAAGTCTTCAGGCTGGCCTCACCCTTCAGGGACCTGGAGCTTGAACCAGGGGACACCTTATGGATGGGAGATGACGGCAAACAGAGATGGAAGAGACTACTTCATCAGGTAAGTGGGCAGAGTGAGCTGTGCAGGGTGTGGCACAGCACGGAAGCCCTGCTGTCAATGGTATCGCCTTGGAATCCTTATTCCTGCTTCAGCCCCATGCTGTTAATGTTCACTGATTTGATTTATGGCACAGGGATAGCTCAGACTGTGCTTTACTGCACTTTGCTTTGGTACTTGGTTGCTTCATTTGCTCAAGAGAATGCTGATAATACAAGGACCTGTAATTCTTTGGAGAATTACAAGTAAGGCCATTAACAAAAGATAAATAAAAGTTAAAAACGCTATGTCTAAAGAATGAGGCAGAAGGTCAATTCTGACTGAGACTTCCAACTCTCCTCCATCTCTGCCATGTGAGGTCTTTTGGTTTGTCTAATATATTAATTATACTGGTAATGAGAAAGTGTATGTTTTGATCCTGTATGGTAAATATACTAATTCATAGCTTTCCCATAGTTTTTAGCTCTGGATTGAAAAATGAATGTCAGTGTGTGTGATATAATTGTAAACATGATTGACTTTTCCCATTGAAAACTGTGCATAATTATTCTTTAAAATCACTGATATGGCTTGCATAAAATATATTTTGCCATTCTAGCAAATGTACTCTCAGATGGCTTTGGAACTTCTTCACTAAAAAGAGGTCATGTTAGTGAGTTAGCAGAACCATCGGCTGCTTGGCATTCATTGCTTTAGCTTACATTTCATTTTTAAGGGTAGCATTTTGATTCTGTTCTTGTGAAGGTTTTTTTAAAAATTATTATTTATTTTTGTCTTTATCAACCTATTTAGAAACTTGCAGGTACTTGAAAAAGTCAGGGATGAGAATTAGAATTCTTTTAACACAGAAAAGAAGGATCAAACTTATTTTTAATTGACTGTTAAAAAGTCCTTAATTTTCTCAGGATTCTTCATCTGCAAAAAAAAGAATTGTAAAGCATAAGAATGAAGGTCCTTGTTACCGTGTTTTGCCTTCCTAACCTGTTTGTCCACAGGGTGTGCCATGGCTTCCTAGGAGGCATTTGCTTTTGGAGCCAAAGCATGATTCGTAGCAGCCTGGTGACCTGCAGGCTTTCAAGATTTAGAGCAATTTCAGACCTGTCCAAATTGGAACAAATTTTCTGGGTTAATGAGGGCTCAGAAGCTGACTTTGGAATGTCATTTTCTTGCTTCAGCAAGTGTTTGTCATGCTTTGGAGGTCTGAAAGATGGACAATGTGAAGCTGAATGCCAGGCACAATATAACTGTATTGGCATAGGTTTTCTGCCTGAGTTAATTAGGCTCGTCAAGCAGTATAGGTGAGCCTCCAAAGTACTGTGCAGATGTGAGACTGTTCCTTCTGTTACTCAAGTTAGTGAAGAGACCTGCACATCTCATCCTTATTTTCTGCAGACTATTGGTGTGTTCTCCTCTGTGTGAATGAGATTCATTTGAAGAAGTAATATCCTGGTTCTGAGGAAAGGCATTACATTTCATTCCTCCTCTTTTCTCACTGGTCACATAATGGGATGCAGCACTTGTTGTGTAGCTGTCAATAGCTGTAACTTACAAAATGCAGTGCCTTAGTACTCATTAATTTTGTAATTTGGGAATGTTTACTAACCCTCTGTAGCTAATGATTATTTTGTTTATTTTTTGGAATGGCTTTTAGTATCTTAAAGTGCCACATCCCTCTCTTAAATTGAGAAAACTGCATCTAGGAAAGAAAATCCATAACAGGGAGAGCCAAATGATACCTTAAGTAATATTAGGCCTGTGGTTATTTAATTGTTGGAGTGACTGTTTTGGTTTCTTTCTCATGCTCTTACAAGGTGCTTGTTTTTCATGCTCTTTTGGGCTCTGATCCTTCTTCCATTTTTCTCTGCATGTGGATAGCAGACTATATGGGAAAAAATGGTCTGCTCTGAGGGGAAAGAGCATGAGGCCTCTGAAGAAGCTGATCTGTAGAAGCCTTTGGTGTTTTGTGCCAGACCTTCCAACACATCGGAATCTCTGAGCACTTTCAGGTGCAAGTTGAACACCGTACACACCTACACATTGTGTGATTTATAGTACATATTCCTGTATCGAATGTATTAAAGCAACAGCATTGGCTGTAGCATGTGCACAGATGTGCTTCCAGAGTAGTGATGCATCTTACATGAAATGACACTCCCCAGGAATGCATTAAAAGCCAGTTCTTTCAGAAACAGAATGAAGCCAGAAGACTGTTTGGGACCACGCACTGCTGCACTGAATGACCAGCCATCCACCATTACTAGGGAGCATCAACACAGGTGACTACTGCGGTGTGACTGGGTAGTTCCATGACATAAACCTTGGTTTTGGAAGAATGAACAAACACTGAATAGAACCAGTGACTTGTCAGTGATTCCTCTGTGGACGTGCATATAGTATCTGTCCTTACAGTGACTGTTGTTTGGCAGAGAAGCTCCCTCTGGCTTTCAAAACAACTGTTTTTGCAAATACTTCTTGAAACTACATAAATAAAAACAGAATTTAATTTACTTTCCTTCGTTTTTCCCACCTAGATTTCAGGAATGACATAGTGAGATGATTGTTGACAGTTATGCCAATAAAGACAGGAGAGATCAGCCAGATAGCATTTCTTATTGTCTCTAAGGCTTTTTATAGCCATGTAGATTAACAAATTGCATCGCACTGAAGGAGAAAAAGAAATTCAAATACTTTGCTTGGTTTTGATTAAAGATGTGTAAACCAGGTATTATCACAATGAAAGGTATGCATGAGTTGTGTACAAGGAAGTAACACAATTCATAGTGACATTAACTGCTTTTTAGTTAAATAATTTACTTTTTGCTGTACGTATGTATCCATTCAACTGCAAGCAGACATATTGTAATTTTGAAATTGTGGGAGGTATAGAGAATCCAGCAGAATCTTCTGGTGAAGTGAAATGTAATTATCTAGTGTTGGTGCAAATGCTTTAAGGCGTGAACGGGAAGAGATGTTTATTCTTTCTGTTGAAGCAAATTTGATTTCTTTCAAATCTCTGAAAGCCCTTATGACATGAGCTAATCGGGGGCAGCTTCCATTGCCAGGCAGTGCTTTTGTAAAAGTGTGAGAAGAATCGCTTATCAAAATATTTTCAGATGTTGCTATCAATTCATTATCTCTTCTGTACAGATGGCACAACCAGGGTCATTTTGCAAACCTCTAAAATATTTTTTCTTAAGTTTAGGCCATGGTAAATTAAAGTTTCAGAAATTCACCCATTCCCTTTTAACTTGCCACTGTTACTTGAAATAGCATTATGAGATAAGTAATACATTTCAGTATGGGAGGATGGCAAACATCTAGTATTCTTCCAGCATGTTTCTCTGCTGCACAAGCTGTATTAAGCAGGACTTCTAACATGAAATAATTTTAATATGGTATATTTAACTACTTTAAAGTTCTAAATTTTTTATTTGCATTTATTATATATGCTGTGTAGTATATGATTATGAGAAATTCTATAACATTAATTTGAAAAAAAGCATGACACTAAAAATGGTTTTGGCATGAATATAGCATTCAGGGAAATAGTATGTGGAGCAGAAGGTTTTGGCTGATTTTGAATACAAAACGTTTAGCCTCATGGCTATTTTAGCTCCTTTTTTTTGCCACTGCTATGATCTTACTGAGTTTTGGACCTGTACATTTTTGTCCTTTCCCTTGTGGAAATCTTTCTGCTTGTCAGATCTGGAGGGAAGTTGACAAAAAACTGGCAAAAGCTAATAAAAAGTCAATCTTATGGAGAAAGCAATAAATTTTATGTTGATTTTGCTCTGAGCCAGTCCTTTGCATGGTCTGATGAAGTTGCAGAATAGTTTAGTACGGAAGAATCCTCTGAAGGTCAGCCTGTCCAGCCTTCTGCTCAGACCACAGCTAATACCAGGTGATAAGCAGCATTGCTGCAACACTGAAATATCTGACTGATTTGAGAACAGGGTTGCAACAGAGTTGTCTTGGCTTAAGCTGCCCTGCAACTGCACTTTAGGGTGCAAGTTGAAGTTATATTTCCTGCTGCAATGCCTCCGGTGGGGGCACCAGGCATCCGTCCGTGGTTCCAGGGGCTGCCGGGGCTGCTCTGAAGGCGTGGGAGGGCTGGCGAAGTTCCTGCAAAGTTTCACCCAACCCACTGGTGTTCCAGGTGCACCGAAGAAGGAGAGACAAGCAGAGGGGCTTTCCCAGATGATTTATTTGGCACCGGGGTAGTGCTGGGGAAGCACTGTCACAGCGTGTTACAGATACATAAATACAGACACGAGGGGGCGGGGGGAGGGTTCAACATCCAATAGGGGAGCAGTGCTGGGTTTGAATTTGGTGGGCTTTATATAGGATTACGCAATACACAGCTCTCCAAGGGGGGGAAAACAGATACCAAGGGGGTGGAGGGGACAGCAGTGCCTGGCCCTGAGAAAAACAGAAATCTGGCCAACAGCACACCGCAACAATTTCCTACCTTCAAAAGTCATACCTTTTTGATTCCCATTGCCATTTAAGTCTTAAGGAATGAAGTACTTCAGTATTTTCATGGATCTGGTTTCTGTTATTCAAATAAAGACCAAAGAATGCAAAATAAAATTAGCTGAATGGAAGTGTAGCCTTTCTCATGTGGACTTAAAGCAACACTGGTTCCACTAAGGTGTATTTAGTTATTAGACTCTCAAGACAGAGGGGTCTGTTAGGTCAGCTTATTGCCTTATCCTTGTTTGCAAGACGTGCTATTGGTTGTGTTTACTTTATTTTGCTTTATTGTTCTTATTGGTTGTGTTTTCTTACTCTTGCTATTGCCTGGGAGAGGATGATGGGGTCTGTCTGTGTTTCCACTTTGGTTTGCTCCCTATTTCACTCCAAGGACCCTGACCATCTGTACTTTGTTCATATTATCTTGCTTCTGTGTTCCAATCTGGAACAAACTGAGCAAACTGTTGGGATCCCAGGCAAGAAATTAAAGGACACACAAGCAGAGATCAAAGCCTGCAGCATTATTATTGCTTGGCTTGAAACCACAGGTTAGTCTCCAGAGTGCACAGCAGAGCTGGGAGAGAACTACTTGGCAGAAGTCTTTCTAAATCTTAATTATGTTAATATGACGTGGTTGCTAGAGCAGTTGAAACAACCAGGTGACCCACCTAGTGGATGAGAGAAACTCTGAGGCTATAGGCTACTTGGACTTCAGCTAAGTCTTTGATACTTCTCCCATGGCATTCTCATGGAAAAGCTGGCAGCCCACATCTTGGACAGGTGCACTCTTGACTGGATTAAAAAATGGCTGGAAGGCTGAGCCCAGAGAATAGTAGAGAATGGTATCACATCCACTTGGAGGCCAGTCACTAGTGGGGTTCCTCAGACCTCAGTACTGGAGCCAGTCCTGTTTAATATCCTTATTGATGTTCAGGATGAGGGGATTGAAGGCACCCTCAGTAAGTTAATTGATGATGCTGAGTGGGGTGGGAGTGTTGATTCCAACCCTGCCAGAGGGTTGGAAGACTCTGCAGAGGGATCTGGACAGGCTGGATCAATGGGCTGAGGCCAACAGTGTGAGGTTCTGTTGAGGAAACCCCTCAGTGCAGGTAGCTCAGTGTGCAGCTGCAGTGTGAGCTGCAGGTTGAGTTCTGTGGGATGAGAGCTGGGGCTACAGACAAGAGGCCATGAACTGCCAACTCTGTGCATAACATAGGGTACGGGGACCTGTGGCCCAGCCAGGTGACTGGACACTCAGAGACACAGCAGGAGCTGAGGATCCCAGACTTCCCTGTGTTTAAACTGTAAGGGTATAAAAGCCCAGATTTACATTTTTTAAGAGTCCCTCATTGGAGGCATCCAGCTCCAGCTGTTATTTTGTTATTGCACCATGATTAAATTATTCTAAGCATTGAGATTTATGAGACTCTGCTATGGGAAACTTGGGGTTGAGCTGGTAAGGAAAGTTGATTGGACTATGAGTGTTGGGTGTGTAGCAGTAAAGGGGCCTTGGTCCCAGCTAGGGTGGTGTGAATGTGACAGAATGTGACACTCTTGGATAGTCAGACAGGAACAGTTGAACGAGTCCAAGCTGCTGGCTCCTGCACTTCAGTCACAACGCCCTGCAGCACTACAGGCTTAGGGAAAGTGGTTGGAAATCAGGCCAGTGGAAAAGGACCTGAGGGTGCTGGCTGACAGCAGGCTGAATATGAGCCAGCGTGTGCCCAGGTGGCCAAGGAGGCAATGGCATCCTGGCTTGCTTGAAAAATAGTGTGACCAACAGGACCAGAGAAGTGATTGTCCCCTGTATTTGGCACTGGTGAGGCCACAGCTCAAATCCTGTGTTCAGTTCTGGGCTCCTCACTTCAAGAAAGACATTGAGGTGCTGGAGCATGTCCAGAAAAGGGCAGCAGAGCTGGTGAAGGGTCTAGAGAGTTGAATCATATGAGCAGTCACTGAGGCGGCTGGAGAAAAGGAGGCTATGGGGAGACATTACTGCTCTTCTCTACTGTCTGAAAGGAAGTTACAGCAAGATGAGGGTCAGCCTCTTCTCCCAAGCAACTAGTGACAGAACGAGAGGACATAGCCTCAAGCTGCACTGGGGAAGGTTCACATTGGACGTCAGGAAGAATTTCTTCATGGAAAGGATTGTTAAACATTGAAACAGACTGCCCAGGTGGAGTCACCATCCCTGGAGGTGTTCAAGAAATGACTCTACAAGACACTTAGTGCTATGGTCTAATTGACAAGGTGGTAATCGGTCAAAGGTTGGACTTGGAGATCTTTTCCAACCTAAATGATTCTGTGTCACATCATATTTTGATATCTTGAGCACCTTGTTCTTCACAAGTGCTTTTGTATTTAGTAACAAAAATTATTCTAGGCTTCTACCAGGTGTATCTGGCAAGCTTAATTCTTTTCTCTAAGGTATGCTATCCTGCATATAATACCAGCTCCATGATTTTTGGCTTGTGAAATCATTACATTTAGGTTGTCCTTGTTTGGCTTAGTAGCTATGCTATTCCTGAAACATGAAATTTTTAAATGTCAGCTTTTACCCTGTACAGAAAATAGAGGTAATGTGTATATGTTCTTTGATAACTAGTGTAGCTCACAACATCCTAAATTCTCAAAGCATACACGGTACAAAGTTACAATATTTTTCTATATTCAAATTAATTAAATTTGCTTTAGTAGTCTTCATCTTATTCTTTCAGTGCCTGCTATGCTTAGAAGAGGGAACTCAGTTGTCTGAAAGTTCACCTCTGTGCCTGTTGCATGCATCCTGTCTGGCCTGCGTGCTCCTGCCTGTACACCCAGTTCTCATAGCTGGCCAGCAATGTGGAATGAAACAACACAATCATTGATTATATTAATGGCATATCAATCAAGCATCCTGTTTATTAAGGACCACTAATTTATACCAGATGCAAAACTGAGGCTTACAGCCTGCTAATCAGTTTACTTCAAAATAAATAAGCACAAAAGATGATCAGATCATTCAGCATTTTTTAGTTATTATTTTCTTTTATTATGTCTAGCCTATGCCAACCTTCTCGTGCATGTGTTCTGTAGGTATTCACTCTGTTGGAAGGTTCTGAAAACCATCAATGGATATAAGTAAAATATAGTGAAAGCCCTGATGGTTGTTACTGTCTTCTTCATCTTCCTGGGGTTTTGAAAAGGCTGCTGTTATTTTACCTTAAAACTACCATAGTACATAGGGCCATAATGAAAGTTTGAAGTCACAGGAGCTATCTTCTGCCCTGTAGGTAAGATGTTATATAGCACTTTCCTGAGCACATTGGATTCTTCCACCTCTAAGCACAGAAACAATGGTGAATGGATTCACAGGGGATTTATGTGGTTTTCACAAAAATATGAGCAGCACAGCTGCTGCTGCTTCGTTCATGAGGGCACTCGTCACCTGTGCAGGGCGCTTTCCTTCGGGTGAGGGCTGTGAGCGGAGGCAGTGCGTGTGCCGGTTCCGTGCCTCAAGCCAAAGGCTGACTGCTGCACCTCTCTGGGCACCTCCGCTCCCAGGTGAGATGCCAAGGGAAAAACAGGCACTGGAATCACACTCTCTGGCCCACTTATTCCCGAGTCCCTAAAAGGGACATCCAATGAGATTGAATGGCAGGCAGTTTAACAGTGATAAAAATAGTACAACCTATATAATTAGCAAATAGAACTCTCAGCTACAGGTTACAGTAAAGCCTAAAATGCTTCATAGGATTCAAATGTACATTTGTAAGGTACATTTGTAATGAGACTTTCACTATTAAATTACATAGGATTTAAAAAAAAAATTAGAGCAGATATAAAATCTTATGTTTCAGACAAGTGGGTGAGTCAGCTGCTGACTGCCTAGGGCTAGGACGAAACTTCCTGTATTAATCAGGTTATTCTATAATTACAAGGTTTCTTGCACCTTCCTCTGAGGCAAGTACTGAGTGCTGTCAGGGAAAGAATACTGGACCAGGAGGACAACAGGTCTGATTGGTATGGTGATTCTTGATTTTTTCTATCTCTTTTATATTTTTTTTAAATTCCCTTTTCACTAATATGGACTGTTGATATGAATAGTGTGCTATTAGAGAAAGAGTGCTACTCTGCTTCTTTCAGACTGCATTAAAATTTGCTTTCTGTTGCTAAGGGTTTGACCTACTCAAGGACAGGATTATATGGTGGAAGGGGGAGTGGGTCTAGAAGAGATGAGCAGCAGTGAGGATACACAGATGCAAGTGACAGTTTAAAACAAACCTGAATAATTAGGAAGGAGAAGAAGGAAAATTATATAGCAACCTGTTTATGTCAGTGATTTGCCTAGAGACTACGCAGATATGGTGAAAAAGAAGGTATTGCTAAATCAGCTCAACCTCCTGAAAAAGAGAGGATAATTTAACAATTGTCCTTCTTCCACAAAGATATTTGCTCTAGCCATAAATACAACAGTCATAAATATGACAGACAAAGTGATGTTAGTACTGGCTGGGATAAATCGTTGTTATAACGGAAGGAATGATAGCAAGGAGATGACAGTCTGTGGGGTTATTTTATTTTAACTAGAGCGTGGAAAAATGGAGAGTTCATTGCATTGTAAAGCAGCTGTACCTAACCTGGTTAGTGTGCTGTAACTCAGGAGCTAGTCACAGCAGCGTGGCTCCCTCCCTTGCTTCTGGCTTGCAGTTTTTAAGTCCTCTCTGCACACTCATAGAACCCTCACTGGCTGCACCAAGACTATTTCTCACACTAGAAAGGTGAGGGGGGTTATACAAGAAGGTGTGAATGTGGGTGACACTCCTCAAAAGAGAAGAAGCTTTTGCTCAGTCATTTGCCTTGCGTTGCCTGGATGTAATTATACCTAAGTGGAGTACAGGGAATCATACTCTGGGCCTCTGCTACAGCAAATTCGATGTTTCTGAGCTAGTCCTCTGTGTTTTCTCCAAACACAAACTGGATGGGGACACCATGAAATTCAGAGTATTGCATCCTGAACACTGTTGTTACTCTTGTGTATTTGAAGGTGGATTAGGAAGGAATTAAAACTTCTGGAGCAGAACCTGAATAGAAAAAAAAAATCAAGGTATCCTAACCCAGGATCACAGTGTACATTAACAGAGAAGTGCAAAGATTAAATCCTCAGTACTGTTGAAGTACACAGTGTTCTAGGTAGGTATTTTATATGGAATAATGTCATCTCATCTGTGAATTTCAGCATGTAAATGCTTTTGTAGAAGCATTGCTTTGGTACACCAAGATGCCCTTCCTGGGAGTGTAAAACAAATTAATTCTTGTAAATAGTTTGTGTGAGAATGATAGCCCCAGTTGGAGTCTGCTTTTTCAAGCATCTCTCTTGTAAAACAGTGTGGTCCCTACAGAACTGAGATTAAAAGTGTCAAGTTCTGGTTCTGCAAAGCCATGTGAGTGGTTGGAAGAGTGGTAGTGGTTTGTAAGAAGCTAAGTCTTATCTTGGGTCACATGCTGGTATCCCAAAAGATGCAAACACAGAGACTCTACATATGAAACAAAACCAGCCTACGTAAAAATAAAGAGGGGAATGCAGCCCTAGAAACATCTAAAAGGTGTTTTGTGCAGCCTGTATATTAGGGCCTTAGTGGCCATGAGCTTGAAAAATTAAATGAGGCAAACCTGTCTGATACTTGGTGATGGAGCTGAGACCTTTCACAGCAAAGGCTAGGTGAAAACGTCCCCCAGAGCTTCAGTTACGACATTGAGAAAAAAATGTGCTGGGGCTGGGTTATAGAGCTGAAAAAAAAAAAAAAGTATGATAGTTAGCACAGTATATTGCTGCTGTTTAAATAGCACAGTTGAAGTTCACCAGTTCATCATGGTGTATGTACAGAATTTAAAATGAGTTATCTAATGTGTTATGCCATGCCAGGAAATACCATATTGATGATACCTTTCCAGCAGACATTCATATAATAAAGAAATGCATGCTGAGGTATATGGAAGCCAGCTCTTAAGAAGCCTAATTTATCCTGTAGGATTAATTTCTCTCATAGTAATATATTTACACTTTTCTGTAAAGAAAATCAAGCATAAGCCTCCTGTGAAAGGTTCTTGTCTGGACTGATACTGTAGAACAGGAAGATAATTTGTTTTAGAAAGACAAGATGATACTACCAAAAGCTTACTGACTTTTAATTCCTATTTAGTTTTTTATTGCCCTTCTTACAATAAAATACTGCCTAAATATACTCAAAATTCTCAGCTCCCAAATATAATTCTAAGAACCCTCATATTTTGTATGTTGTCATATATGTATAAGATTCAGGTAAAGAAATAGTTCAGCTGAACTCAAATTAATCTAGTCACTGACAACATTATGACTCACTGCAATATTTTGAAAGCCGTTTATCTCACGTTCACTGGAATCCTGGACTGTTCCACAGAAGAACTTCAATTTAAAATAAACCAATCAAACTGTGTCGCTGCACAATTAAATATCTCCATGGTAACAGGGATTAAGCACATAAGGTAAAGACCTGCTGACAGTGCAGAGATTATTTCAAATTTCTGGCTCTTCCAGCAGTAGACAAATGAATTTACATTTTCTGTATCGAACATTGGGAGACGTAAAATAAAAGCAATTGAGCTACTTCTGTGGCATCTTGGGACTTCAGTCAGTATTTTCCTGACAGGGGAAGTAATTAGCTGGAATTACAAGTAGGAATTTAGCAGACAGATACAAATAAGCATTAGCTCATGGGATTTATTTAGCGTTTCATAAATAAAACCTGGAGAGGCATATTATTTAGGATACAAATAACATGGAAAAATCTTGCCATAGTTTAAAAAATTTAACAGCATAATAACACCATTTTACTTTTAATTTTTAAGTGATCTTAGGTTCACTTAGGAGAGAAGGTTATTTGCAGCTCTGCTATCAAGTAATATTTTCAATGTGAAATATGCTTCTAAAGTTATAGTGCAGGTAGACACACTGATATTCAGTGATAACATAGGATGATGCTTTAATCAATCCTAACACATACCTGATTCTCTCTGACTCTATTCCTAGCTTTTTCATGTGTATTTATGAAAACTACTGGAAATGCACATCTGCTAGCATGTGTAGGTTTTAGCTTTCAGTAGTGTGGCTTAGAGTTAACTTGTTTTTCTTGTCTCAGATTGGCTTTTGGATTGATTCATAGGAACACAGAATGGTTTGGAAGGGACCTTAGAGATCACGCAGTTCCAACCCACCTGCCATGCACAGGGACATCTCTCACTAGACTGTGTTGCTCAGCACTGCATCCAGCCTGGCTTTGAAAACTTCCAGCCATGGGGCATCCACAATGTCTTTGGGCAACCTGTGCCTCCCAGTGCCTCACCACCTCAGAGTAAAGAATTTTTTCCTAATATCTAATCTAAATCGTGCCTCTTTCAGATTAAAACCATTGCTCCTTGTTCTGTCACCAAATGCCCTTGTAAAATGCCTTTCTCCAGCTCTCCTGTAGGGCGCCTTATAGGCACTGAAAGGCTGCTCTAAGGTCTCCCTGGAGCCTTCTCTTCTCCAGACTGAACAATCCCATGTATCCCACCCTGTCACGATAGGAGAGTTGCGTTTCTGTCAAGCTGTGGGAAGTGGAAGTGAGCTTCCCCCAGTGTGCAAACGTTTCATCCTGTAGCTCTTCATCCTATATTAGGCAGACATAAACTCTGCAGTGCTTCTGTATTCTGAATATTTCGGTATTTTGAGCTCACAATATGTTGAGATGAAAGGTGTGTGCTTCCCACCACTAGTGCTTACTAGTTTGAGGTTGGTCTTAGAATCATGCTGTTCTCATTCTTTGTGGTAGGATGGACTTTCCACCCTTGCATAGCAGATAAGACACTTGGAAAACGTTTTATGAGACCAAGCTGTAGACGGACCCACAACTGCACGTCTTCAGTGAGAATTAGAATTTACCTAACCTGTCAGGCTACATTTTGTTGTCTGCTTTTAATTATGGGAGTCTATACAGTCTTGGATGTCTTAGGTTCGGTTCCCTGTTCATTTCAAGCATAAGCTTAGGCCTCTGTGTGGTTTTTAGCTGTGCTTTTATGAAGAAACATTGCTTCAATTGTCCTAGTTGTCTGACACTCAGTTTTGTCAGCTTTATGTCAGAATGTGCTTCCTTGCATGTTGAGATGCAATTTTTTTCTTTGCATCTTGGGATGAAAAATGTTTGTTAAAAATTCATAATAAATACAGCAGATATATCTAAAAGTCATTGTAACTGGCAATTTCCTAAAGGAAGAGATGAAGACCAAGCACATTTTGCAAGAAGGAGCGTAGAGCGTCTGTTTATGGTGGCACTCTTTAGCCATTCAAAAAAAGCAGAAGCCCATGTTGAAGCTAGCTCCTGGCATAAACATCCAGCAAATGTAGAAGGAAGAACTACTGAAACATTGATGAAACTCAAGGTAAAACCAGAAATTCAGGGGTATATGGAAGAGGTGTCTTAAGAAAAAACTCCAAAGATAAAGAGTCGGCATCTGAGGAGTGCTGAATTAGATAATACAGTTCCTGGGCTTGACCAGGTGGGAACAACTGTTTTACCTGGGGTCTAAAGAGATACTTCATATTTCTGTTCCTGCTTATAAGCCTTTTTGTGCAGTGTTTTCTTCTTGCTGCTGTGTTTATTGGTTTTGTTTAATCCAGTCAGTGCCTTGAGCTGGACAGAAGAAACTGGGCAAAAAGCCATACTTGTAAAAGACATTTTGGGTTGGACCACGAGGGGCTGATTCTGGCAGCTCATAGTAATGACATTTAGAGGTTTTGTTGCATGATTCCTGTTGCCAACATCCAATGAAGATGCAGTTGCACCGTTTTAAAGTGTTCTATGGAAGTATGAGCTAATGATCTACCTCCAAGAAGAAAACCGTATGAGCATAGCATTGGTGTTGCACACTGACAAGTTGCAACTTTCCAATCAGGAATCTTTTTAGTTAAAATATGCATATAAAAATAGGGGTTTCAATGCCTTCAAACATAGGCCAAAATTGTGGCTAAGTCTTGAAAAAGATTTGGTTCCCCAGAGTGTCACACGGTGACTAGTCAGAAGTTTCCAAAAGGCTTTGAACAGTGCCTGGTCAGAGGAATCCCAACATCAGTATCCTCAAACTCTATTTAAGACAATCCTGTTAGTTTCCATGACTAGAATTAATTAACACAAGTGCAAGCTAATGGGCAGATCATAGAAACAGCTGCTTTCATGGCGTGAGCCTTCAGGAACACTATTTCTGAAGGAGGAACCCTATCACCTGAATATAATGTGTAATATCTTCACAGCTGCTTTCTCAGCCTTGCCTCCGTGCCTTGCATAGGCAATGGAGCCATGTGCCAAAAGCCTGGGCACCGTTAGGGAGGGTGACAGGACAAGGCTTTCTGTAGAGCTGCTTGGAGGGGGAAGTTTGGTTGGATGGATTGATTTTTTTCCATGAGCTGCTTTTCCAGCAAGCTGTACTCAGAGTGAGCTGGCATATCCCCGACAGCCTTAGAAAGAAAGGATGTCATGACTGCCCATGCTCGAGATCTGGCAATCTAAAACAGTCAGGTAGCAGTTAGCTTAATGGTGCTGGTATTTGACTTTGAGCTTAAATTTAAAGAATTGATCAGCTGAACCTCCAGAGAAATTTGCTCAAAAATTTTTGGCTTTGGTCACTGGAGTTCTTTTTTTGTTATTGTTTTGTTTGGGGTGGGTTTTTTGTCGGTTTTTTTGTTTGTTTTTGTTTGGTTGGTTTGGTTTGGGGTTGTCTTTTTTTTTGTTTCTAGTACAGGAGCACGGGAAGTCTACCACTGAAAACTGGAATCCTCTTGTACTGGGTGGTTACATTTTAATTAGCAAATGCTGGAAAGACATTGACTTTATTCTCATTATGAGTTGCAAAGCTAAAGCGTGAAAAGATTAAGTGAATTTTTTAAGGAGGGATTTACTGTCACCCTCTCCTCCCCAAATCTCTGTCAAAGCTTAAGAACTGAATGGGAATTTTTTCATAACTACCATTCAGTGACAAAATTAAAAAGCTAAGTGATCCACATGTTGCCAGACTAAGTATTGTGCCATATTTGAAAGTCATTATGATGTTTTAAGGTAAGTATTAATGATAGAAAAGTGATTTTCTGTCGAGTGTTTGGGTGGGTTTTCATAGAATACAGCAAAAATGCTGAATGCTTCTGCTACATGGAAGAGTAAAACTTATGTGTTTGCACTGACCAACCAGTGTCTTATTCCCTAATGTGCTTTTAAGCTCCTTGGATTGTCTGCCATTTTTAGGCTATCATAAAGCTTTCCATGGACTATCTGAACATTTATTTGGCTTCTCAAGCAGGGTTTACAACTCAGACTGATCTTTCTACTACAAGAGCTAAGCTGCTATCGGCACCTGACTTTGCTACTTAAAATTATCTTGGGATAGTTTTGCAAGGCAGCACTTTGCAAGTGGTCTATTGGCTGCATTGTAGAAAGGCTACTGCTTTCAGTAAATCTGAAAATCATTGTTTTTACTGGAGAGCTACTTGTGGATATATGTGAGACTAAGGGGGATTCTCAGGGAAAAAACTCATAGGGAGAGGAGAGAGAGGCAGTGAAGCCAGGAGTGGTTTACCATTTTCAAGATTGAGCATGATGGTGTACAGTAGTGTGTGAGTATGAGAGACATGTATGTGTGTAAATACACACATACATACATCTCCTGCACTGGTGCAGTGATTCTTGCTGATGCAAAGAATTGTAAAATGTGCGTTACATATTTAGAGAACACATTTTTAATAATCTGCATTTATAGTCTAGTTTATAAAGTCTCAAATCTTTCAGTGATATGCATGCACCTGAAAACTGATATAAGAGAGGCATAATTAGCTGAATAACCACATCCATAAATACATTGCAAAAAAACCAACAAATCTGTAAGGATAGGTTAAAAGGACTCACCAACATCAAGAACTTCTTGAAAAGCAGAAACTAGAGGGCTTTAGTGAGGTTTGTAGAGGTGTAGCACGAGTTAGTTCTTACAGTAGCTCTTTGTCCATATAAAAGAGGAATGGAGGACCTGTGTGTAAAGGACACAGACAAACACAGTAAAATTCAATAACAAAATCTTCCCAGTGGTCTCAAAGTAAGTGTTCAAAAGACTGAGGAGAGGGATCTTAATTTATTAGTTGATTTGCTGAGAGCCATCCAAGTTTCATCATTTGGGTATGTCACTGGAAAATGCTGTTGCAGAGATAGGGAAGTATTATTTATTGCAGCTAGACATGTTTGAGGGGGGGATTCAAACTAACAAATGCAGAAACTACTGTTACAATGGTTTTGGTGAGGAAAAAAAGGGAGACGAGAACACATAGATTTGTCTAATACAGCAAAAGTAAGATCAAGAGAGAACAAACACCAGGAAGAAACAAGAAATGTTTAAAAGAAAAAGTAATTTGTGGCAAAAAACCTAAAGGCACTATACATTCAAATTGCAAGCAAGAAGACTCTTGAAGAACAGAGCTGTGGAGTTAATTTCCAAGTTTGAAGTCAGAACATTGGATTGAGTAATCAAAAATGTACTTATACTGATCATTGGTAAATATTTAAAGGAGGATATAAGATGCAGTTTATATGATAGAGTGTAAAATGGTAAGGGATTGGAGATGGTGGCAAACCAGATAATTCCCATTCCTGTTTTCCTGTGAGTCAAGTAACACTTTACTTCATTCTTTAGCATGTAGAACATGAAATCTAAGCAATACATTTGCAAAACAGACTTAATCCACTAAATGCCCTTAGAACCTTTTGCAAATATTAATGAAACATATTTAATTATCTCTGCAGACAGATTACTCAAGGCAACTTAGATTGCCACATAAAAAGTGGCATAAAGATCAGTGGGTTTAGTTACCATATGGGTAATAAAAATACTTGAATGGGATGATATTCAGGGAGATGATATCATTTGACTAGGCTTTTGAATAACTGGATAAATACTCCTTTCTAAATGCTGTCACAGAATGATGAATAAGTCTATTTTAAAAAATGCTTTCATTGAAAGATAGGAGAGGAAATATTTTTTCCTGAATTGTTTTTATATAGTATCAACAAAATGTTTTTCTTTTTCTGGAAAACGGGCATTTTCATCAATCTTATTAAAGTATAAAACATGGAGGTAGTCTGCAAATGTAAGGACAAGTTAAAGAACTATTTCTTGCTGGAAGTTTTGAGTTTTATACTGTTTTATGATAACAACCAGGATCAGTTATTAATTTTATCAGGATATGCTTGTTGTCCTCTTCTGCCTACCTATCTAAAAAAGTAATTGCTAGTATCTGATATAATTTTTTTGAAACAACATTTAGGGAATCCTCTTGCTTGTGTAAACTTCTGCATAACTGTGGTAAATATGTGTGGTATCTTTGAGTGAGCAGACTTTTGCGGCCAATAATACAAAAGGTAATGCTTTAGAAGTGTGCTAGTTAGACATCTCTTCAGAGAAACAAAACCCAACAATTTGAATTCATTTGGCATGCATATGGCACAAGTTGCCAAAGCCTCCATAGTTCAGGCAACCTGTGTAATAATCAACTTCCTTAGTCCAATGCTACAAGTTACCTTCACACAGGTTGTTAGTTTTGGGGTTCGATGGTTTTACCAGTTTGTTTTAAAGGCTGGCTTTTATTTTCAGTGTTCCTTATCAATGGCACACTTTTCCTGACAGTTAGAGACAACAGTTTCCTTGAACAGGCTATCAATAATTTGCAATGTTGTGGCACAGATCCTACAGTACCTGCCACAACTACCCAATACAAGGAAATAGAGATATAAAATAGTATCAAACAAATGTTGGCATTGGAGCAAGGCAACTGGCTACATATGTCCAGAATGTTCTGGTGGATATTTTACATGTTTCATCCAATCTCCTTTTTGACTGGTCCCATGTCTCTTTCCCTCCTTATCATAATGCATAGAATGCTAATGTTCTTTATGAGTTCTCACACATACATATGTTATTGTTGCAATTAAAGTAGAACAACTAAAATAATGCTAGTCAAATGTAAAAATTTTTGAGAAGGGACAAACTGGTGACCATCTAGATCAGAAGGAATTCCTCCCATGCTGGTCTGATAGCACCAGGCTGCTGCAGTCCCCTGTCCCCTGGTCCAGCTCACCATGAGGCCAAGCATGCAATCCCCATGACCGCACACAAACACGCTCCAGACTGGCACAGATGACTACCAGGATCATGCATACAGGCAACTAGTGCCTTTGCAGGCACCACATCAACACAAACAGCCCACCCATGGACAAGACCAGTACAAACAGGCGGATTCCATTCTTGCACATCAGCAATTGGATGTAGCATATTGGGTCTTTGCTGTTGGGTCAGGTATATACATGCATACACATCCTCCCTACATTCGTGCTGAAGTGGGTCTCACCAGTAGCTGATCCACACCTGTGGTCTTCCCCACAGCCCACACTTGTCTCTGGTCTCTCCAGTGCCACGCTCCAGATTACTTTTCCCCATTGGTTCCACTTCCATAACATCTGCATCTAAATTTTGTGTTTGTGACACCATCACCTCGATGCCATTAGCCTTATATAGTAAGACTAATACAGTCCCCTTGGCACTGTTGGCTTTGCAAGTTCAGTTTCCAAGGATTGGTTGGGTTTCTCTCAAATGTGGTGATCTTTCACATGGTTCCCCCTCACCTGCCCACGACACCCAGCCAGGCCCTCCCTGTGCTCTCTGTCACTTGTGGCACTTCTCACTCTGCTGTGTGTTACATCTGGCTGTTTTTCTTGATGTGCTTTCCAGTTTTTCTTGGTTGATTAGCTGCACCTTAATGTCTGTGTGCATCATAAAAGAGAAAATAAGAATGATCCATTATGAAAACAGAAGTTGCTGTGTTTACTGCATAGTCCCAAGAACTGTCAATTCCAAATTCTGTCCATCAACCTCTGGGAAATAAAAGGCGGCACAGTATATCACAAGTTAGAACAAGGGTTTTGCTTTCCATTTTCAGTGATGTTTGGATTCTAATTTAGCATTGCAGCTATTGTTTTTTCATTCTTTCTAGCAGTACTTAAGGAACTTTAATATTTTTATTTATATATGCTTTCTCTGCAGTAAATGAAGATTGTTCTCTAAGCCAGATATTGTAGATTTATAAAAAACTATACTGCTTTATATGTGTTACAAAATCTTACAAAAATTTGAATGAAATGATCAAGTTCTTCATGATCTCATTCCTTTTACAAGGGCTGCTGAGTGTCTCTCATCAGCAGACCCTTTTTAGCTATTTTTAACTTTACATGTTTTCTTTGACTGAGGTGAAAAATTTTGTTCCCATCTCTTTTCTGAGATCTCATTGGTATTTTGAAAAATATCTTCCCTTTCCTGGAGAAACAGAAGTTGTTTTGCCAAAGTGCATTACAAGCTGGGTGCCCAGTGTTTGAGACAGATGTTTGAAACGTGACCCACTCACCCCTTGCAACCAGGGTTGTAATTTCTGTTGTTGCTGTGAAATTCTGCCATGTTAAAAGCCTTCTGAAAATTTTGGAAATTGCTAGACACTTGGAAGGAGCAGTAGTGCCCATGCAGCATGTGCAAAAATCACACGGCTAAAAAGAAGTATGCTGATAGTGACTGCTGGGCATCAGAATGGAGAGTTGAGGAGGAAGCTAGGTAAAAATATGGACAACACAATTTTAGGAGGAACTAGTGTGAATGGCAGGACTTGGTTTAACTCAGTTTAACAGGATAGTCATTAGGAACCAGGAGAGGTGGAGGATTAGGTGAAGAAGAACTGGTCTCACAAGGAGATGGGAGCAGGAAAGATGGAGGACAGGGGAGGTAACAAATGACATCTGTAATTTTTTTGCAACACATTGGCACTGACTCATGATCCGGTTATGACCTGTAATAATCCTTGCTATTGTTCTGCCAGTTTTATTGTAAATTTTCTGCATATGAATTCTTTGTATTTATGAGTGTCAAATGGATAAGAGTGTTAAGTCTGCAACATGAATGTTAATACTTTATTTTGTCAAATGCCCAAAGCACTTAGCCATGTGTTATATGCATATATATATTGTTTACATTATTAAAACATTTTTAGACTTCAGGAGTGACATGACTTAAGTATTAAAACATTTTTAGAGTTCAGGAGTGGCATGAGTTAAGTATTGCAGTTCTTGTTAACAGAATCAAAATTTGTCTTACAAAATTATATTAGTCAATTGTCCTGAAATGTGGCTGCTAGTAGTTAGTTCTAAAGTATTAATTTCATGCTGTGTTGCTGCCTTCCACAGAGGTGTTATTAATATTTTAATTATGTATATCATTGCCACTGTCAATATGAGACCACAAGATGAATATAATACAGCTGTCCTGCACAGACTAAATTTGCGTTCTGTGTTATTGTAGACCTTTAGTAATATAATTCTGCAAACCCTGCTGTTGAATTTAGACATTGGTTGTCATCACAGGAAATAAAGAGACAGATTCTCTGCCATAAGTCAGGTTGGCTTCATTAATGTCAGCAGAGCCCCACTGATTTACACCAACAGAAAAGATACAAAAGCACTTTTTATATTTTACTGCTTCTCCCATGAGTTGCGCTATTGCAGTGTTTCATGAGTCCTAGAATAACAGTTCTTTTTCTCTTTTTTCCCATCTTTTCCTCTCTGTGCTTTCATTGTTTTGTCAGCCACTTGAGCTCAAAAATATTCTTAGCTAGTTTGAGTAAGTGTAGAAAAAGGTTTGATATTGTGGTGTTTGTCCATAGCTATCATGGAGGCATTTCAATTTTTACTTTTTCATCAGATATATTAGTCAAAGTGTGCTTTGGGCTTTTGTGAATGGGAAGCCGGCTTCCTGTAGCTCTTCTGGCTTAATTCTGCAATCATCCACACATAAATGTTTATGGATGTCAATGGGTCCTGTCAGACCCATTGTAGAACCCAAGCTGCAAATAATTGAGCTTAATAAGGCCTACTGAGTTCATTATGGGCACCTCGATGCATTTCTCTTAGATAAGAGCATTACAGGGTCATTTTTCTGGATCAGGGTCTCAGTTGTGACTCAGGAAGAAAAAAGGCCTAGTCAAAAACCAGGGTTCTCTCTGCACTGCAGTCACAGTGATAGTTGCTGTGAATCCTGTGATCAGAGCACCCCAGTCAGCCTTAACTGCGCTGGCACGGGTACCAGTAGAGACCTTGCTATGGCAGCCTCAAGTTTTGGCTGGTGTGAAGTTGGGCAGGTTAAGCCTGTGCTGTGCTGTGCTCTGTAAGGCAGCAGCTGGGCTTCCCACGGCACCCAGGTGCACTGGCTGACAGCTGTACATATTGCAGGCTTCTCACAGCTCACTACTCAAGTATTCACTTTTATAGATAGTTGTCCTTAGTGATGGACTCAGATTGTCAGCCTGACCTGTCTTCTCATGGAAATACTCTCTAGAGGTGTAGTAGTCTTTCTGCATGGGAGAATCTCATATATATTGTTGCAGTTAACAGCCTCCATCTTGTACTCCTGGCTTGTATCAGCAATAGTGTGGCCAGCAGGACCACAGCAGTGATCATCCCACTGTACTTGGCGCTGGTGAGGCCACACCTCGAATCTTGTGTTCAGTTTTGGGTCCTTCACTTGAGGAAAGACATTGAGGTGTTGGAGCGAGTCCAGAGGAGGGCAACGGAGCTGGTAAAGGGTCTGGAGCACAAGACTCTTGAGGAGCAGCTGAGGGAGCTGTGGGTGTTTAGCCTGGAAAAAAAGGAGGCTGAGGTGGGACCTTACTGCTCTCTACAGCTACCTGAAAGGAGCTTGTAGCCAGGTGGGGGTTGGTCTTTTCTGCTAGGTGACAAGGGTGAGAGGAAGTGGCCTCAAAGTTGTGCTAAGGGAGGCTTAGACTGGATGTGAGGAAAACTTCCTCTATGGAAAGCATTGTCAAGCACTGGAATAGGCTGCCCAGGGAAGTGATTTTGTAACCAGCCCTGGAAGTATTCAAAAGACATGTAGACTTGGCACTTAGGGATATGGTTTAGTGTTGGACTTGGCAGTGCTAGGTTAATGATTGGGCTCAGTGATTTTAAAGGCCTTTTCCAACCTAAATGATTCTGGGATTCTATGAGAACTTGCAGTTTTATTCTGTGAATAATTATTTTTTCAGCTTGGTTGCTATTTTGGATCAAATAAAATGTAATGTGTGTGACTGTTTCTTCTCTTCCTGGTTGTTCCCTGACTAGAACAAAATGTACTCCACTTCTTCAATAATTCACATTTTTCTACACAAAATGGCCCATTCAAAGCTAGATTCACAAAACCGCCTGAAGATTAGAAACTGCATTTGCCTTTCAAATTGATTCCTGCCTTTGTGTTGGTCAGTTTTGTCATCTACCTGATGAGATAAGCTCATGATTCCTGTTCACCACACAAGATCATCCAGCATTCGGCATTCCTGGCCACAATGGTACAGCTACATGTTGCGTAAATGTGAATTAAATGCTCACTGAAGCAGAGCAGGGACCAAGTATGACACTTCTTGTTTGGCCTTGCTTCAGCTTGCCTGTGGGTAATGTTTTGATGAGATTTAACTGATGGACTTTACAATGCAGCCTTATGCTGGGTGGGTAAAGTCATTCTCCAGTGCCATGGGAGCTTGCTGGATGCCCAGACCCTGGGAAGCTGAGGAAAAAGCTGGGGTTTTTTGCAGTCCCAGAGACTGCTTCTCCTGGGAAGGAGTAAGCCCAGTTCAAGTCCGAGCTACTTCACTCCTCTGGTGATTTTGAGTTTTTTACTTCAGCAAGTAAAAAGCCTGTACTAAACCCTACAGGAGTTAAAACAGGCATGGCTCATTGCTTTCCAGGATTTTGGCTTTATGGGGGAGCTGAGGGATTGTATCCCAGTTGTCCTTTCTTTTATATTCTCTTACTGGGAATATTAGGAGGCAGAGAGCAGCTGTGCTGCATTTTTTTATGGACACGAACGACTTGGGAAAAATTGGTGTTGTGCACATGTAGCTAATGTGAAAATGCAGTAAGATCGGATCCAACCTCTAGAGAAACCTGCTCTGCTACAAGATAACCACTTGATCTTCAGTGTATTTCTTTGATAGCTCTCTTTGGAGATTAAATAATTATTTTTCCATTCAGTGAAGTGAAACAACCCCCCACCTTGTAGACTGAAGGCAAGAAAGGAGTCTGAAAGTGTTAACAAAGTTATAAAAATTAACTGCCTTGCAACAGACCTAGTCCTCACTCGTATGCCACTTAACACTTTCCAAATAAACAGTGAGGAGACGGTGGGATTTAGCATAGGCTGTAGGGGTCTTGTAGTCCCCACAAGACTTTTTGGACATCATACCTTCTGTTTTGGAGTTTAAGAGAATAACTACGATGAGAAGTACAGTGCAGTGATAATGTTGGCACAGGCTGCTCTGTGCCACTTGCTCTCAGAGCCAGTGAACAGCCGCTGGCATAATTAATTTACTGGTATTGCTATAGTGACAGAAATGTTCTAGGCCAATAGTGTTTGCATATTGCTTGGAAATACATAATAGGGAGGTTGGGGATACTGGGAGTCTTCTAGACCATTTGCAGAACAAGATCAGTTATCTGTTAAAAAGTACCTGGGAAATGATAAATGAGGAAGTGCTTGGAGAACATTTCTATCTTAGTAAAGTTCCATTTTTATTTTTTACTGTACATGAATATCCATTTTTGTCAGTTATCCAGGTGGCAGAAGTTATTTTTTGCCGAAGGAGTATTTCTTTTTCCTAGAGAACCCATGTTAAAGGAATTATTTCTCTTTAAGGCTTGGTAAAGGATACTTTAAACACATGCTTTTTAAACTTGAAGAGGTGCACTATGTTGTCCTTGAATCTTACAAAATGTATGAAGTGTAACATTATTACCAAGCTGCTTTAGGCTTTGCATTGGTTAAAAATTTTATGGCAGCCCACAGCCACTGTGGCCATCAGCAAAGGCAATGCCAGTCAATGGCAGGCTTTGGCAGGTAAGAGCTGCAGTGCTGACAGGAGCAGGTATGATTTAAGAAGAAATTTATCATCTGAATGTCAGAGAGAGTCAGGGGATGGGTTTGTTCCCAAGCTTGATTTATGTGCCACTGTACCTTGTTTGGCACGTTATTCTTATAATGAATTATTCCTTTATTGAAGGCCTTAGAAATTCCTTTGAGATATGCAAGCATGTGTTGACTCTATATTTAGTCTCACTATTAGTTAGTTAATACCGTATCTTTGATAAACAAGCAAAATAGCAGGACTTTTCCATGGAAGTTAGTCCTTGTCATTGAGGCAGAAAATGCCTTCTGGTTACATCTCAGTTTTTGAAGAAGGAGATCCAAAATGTGTCCGTCTGGTTTTGATTGTTGTGAGCAAGCTTATGGCATTTTAAACTTCTTATATGTGAAAGTCACCAAAGCATTTAGAGCACCAGAGGCTTCAAAGCAAAAAGGTGCAGAAACTTCATCTCTCCAGAAGCTTCAGAGGGGTGCATAGAAAGCTTCAACTACTTTCCATGTATGATTTATCATGATCTGTAGCTGCCTTACTGAGCAGAGCAGTCAAACAGTATTTTCAAACTGATGTGTTCTGATATATATGGTTGAATTTAATCTAATCTAAGGTATGGTAAATAAGCCTATACCCAGTATATTATCCACTGTACAGTACATTAAAAGCAGAGTCAGAAAAATCCTCCCTGAGAACAGTGAATAAATTTGTGCTGGTAGTGTTTTTGTAACTGTGATAGATCTAGAAATAGAACTGAGGCAGTGCTTGTTAGCAGAGATAGTACCTTTTACTGGGATGACAGAGATAGTTTGGGAAAAAAACAAACAAAAAAAACCCAAAACCATGCTTTTGGCAAACAAGATTTTTTGGTTAAAAGCTTACTTGTTTTTTTCAGCTACATAAGCTGCTCTAATAACTCACTATTAGGCAAACTGGGACTCAAAGTAATTTTTTTGTTCCTATAAGCTTTCCTTTACTGCCATTCTTACAAAAATACAACTGCTGCCTATAAAAATAGGCATTGCCCATACAGCCTTGCTGAAAAGCAGCATGCCTCCCAGTATGTCTGAACTTGTTATGTCATCCTTTGTACAGCATCCATTAAGATCATAAGGATCCCCATAAGGTTCAACAGCGACTCCCCAGGCAGTCGCTGTTGAACCTGGGGTCTGCTTTCCTGTGTAGCTGCTCAGGGGTCAGGCATAAGATGGGAGTGTGTTTCTGGTGTTACTGCTGATGCAGCTGAGCTTTACTTCTGAAGCTGGCTGGACTAGGAACCTGATTTGCTGGACTTTATCCAGATAGACCCAAAAATAATTATAGAAGTCTCCACTAGTAGAAGACATGGGCTAATCAGAAATGCTTGTCCTATAGTGTCTCCTTAGTGGATGTGCTTCCCCACTCTTGAGGACCTAGCTCCCAGTCAGTAAGATCTCAGCCCTAATTTGAAAAGACTCTGAGAGCTTGCTGCTAGAGCTGAGGACACCAGATTCCTGGCATACCAGACTTGCTGCTCAGGCTTGGAAAACATTTTGCAATGTGAATCGAGACTTGAGTCTGAATGCAATGTGTGCCTTACCTGGCCTTCAAACTGGTAAAGGCAGCTGTCTGCCTCATCATCCCCTGCACCGCTGGGTTCTCTGAGCTCATCAGCATGAGTTCATTCCTTCCTGCAGCAACACTGTCCCTCTGATCATGGCACAAGTGAGAGGTGTGAAAGTTTGTATGGAGCAGGTGACAATGAGAGCAGCATGTTGGATCTTCATTTGCTGTTTATGGCCTTTGCTGATACCATGGAGTAAGTGTTCTCTATTTTCTTCTAAGACTATATATTATTTGGGATGGAGATAATTTTCTTTCCTGAGATCAGGTCATTTGTCCGTGATTTCACTTTTTTGGCACAGAAATATGAACTGCACTGCTTAGCATACTTGCACCAAATCGGAGCTTTCAGAGGCTAGTCCAGAATTAGGAAGGACACAGTACTGCATCAAACCTTGTTGCCTTCTGATCCAAGCACATAATGTACTTACAAAAGATTATTAGCATGCAAAACCCCCAAATACTACTTTTTTAAAAGTACAGTTATATTGAACGTAGGACAGCATTTTACCATATTTAGCAAACACTGTCCATATTGCTTTGTGCCAGCAACATCATTCATACGATACAATTATACAAGATAAGCTTTATTAATGAATTCAGATTTATATGATGGATCTCCTTGCTTTGTAGACTCATCTGCTTTGAAGTTTCTTCTGATCAATCATTAGCATATATATACACCTACTGAAGAATTCTCTTTATCTTTTAGAGGACATGCCTTTCTGGCTAAAAACACAGCCATTTAATTTCTCTGGTTTCAGTTTTTATAGTACAGTCTGCCATCCAATTTAATATTTATCAGTAGTAATAACTGACTGCCAGGGTATTTTCAACATTAATTCCGGGTGTCTGTGCACTGGAAAGTCCTGCATTCAGAATTACTAAGCAGACTATGCAGACAGACACTTTGGCTGTAACTTGTTTGCTCATTTATATACAGAAGAATGGAGATGAATAGCTAATTTTGCTGCAGAGAGTTGTCTGCTTTGAATCACAAACGTTCCATATTTTATAACTCCAGGAGCCTGGTCAAACCATTGTAGCAGTCTTCCAACTGGTAGAAGGGATTAATTATTCCAAGCTTCTTTTTTTTTTCTTTCCCTGCCCCTGCAACTTTCATTAAGGGAGAATCTGGATCATTATTTAGAAAGCAAATTAAATACTTCCAGTATGACTGATTTAAATTTCTCCTAAGGGTTACACTGCAAGTGTAGTCTTGACTGAAGATCTATAAAGGCAAGCACATACAAAGGCAAAGGAAGACACACTGCCGCAGATGATCTGGATATGCAGATTTTGCCAGCTGGATTGTGCCATATTGTTCCAGTCTAAGGGATTGATTTGACCCTAACAACACAAAAAATGCAGGTTTATTCCCAGCTGTTCAATATGGAAGCTGCATTGCAGCCTCAATTTTACAAGAGCTGTGCAAAACTCAGATGAAAATCCAGTCTTCTGTTTGCCCTTAGTTACAGCTGCGAGGAGATCTAAGAGGAAGAGACAGGTTTTGTTCTTGTAGAAAACATTCAGTTCATGCTCATGTTTTATTTCATCTGGCAACATGCACACAGCTTCAGGGTTGGATTAGTGATGGTTTTTCCTCCAAGGATCTAGGCTCCACTGTAGATTTCCCAAGCAGTATAGTCACTGTAACTGTGAGAATGCTGGTGGCCGTACACTGGGATCTCTACAAATGGCTTTAACTGGGCTTGTGTGGGCTGGAGTAATTAGAACCCTTTAAAATTAGAAGTTGCTTTAGTCTCACTACTGTGAATTCACAGTGCCTCACCTACATTTTACAAAGGGAAATATCCTTTCAGTGTGGCCAGAAGAACAGGGGATGCAGGTTGATGGAGTACACGGAGGATGGCAGTGCAGTGCTTGATGGATGGTGAGATGATAATGCTGTCAAGGCTTTCCAATGTTTTTCTACTTCCCAGAAAGACCGCTTTTGTCTTGCCTGGGCTGAGTTTTACTTCAGTGTTACTATAAGTCAGGCTGCCTGTGGATTCAGGAAGGAATGAAATGCTGATTGATGTTTGAGCTAAGCTGTAGGAAAGCATCTTGGTAGGAAAAAAACAAGTTGGGGTTTGGGTTTTTTTTCAGTCTCTGGGAGGAGGCTGGAGGTAAGTTATGGAAGTTATGGAGGCTTCTAGAAAGTTTTCCTTGTAATTTTTCCTGCATTGATAGTCTGCAGTGTCACAGGTATAACACGGAGTGTTCCCAGCACTCCAGAAGTTTGACTGTGAATTTCACCTTGACAGTAGTGACACTTTTCCCACACTATACACAATTAAGAGGAATAGAGAATCTGCTGATGAGTGGCTTCTCCTCTGATGTCATCTCTACAAACTCTCCTTTCCTTATAATTTCTCCTTCTGTTGCATGGTTTGACTATGAAAAAAGTCACCCCAGACTTGGTGCGCTCACGTTCCTTGGGTTGTTTTTCCTCTCCCAGCTTCACTTTTTAGAGAATGTATATGTGGCCTGGGGTTTCGTTGGATTTTAGCTGCTTTATTTTTCCCCCAAGATGGTGCTAAGGAGGATGAGATTCTTCTTTCACACCTGGGTATTCTGAATTGTTGCCATGCATCTAGCTATTTTTTGAAGAAAAAACTTCAGGTTTATTTAAAAAGTAGTTTAATTTTCCTATCCTTCTGTCTTAGGAGAACAGAAGAGGAGAAATTTTATTGAAGTGTAACAGAAAGACATATTGTAGAACATTTTCTATTTTTTCTGCAGCTGTAATTTTTTTCTGGTTTGTTTTGGGGTTTGTTTTTTTGAAAAACTTTATGTATTTGGATCAGGCCATAATTGGGAGGTAGAAATACAGGACCTACAACTCGCAAAAGAGTAATCTGCATAACTATAGAATGTGGGTGCGGAAGCTTAAATGAGACTTCTAAAACATATTATTTTGTTCCTACTATTTCACTTACAGTTGAACTATAATGGACAGACATAAGATCCCCTGAATTGCTGATGCTTTAGTTGATCTCATTCTTTTCACAAAAGAGAATAAATAACTGTGTTCTACAAGGATATGAATTTGATTTAAAATGTTAAAACTTTTCCAAATCTATTCCTTATGTTTATGAATGTGAGTAGTAAAGTAGTAGTAGTAGAGTTTGACAGAACAGTGAGTAGGTTAATTATCCATTGCTGAAGAAGACTTGTTTTCTCTTGCCAGATGTTTTAATTCATTTTAGAAAATAGTAAAGCTTTGCTTTTTTAAAAAATTCCAGTTGCCTTAAATCAATTGTGAGAATGTATGACTCATGTTTCAAAACACAATTCAGAGAGTAATTTAATTTCCTGATATGACAGGTTTTTTCCCTCTTACCCCCAAATGTGAATTATGTAGTTTTTGAAGTTAAACTGCTTGTCAGAAATTAGTAAAACTTCTCTAATTAATCTTTCTCAGGTCTTGATTTCTGGAATAACAATTTGATTTGCATATTTTGTTAAATAAAAATGCTATATGATTAAATTATGAAAATGTGTTCCATTTATAGACTAGACTCTCTGTGATCTGAAAATACAAAGGTTGGTTTGTTGACTAACTAATGATGAGAAGGGCTGTTTTGCTTTTGAGGAATTTGTGCTTACTACATAGACTGGCTTCTTATTCTGTTAAAAATTGGTCTACTAAATGTCCAGAAAGTTATTCCTTAGTTTCACTTATAGGCTGTGACATGACCAAGATGTGCATAATTCCTGGATATGTCAGCAAAGATATTGTATGTAGAGAATTATAGGTTCATTAGGTTTGGAAAAGGCCTCTAAGATC
>VYZT01063190.1:49582-103497 GCA_013400735.1 Pomatostomus ruficeps | reverse complement strand
AGCGGGCGCAGCGAGCTAAGCAGCTGGCGGAGCGGCACCGCCTGGCGCAGAAGGCGCTGCAGCGGCAGAACCGGGCCCGGCAGCGCCCGCCCCGCCGCGCCAAGCAGCTCCCCGGGGCCTTCGTCCACCAGCCCTGCCAGCGCCACTGCAACTACTGACCTCGCTCCCCGCCCGGGGCTTCCCCCGGCCGGCCCCGGCCCCGGACCCGGGAGTGCGGACACCGGGGACACGGCGGCGACTCCACTCCACACCCCGCGCCCGCACGCCTGGCCCGCACTCCTCATCTTCCTCCCGTCGCCCTCACCCCGCCCGTTCGCCCTCGATGCCGTCTGGGCCACAAGCCCTGGAGCCGCCGGCATGGAGGGCCGCGCCACTCGTCCCCAGCAGCCGGGACAGCCTTCACGCGGGAAATCGGTATTCCCAGTGAAATCACCTGTTCCCGGAGTCCACGTGTTCCCCGCCAAGCCTGTTTGTCCTGATAAGCCTGTGACATCAGTGCCTTTCCTCACATCATGACTCCATGTACAGCCTGGCTGGGATGTCACAGAGACACCGAGCAGGAGTGACAAGACCAATGAAGCCACAAGATTTGGGATTTTTAGGAAAATCTCATCAATGACACTAAATAATGCTTCCGCCCTGCAAAACCAGCAAATACTCCTCTCCCTCCTTGATTTCTTAGCTACATTTTTACCATGATAAGATAACCCCCCACTGCCAGTCCCAAAGGGGCTTGTGGATGAAAGCGCTGGTGGAATCTCCGTGGCCGGCTCAGCCAAGGCGGCTCCTGGTGCCTCACGGTGGTTTTTTTAAAAAATCAACCTTAAAAGGAGTCTCAGGAATCAAAGCACCGTCCCAGCGCCGCACCAGAGCCCTTGGCTACCATGCCAGGAGGGGTGGCCAGCCTGGGGTGGCATCACCGTGGCTGAGCGAGCCCCTTCCTCCTGGAGCCAGTCACCTGCCCCAGCCACACCTGTATCCCTATGGATACGCCTGTATATGTGTGTGTATATATTCCTCTCTGTCCCTTTATACTCAGAAGAGGCGCTGTTAAGCCGAGGAGCGTTGTCTGCCTGGTGTCAGTCCCCTGGGAGGGGAGAGGAGGCAGGGTCTGCTCAGCATCTCCGAGGTGGCCAAAGCACGTCGATGATGGTGGTGAAGGGATGTTGAACAGGAGGACAGAGGGAAGAGACTGAAAGAAGGACAAAGATGGATCTGGGAGCCACTGCAATGGGTCAGGATGGGGCAGGCCTGTGTGAGAGGATTACTGGAAAAGGAGCTGTAACAGAAGCATCTTCTTTCCCCACTAAAAGTTGCATCCTTTCCCATAAAGGGCCAAATTCCACTGCTAGGCAATGCTGATTTTTAATGCAAATCCCTCCTCCCTCCATGATGGACTCCGTCTGCCTTTGGAAGAACATGGTCCAGACTTTTCACTGGCTCCAGCACCAGCTGAGATAGCTCCAAATCCAGCAGAAATTTGCTGATCTGCCCCCAGTTCTCTCCTTTTAGTAACTGGTTTTGTGCCCTGGGAAAGAGTCCCACTCAAGACCAGCTTACAGCCTGGATTCCCACCCTCTGAGACAAGAAATACCCACACAACACTCCAGAAAATTCTGATTTCACCAGAGATTCTTCCATTCAGCATGTTGCATCCCTTAATATCAGTTGGGGACCTCAGCAGAAGGAATTGTGATGAGCCCAACCTCAGACAGCTGATAGTTATTAATTCTTTTAATGAGATTAAAACCAAAATGAACCTTCTTAGGAGCAATAGCCCCCAGCTCCGGGCCAGGGAGCCTGGACTGCAGTAACGGGCTGCTGCTGCTCATGTGCAACATTTCTCCTTCACTCCACTGCCTCGGCATTCCCGAAAGCACAGAGCTGGGGATATCCTTGCCCTCGGCATCGTCCTGCCCTCCTTGGGCCTCACCGCCACTTCTGTCCCTCGCCCAGCCTGAGACCATACTGCAGATGACCCTGTCCCATCCCTGGTGTCTCCTTGGTGAAGAGACTGACGTCTTCTGACTCCAGGGGAGCGTTTACATCCTTTGGCTTCCTGGGCTTCACACTCAATGCCTTTTTTTTCCCCCCGCAGTGATGCCTGGGTGGACCGGGAGGAGGGCATGTGCAGGGACACTGGCACAGGTGCTTTTGACAGCAGGCAGGGGCTGAGCTCCTGATGAGGTGCTGCCTTCCCATCCGGCTCTTCCCGTGTCGCTGGATGAGCCGCTCTGTGGCCGCTGGGCAGCAGCATTAGAGGAAGCGTTTTCTCTCCAGCCCCAACACACATCAAGAAGTGGAGACGCCAAGCACTGTCCAGCCCCCAGCTTGGCCTCCACGACAAATTCTCCTCCTGCGCATCCGAGTTGCTGCCAGTCCCTCCGGAGCACTCAGAAATCAGAGGCTGGCTGTGACCCCACTGCCCCCTCGGCAGTTCCCAGAGGAACAGGCTGGGGGGAGCAGTGGCCCCGAGGCAGATGCTGCTGTGTCTCACCTGCCAGGCTCTCCCGTGCCTGTTCGACTGCTGGAAATGGTACCCCAGGAGAAATCCCTTATGGAGATCCTCCCATGCGCCCTGCTCCTCTGCTGTGAGCCAGAAGCCCTTGGCCATGTTCCTGGGGGACTTGTCTCAGCCTGATGCTGCCACCAGCACCCAGCCCCCAGTGCCCATTTCAAACAGGTGATCTTCTTACTCTGTCCTGGTTTTCAGAAGCAAATTCAAACTGTTTTCATTTCCTTTCTTCTTTCCGTGCCAGTCTGAGATGTCTTTCGTCACACTGTGCCCAGCCAGCACAGGAGATGAAGCAGAACTATTATCACACTTTATATCCAGAGTATGTTTATAAAGGATTAATAAATTATGAATAATGTTTTCATGAAGAGGTTAATCCAGACCCCAAGCCTCTGGCAGGTCAGCAGAGTGCACAAACCACAGCAAATGAGCTCCTGCAACTGCCCTCTGTTGTTTGCACTCTTGCCATGTGTTAACACCTAACACTCACTGCCAACCCTTGCAAGGCTACTGTCACCCCCAGTGTCACCGTCCCTCCCTGTGCTGTGGCAAAGGTCTCTGTTCAACCTGTCCTTTGCAGAAGACCTGTGACGTTCTGCTCCTGCCCAGCAGCAAGCACAAGGCCTGGCCTGGTCCCAGGCCTCCTGTCCGGTGCTGCCAGAGCAAGAAAACCCCTTTTCATTGAGTTTTTTTTCTCCTCGAATCTTAAAACAAATGAAAGGTGCTTAAAAACTGAGAACTTCCTGTATGTGCACCCATGTGCATGTGTAGATATTTCACAGCCCAGTGTGGGTGTTCAGTAGCTTGTTTTAGGGTGTGGGGTTGAATTTTTTAGGGGTTTGTTGTTTTGGTTTTTCTTTTTGCACCCAGTATTTGTGATGCGCTGTGTGGTGCTCCTGATGGGAAGGTTCTGATTTGGAGGGAGATCTTTGATTGGTCCTGCTGGGACAGCTGGGATGAATTTTGCTTGCTTTTTTGTACTTGTATAGGGGGAAACTACAGCATGGACTCAGGGACAAACCAATCTGCTGGGGTCTTTAAAAATATCTTGTTCCCAGGCTTCTCTGTTAGAATGTGGGGTTTGGTTCTGGGATGCTGCAGGGATGTGGCCTGTGGCAGCACATGGTGGTGAGAGGAGCTGCAGGGTGCTCTGACACTCCTGTGTGGAAAAGAAATTGTGGCCATTCATGGTGGGACCATTCCTGGGCTGCAGCCCCTCTTCATTTGTTCATGCCCTGAAAATTCACCTTTGCAGCTGCTGGAATGGGGCTGGTCCCTTTTTGGACTTGTTCGAGAACAACCAGATATGAGTTTTCAGCACTGAGCCTTGTAGGGTTTGGGAAGTGCAGCAGAGCTCTGTGTTATGGCCTGACCCACCACATCACTGGGATCAGGAGACAGCCAGGATGGGGGAAGCCCTCAGAATGATCACCTGGAGAAATGGTGATGCTTTTGTATTTCTTGCAATGAAAGCATAAAAAAGGGAGGAATTCCCAGTGGAGAGACTTGGGCAAATCCCTGTTCAGTAAAGGTCAGCTTTGCTGGGCAGTGTGGCAGTGCTGGGCTCAGACACCTGAGCTGGCTCCAGCCCCAGCAGCAGCTTCCCAGCCCTGTACTGGAATCGGGGGCAGCAGGACACCGGGGTGGGCTGGGGCAGCAGTGGCTGGAGCTTGTGAGACCGCTTATGGAGGAAAGAATCTTTCTAACCACTGAAGCCCCTATGGTGCAGGGATCTTCTCCAAACCAGATTTGAATCTGATTGCCGGGTTCTGCTCCGGCCGCACCATTTCAGCACGAGGGATGAACCCCAGAAGTGTGACAGGACCAGGAGGGACAGCCCTGCTGGAGAATTGTCTCCTCTTGGGAGAGGAATTCCCACCCCCCGTGCCCCCAGACCCCCAAGGCTGTGCTTGCCGTGCTGGGCAAGGCTGGGCTGTGGCCATGGCACACTCAGGACCCCTCACCGGCAGCCACAACAAAGTTCTTGCACCGAGCTCTGGCTCTTGCTTGGCACTGCGAGGCTGGAGGGCTGCGAAGGGAGTAGGGACAAAAGTCCTCCTCACCTGTTGCTCTGAAATTTGCACTCACAAATGCGCTTTCTAAGAAACTCTGCTGCAAAAGCTTGGTCTGGAAGGAAAATGATTCTTTCTGTGGGAGTCCGCATTTCCTTCTCGTTGTGGATAACATAAATGCATGGCTCATCCCAAAGATCACTGCTGTGGGAATCTTCTCTCTTTAGGCATGTTTCTAATCAATAATTTTACATTCACATCATACTGATACCTTTTCCTCTTCTATCCAGCCCTGCTGGGGAGCAAAATATCCACTTATATGTCTTACCACACCAGAAAGAAAAAAAAAGATGAAAAAATACTCCAGTGAGGTTCTAGGCTTGAGTCCTACAGCTTTGCACTTGCCCCTCTGGATCAGTATCAATTCCATTGCCCTGCATAAAGTAGAAATTAAACTTCATATGAATTTATTGAAAAACTAGTGAGTCTCCAAAGCTCAAACATCTAATAATTAGGAAAGGGTAAGAAGACGTAAGCCACCTCAAGAGAAATGGTTCTCAGCATCTCTCAGAAGGCAGGACCAAGCCCCACTGCCCTGGGAGTGGCTGGTGGCAGTCCTTGAGTCTTCCCTGAGTGTCTGGGTTAAAACAAGAAGCCATCCATGTCCAGCTGGTGCCACGGGGACTCTTGAGCCACTGGGGATTGTCAGCTGCCACCACTCCCACAGGTGACTCTGACGTGCCTCCAGTTTGCTGCTCCTCCTTTGCTGTGTGCACTGAGATAGCTGCTGGCAGCAGGAGGGATACACCAGCACCCCAGCGTCTCCCCAGGTTCTCAGAGCTTCCCCACCAAGCCAGACCGGGGACAGGAATGGGCCTTAGAAGGGGCTGATCCCCTCAGGGCTTGTCTTCTTCAAGGTGGAGCTTTCCATCTCTCAGATCTGCTCCATGCAGTCAGTAATCTCCTGTCGTCCTCATGGGATCCGTCCTCATCCCATTCCCATCGCTGGGGTGGCCACCACAGGTTGCCTGAATGTGGCTGTAGGAGCTGGGTGCAGCCGTGGAAAGGCTCTGCCTGCCTGAAGAGTCCCTTCTTTGCTGAGAGGTGTCCTCCAACCTGATGGAGATGCCACCTTCTCCTTGCTCGTCTCCAGGATGTCAGAGCACTGCCCAGCCGTGGGCTCCGGACAGCCGGACACAGTTGGGCAGGAGGTCTCCCTGTTCCAGGCCATCCATGGATGCGTCTCCATCAGCCTTCTTGCTTCTCGAAAACATTTGTCATTAACTAAACCCATAACTCTCTCCTTAGAGGAATGAGGATGACGAAGATGAGCAGCTCTGTTTAATAGCAAAGGTGGCTCTTACGTGTGATCATCTTTTCAGTTCTGTGCAGAGTGGTGACACCCAGGGGTGTCCCCTGTCACTCATTCTGAGCTGACACCTCCTGGGCTGGTCAGGGGGTTGCTTTTCCAATCCCACACTTTATACAGGGATGCTGGCCCATGCTCCAGAGAATAAAAGGAGCTGCAAAACTTTGACTCTGATGCAGCTAAACCTGAAAATCCTTCTGCCTTCCACTCTTACCCTATTTCATTACATGATGGGGGTCGGGGGGGGGGGGAAGATTTTATTCTCTGCAAATGGAGGGGAAAACAGCACAGTAAATTCTAAGTGTAGCTTAAAAATGGGTTGCACAGGGGAGCCCAAAGTTCCTCTGCTCTTTCACATTCACCTCATGTACCCTTGCTGGGGAAGCCATGAGCAGCTGTGCCCAAGTCTCACTGAAATCTTATCCTCAGCTTTGTGCTTCGGGGAGCCTGGGGATGCGGGAGCAGCACCAGACGTAGCAGTAAACCAGTGAAATTTCCTGTTGTATCAGAACTGTCCTTGCACGGAGCCGCCGAGCACTGCAATATTCTGTCTGGATGCATCCACCCCTGGTATCTGCTTGTAAAACTCATGCCCACACATTACCCTTCCCCGTGCTGGACTGACTGTACATGTGCCTTCACCCTTTTTCATGGTTTGGCATCTTTTTTTAACACAATTACAGAACTTGAATAAATCACTGAACTGCAGTTACAAGTCCTATGCAAGAGGTGACCGGGGAGTCAGTTTTCAATATTTCTGTGTTTCTGTGTTGTTTTCAAAGTCACTGCAGTGTTTTTCAGAGAAGCCCAACAGAATTAATGCTCAAAACAAACCATTTAGATTACTTTATTTTTTTTTTTGGCTAAAAAGCATTTAGCATTTTGGATATACTAAATCTCTAAGGCAGCTTTGAAAAGCTCAGTCTAAACCTCAGTTGCTCCCTGGGCTGCGTTTGGAGAGCAAGCAGGAGCAGCAGGACGGACGAGCACCAGGACAGAGGGCCCGTCCCATGGTTAGAGAAGGTTGCCTTAAGCCTCCCTGAAATGCACTGGAGAATGTTCCCGTGTCCTCCTGCCCTTACACGGGGCGCAGCCGCCACTCGGGAATCTTGGAGAAGAGGGGAAAAGCAGCTCCACGTTTTCTACGTCACCTATGCTGTAGTACTGAGACCTCGTCTGAAACTCGAAGCCAACAAAATCCGTCCTTTTTGTGTGTTCCGTGTTCAGTGGGTGTCAGGTTCGTAGGGAAAGGGTGTCCCCTCCTCGTAGGACGTTGTGTAAACATTTGCCATGTGTCGACAGACTGAAGGACACGACTGCCTGGGATACATGGTGTAGTGTGCCTGTGTGTGTGTAACCTGGTTTTGGTTGTTAGGTTGTAATGCTGTCTCTTGACTGAAAAAAAAAATCTAATATAAAGAAAAATCACAAGAAATAAAAACTATATATATTTAAAATCTATTTTGTGTGTATTCCTCTAAAGCCTGCAAGTAAATTTGTCTGCAAAATGCTTTGGTTTTTTAAAAAAGCTTTTAAAAGTCAATGGTGTGAGAGACAAGTAACAGAAAAACGTCCCCTTTGAAGACAAAGACACACAGGAGAGGGGATGGCACAGGCTGAGCGGTTGGAGGGGATTTTTTTTCCCCCTCCCCATTACCAAACCCTACAAGTTAGCAGATGATGACAGAGCTAAAGCAGATATCAATTGGCCTGAGAAAATCCCAGATCAGCCAATCTCTGCAGCGTCAGCTGTTTCTCCAAGCACAGTGTGAGATGTTCTCAGCACCCATGAGGGGCAGAGACGCCTCCAAGGTGATTAAGGGCTTGGAGGTGAGGAGAGGCTGAGAACTGGGACTGCCCAGCCTGGAGGAGGTTCAGGGAGATCCCACCCTGTGTGCAGATTCCTGGTGGGGGGAGTACAGAAAACAAAAATGGAGCATTCTCGGTGCAGGGACAGGGTGAGAGTCAAAAACTGATGCAAAAACAAATAGAAATTTCACTTAAGAAAATGCTTTTTCACTGCAAGGGTGGTTGGCCACAGGAGCAATTGAGAGGGTTGAGGAGTCTTCGTCCTTGGAGATACTCAAGATTAGAGGAGACACGGCCATGAGCAGCTTTGAGCAGGTGTGGGATGAGGTTTACCCAGCCCAGTGGCTCTGCCAGCTCCTCCAGCAGAGCCAAGCCGCGGAGACACCCATGACCCTCCAGCTGCTGGGGAAAGCACTTCAAAGAAATGTTAGATTAGATATTGGGAATGAAAAGAATAGCCGGGAGTGAGCTTTCATAGCTTTGATAAAGCTTCTCCTGGGAAAACCAAATTTGGCAGCTGGAGACAAAGCCTAGGGTTATTTGGGATGGATGGAGCTCGGGAGGTCCAGTCCAACACCCTGCTCACAGCGGGGTAAATACTGAATTCAGACCACTTTGTACAGGGCTTTATTCAGCCAATGCTTGAAATTCTCCAGAGAGATCCTGCCACTGCATCCCAGGGGGAATATTTCCTTCTGTTCAGTCAGAACCTCCTCTCTTTCCATTTGTCCTAGGGGTGTCCCTTTCTCCCAGCTTGCATCTCTAGAAAAGCCTGGCTCCATCTTCTCCAGAGCATAAAAGGGCAATGAAGCCCATCTCCCTCAACATCTCCTTTTGGCCAGGTGTTCCAGCCCCAGGCCATCCTGGTGACCCTCTCTTGTGTCTCCTCTGCATTATCAGCATCTTGTGGGTGGGTGGGAGGTGGAAACCAGGCGACAACATTCCAGATCCCCAAATACGCAGGGGAACAATCACTTCCCTGCCCCATGGGCTGCCCTCCCTGCCCACAGCCTGGCTCAGCTCTCCTGCAGGGCTCTGACTGCAGAGCTGCTCCCCAGTCCAGCACTGCTCAGAGGTCCAGTACAAGGACCTTTTGCTCCTTCCAAGGCTCCTTCCTGGTGGTAGAATCTTGCAGTTCTCCTTTCCCAAGGTCCATCTCCCTGTAAATGGTGACCCTGACCTCAAGCTTGTCTGCTCTCCACAGTGTGGTATTTCCCACAAACTGAAGTGCATCCCCACTATTCCCCTGGTTTATTGGTATGTGGACCTTCTCTGGGAAGCCCTTCCAGTTTTGTGGACTTTGTCCTCATTCTCCAAAACTTCCCTCCCAACCTGAGCAGCAAGAGGAGCAGCAAGAGAAGCAGCAAGGCCAAGCACAGAGCAGGGTGAGGGGACCCAGTAAGGAGGGGCTGCTGGGGCAGTGCTCCCGTACCCACCTCAGCTGTGCCTGTGCGGGGACACGGAGCAGACACGCTCTGGCAGGGAGGATGGAGACACTGAAGAGTGCCTGGAAAGCTGCCTGGCGGGAAAGGCCTCAGGAGTGTTGGTGACAGCAGCTGAACAAGAGCCTGGTGTGCCCAGGTGAGCAAGAGGCCACGGGCACCTGGCCTGTACCAGCCATGGTGTGGCAGCAGGACCAGGGCAGTGACTGTCCCCTGTGCTGGGCACGGCTGAGGCACCTCCAGTCCTGGGGGCAGTTTTGGGTCCCTCATGGCAAGAAAGACATTGAGGGGCTGGAGCGTGCCCAGAGAAGGGAACAGAGCACCAGGAGCAGCTGAGAGAGCTGGGGGGCTCAGCCTGGAGAAAAGGAGACTCGGGGGGGACATTCACTCTCCATAACTCCCTGACGGGAGGGTGGAGCTGGGGGGGTCGGGCTCTTCTTCCAGGAAACAAGTGACAGGAAATGGCCTCAAGTTGCACCAGGGGAGCTTCAGGTTGGATATTGGGGAAAATGTCTTCATGTCACAACCTGGCACAGCTGCCCAGGGCAATGGCGGAGTCCCCATCCCCAGAGAGATTTTAATAAAGTGTGGATTCTGCACCCGGGGACACGGGTTAGTGGTGGCCTTGGCAGTGCGGGGGGAACAGATGGACTTGATGGTTTTAAAGGGCTTTTCCAACCCCAGTGATTCTATGACATCGGCCTCACTCAGTGCCTATTACCTTGTGCACAAATAGGTAATTTCTGTGATTATAAAAGCTGACAGCTTATATTTAAGAACAATTTATATTTAATCAGCATTTTGAGATACATATTTTTAAAATTCAGCAAGAAAGAGAAGAGGTGGAAGTGTGTGTGTGAGCACAGAGCTCAGGCTCCCAGGAACACCGAGCCTGACCTACTTTCCGTGGCAGCGCATCCCAGCCCGGCACCACCACGGCAGCAGAGTTACCCGGATAAAGGGACGCCAGGATGCTGCTGCCTGGCAGAAGCCTCTACCCCATGGAACTGGGCCTTTGGCTGCCTGTTCCCTGCTGAGCAGCCCTTCGTGGGGAGCCAGGCTGCCGGGGCCCCTCTGCTCGCTGCACAGCCCCAGGGTGCCCTTCCCGTTCTCCCTTTGCTTTGCGGGAACAGCTGCACCAGTTAATTTGTTTGTGGTTAAACAAATTCCTCACTAAAGCTACAAATAAGGAGCTTGCAGGCCTGGAGCTCTAAATAATCCCTCCAATCCTCCTGTTTGGAACAATGCTGCTGTTGTTGCTAATAATAATTCAACCCAATTTATAGGACAATAACATTTATTTAGAGCATGAGGGATTCCACATTATACAAACCCTTAAATTTATTGTTTCACTGGTCCATTTCTACAACAAATACATCAGATCTACTATATAATAAAATTATTTACATTTCCAAACAACATGGGGTTTCTTATAAACCCTCTGACTGCTATTCACATACAGTACTTAAACAACAGCACATTACATTATTTTAATACCTAAAAATGACAACCCTGTATTCTAAATTGTTTATGAAAAGTGGAAACCTAAATTTACAATTGTCTTCCCCTCCCCTTCCATTTCATACAAACACATTACCCTAATGTGCTAACCCTGGACTTCACTTTGCAAATCCAGAGGGTTTTAGAAGAACCCAGTTTTTATATCTATTTATCTGTTTTTTAGAAAAAAAAATCATTTATTTGGAACAGTATAATATTAAAATGACTTACTGTACAGAATTTTATTTAAAAAAGAAAAATCACAGCTCAAAATTGCTATTGGTAAATTCACACTCATTTACAAGTCTCATGTTTCCATGCAGTAATTTACTTGGATTTTCTTCTTTTTGACTGCATTGCACTGGCACTCGTTTCTGAAATTAAGAGAAGAAAAAAAGCATGGATACGGAGTCGGTAAGCCATTCCCCAGAGGGGCACAGATTGCCCTGTCATTTTTCCAAACTCACACCAGAGTGGAAACCTCTGGAGACCAGGATTTCCCCAGCATCGGGACTGACTCTTCAGCAGCTGTGACACCACTGGGCCCGTCAGCCTGGCCCCCGAGGGCCCCGAGCCGCTCTCCGGCCACCAGCGGCGTCAGCTGGACATTTATGGAGCCCTAGCAGAACAGCCTTTAAAAGAAGAGCCAAATATCTTTAAGTGTTCCCCAAGTCCAGTCCCCCACGTGCCGCAGGGGAGCAGCACCCCAGGAGGACACGCAGCCCCACGGAGATGGTGCCACACAACCACCGGGGACATGTTTTGGAGCCTGCCACACCAGTGAACAACCCAGTTGTCTGAGTCCTTAGAAAGTCATTAGAAAACAAGTCTCTGCAGTGTACACCGAGTCACAGGAATAGAGCTGATGCAGAAAGACACAAATATTAACACCTGCAGGGCCATGGTGACAGCAGATGACATGTCCAGTGCACTTACCAAGGCACTAAGTTTCCATTTCAAAACAAAGAAAGAGTAAGGACCGAGGGCATTTGCATCTTTAGATCTTTTTAAAAATGTGATTTTAAATGTTGGCAATGTCTCTTTGGCTCTTCATAATGTTTTCCAAAAACTATTGCAGCTGTGTGTATTTTAAGAGTCAAAAGGAAAAAAAAATTCCAAGCCCATCTAAAATTAGAACAGCAGCAGTACTACTCCATGGCTGTTACATGTGGAATTAGAAAAAACAATCAACATTCCAAAATTTAACAACTCAAAGCTACAGTAAATGCTAAAAGCAGCCCTTGCTGGAAAAGTACTCCAAAAAAGGAAAACACCAATACAGTACCAATTTTCAGGAGTGAAACATCTCCACAGGCTCGACTCCAGCCTGGAGCCCCTCCAAGCAGCAGGGGACTACTTTGGAGTAGCTTCAGCACCAGCTGTTGCCACCCTTGCTGCTGCTCAAGGCTCCGTGTTCGGGAGGAGGAGTGAGCCAGCGCCTGCCTCAGTCCCTTGGAGCATCACCAGCACCTCCCCAAGCCGCGCACCCCGAGCGTGCCGGACACACACGGACAGGGCTGGCCCTCCGGGTGTGCTCTTCTCTTCTTTCACAGTGACCCTTCTGCCTCCTCCTTCCTGAGGCTTAGCAATGGACTTCCTACTCCAGCTGGTCAAAGTCTGCTTCTCCCTGCTGATTTTTTTCCCCTAATTGCTCTTTTTAGAATTACTTTAAACAGCCTCTATCTCAAGAGGTAACTCCTCCCAGCCCCACGTTCCTTTCACCATGGATTAGGGGGTTTCTCAGGACACAGATATCATAATGAGGACAGGAGCAACCAAACCAGAGTAATTAAGCTCTGATTCACTAATGAAAACATAGAGCAGAGTAGGCACAGGTGGCAAACCAGGTGACACTCCTGCAGCCACCTCACTAAGGTGCCGCCTGTCCTGTGCCACAGAGCACCTGGTGTGGCTCCTTCCCCACGGCTCGGGAGCAGCTGTGTGCCCGCAGTGAAGGCAGCACAGCCAGGTGTCCCCTGGGAGCTGCACCCAAGCGTCCAGCAAAGCCCTTGGACACCGCAGCAGCTTCAGATGCATGGTTTAAAAACAAGGGGTTTATTTACAGAGGTAAACAAATTACACAGTCAGCACAAACCCCTGTGAGAGTTTTGGTATGATTTGATGCACTTTCCTGTTCCCACATTTTCAGAATTTGACATGTCACTGGTTGTCATCTTTAGGTTTACCCAGTACAGCATGTGGGGCAGGTCACACACTCCAGATCCCCTCAAACGCAGGCAGGGATTTTACACTGGCTTCACATTTTTCAAACTTTTCTTCACAATCATGAAAGAGAATTTATTTTTACAATACAGACTCAGATTCTTCTGCACAGTCCTGCCACAAGAAGTAAATGTAATTAAATTCAGCAGTCACAAAAGTGCAGAACATGTAGGTCCCCTGTGTAATCTTTGGGAATCATTGCACAATGACGTAAAGCTGGAATGCTTCTCTGAAACTCTGAAAACACAATATTCTTACCATCACACTTTAGTACCTCCAGTATGGAAATGGTGGCTGAATTCAACTTGACTTCCTTTTATAATCATTTTATATTAATACCTCTTTGTCCTGTATATTATCTTTAAAATAGTGGTCAAATGTTGCCTCTTGACGGTCTCTCTCTACTCTCTTGCATAACTTTGGTCCATCAGCATTTTTCTGACCCTTAAACACAAGAAGCTGACAGAATTAGCTTCAGCCCAGCACTGGGCTGTGCATATCACACAAATGCTGCATAATTGTTAAAGACTGTAACCTGGCTGGGAGTAAGGTACGTCAGCACCTGCTAATGCCATGGGTTAATAACTTCAGGAGTTCAGCTGTTGTTGGGAAGCAGAGCTGAGGCTCTGTGCTAGGACACAGCTCTCCCTGATGCTCCCAGCTGCCACCCCAGCAGCCTCTGGAGCGTGCCTGAACCATGGCATTTGACTTGGCAAGAGCTGACTGTGCACTTGGGTCTTGTGTCTTTCGGGCTTCAGGAGAAGGAAAATGTCACTTTTTGATCTGAGTACAGTCTTTCCAACAGCAACACATTTCTGCCAAGAGAATTCAACTTCAACTAGGCAAGGTGCTGAACACTATGGTGGCGAGTGCTGCAGAAAACAAGTTCCACAGAGGTACCACAGAGGAATTCGTACAGGATTTACTGCCAGTGCAGATGTCAGGAAACGCTTCAACACCAACCTGTGGCTAAATCCGTGTAACTAGAGATAAAGCACCCGAGGTGTACGAGCTGCAAACCAGCACTACGAGGCAGCTACTGCCAGGGCAAACAGCTGGGGAAGCAGGTTAGGAGCTGCCCTCTCGCCAGGAAGGGGGGCTGTGCGTGTTACCTTTTGCCGTGCCGGACGCAGAGGCCGGGCGCGAGGATCTCTTGCGCTGTCCGTTCTCTACAGTTTCCTGTGAAGCGGCAGAATCCTCTGTTCTTGAATTTCTTCTACTTGGAGTTTTAGACTTTTCACAATTCTCTTTTGTCTCATTACTAATAAAGTGGGACAAAATATTTCTGATGAAGTGTGAGAAGAATTAGGTTTTTCTATGCAAGTCAGACAAGCTGGAGGATGGCCCAACACAGGTACCAGTTCCGGACTATTAGCACTGAAGATATGAAACACTAGAGATACCAGAAGTTCTATCAGATGAAGAATGACCTGAGTAAGCCAGAGTATAGTCCATTTCTATCAAAAATTATCAGAGGATACAGAATTGAGAAGTCCTCAAAGAGAATATTTTCAACATTAGAAGACCAAGAAATTAGATGCATTATAAATTGTCTGCTCTGTTTTCCACAGGTGCCACCATTACTGAAGTCTAGGAAAAGCAAACAGGTTACATTAGAGACTGCTGCAGTATGGGGGTACAGAGTTGAAATTGCAGATGAACATCAGGAGGAATTTAGAACTCTTCAGGGAGTATGCCGGCTTTTGGGTTTGCTAAAAAGATTTACTCCATTGATCCAAGTGATTTCTTCACATATTTTTAAAAAAAGGTTTCTTTAAAACTTTCTTCAAGTTTTAAAGCTTCAAGTCAAAATCTATTTTTTTTTTTTTTGGTAACAGAAAGCTTTTTCTGCTATAAAATAATAATTTTAGGTACTGTCGAAATCTGTTTCTTGCCACTAAGGCAATAAATGGAGTGCTACATTTTGTAATTAAATTCCTCTTTTATTTTCTTTCTCTTAGCCCTGTAAACTCATCCTGAGCTTTGGGTATTTTCTCCTTAATGCATTAATGCCAGATAATTTCTGGCAACTAAGCAGTTTCAGAAGATTAAACTGAACTTCTCTCCTGTGAATACAAAGGTAAGTAATTAACTAAATAAATTATTATGCTGATAATGGAAAAGAAGAAAGCTGATTTCAGGCCCTTTGGGTGACATTTGCAGGATTTCAAGAAAGGCTGCCTGAATCAGAGACTGGAGTAAACACACAGTGCAGGGCAACCTGTGTGTGGCAGAGCTTCCACTGCACTGTCACCCTTCAGACAAGTCCTGCTTGGAGGGGAAAGACTCAAAACACACAAACTTTAGGGTTAAGTAACAGAAACCCCAAATAAAAGTTTCTCAATGGAAGGAGAGACAAACACTCTCATGGAAGGACAAGCAGCAGAGGAAACTATGCACTCCGATTATCTCAGAAATCTCTTTCCCCATAAGGGAGTATTATGGGCAATCTATAAACTGGATCCCCCACACAGGTCTCAAACTGGTCTTCTCCTATGGAACTGGGGCGGCTGAACCAGCAGTCACCTACCTCAGAGGACCCCCGGAGGGAAGAAAACAGGCATCAGCACCTGAAGTTCAGTTAGTACAGGTAATTTTTACAGGTTCTAGTGACTAAATCCAGAGCTGGGATTGTCTCATAGGAACCAGCACATCACTTCCCTCCTTTTATAAGAGGAAATCAAGTTACTCCAAGCAAAACTATTTCTAGTGTTTTGTGAGTTGCAAGATTCCCCTAAGGTTTTAAAGGTTTTTAATGGCTTTAAACTGAGAGTAGGTTTAGATTAGATACTAAATTGGCACAGGGTGCCCAGAGAAGCTGTGGCTGCCCCATCCCTGGATGTGTCCAAGGCCAGACTGCACTGGGCTTGGAGCAGCCTGGGATAGTGGAAGGCCCATGTCAGGAGGTGGAATGAGAGAAGTTTTAAGGTCCCTTCGCATCCAAACCATCCGTGATTCTACCAAGGTTTGTCCTGCATGGTTCAACTCCAGGAACCCAAAGCTGCCCACTGTATTAGCCATCACTAGACCCAGTTTGCCTGCAAACTCTCCTTCTTTTCCAATCTTTCTCAGAAAAGCATCAATCAGAAAAACCCTGAGAATGCCCTTGTGGTAATCTGATGTGTTGGGTGACTTCGGAGATGGTCACACAAGGACACTTCATTTGGAAGAATCCACTCAGCTGCCAATGTCCCTCCTTCAGCTTTTCAGATAAATTCTACCCTGAAGAAAACTCACTGTGAAATTTCAGCTTGTCTTTGAAAGATGCCAATCCAAATGAAGGTAAATATGGTTAAATACTCCATTTAGAGCCATTCCTGACCTGAGGAAATGTACTGCATTCCCTCCCTTACGAAGGAAAGCACAGCCTCATCTCCTGAGGAACCCAACGAGGGGCAGCCCCTCTTGCCCCGGCCTTGGGGGTCATTCCACCCATGAAGGCAGTGTCCAAAACCCGGCCGGCTGGGCCAGCACCATTAGCCCAAAACGTCCCCAGGGGCTCTCACTGCCAACTGAGATGAGAACCTGGGGTGTTTAGAATCTTCCAAGCAGATCATGGAAACTGTATTTTCTTCTCACAGAACACAACCATTTGAAATATTATCTTTTAATTACCGAATGTCTTAACTAGGACAACATGAAGTTTCTTCCTGACTTTCCTATCAGGTTTTGGCAGAGTGTGAACAAGCACGTAGAGGAAAACTGTTGAAAACAATCCTCAAGGCAGAAGAATAAACTCTTGAAAGACTTCCTTTCAGAAAACAGAAACTCACATGACAGCTAAGCTGCAGGCTTTTGGGGGTTAGTTTTGCTTTGTTGTGCAACCATCAAGACCCTTCTAGGACATGAAACATCCAGGCCTAAAAGGATGAGAGGAAACATTGCCCAAAGCACAGACTCAGGAAAAAGTTACCTTATATTCATTGCATTTCAGCAATGGTTTGGAACATTCAACTGGCCTGATTTCTTAGCAGGAAAGAAAGGGTATGGCCAAGAAAATTAAAAGCAGTAGCAGAGGTTGAGCAGTTGAAGCAAAGAGAAAGGGACTTCCGCCCACAAAAGCTACATCTACTCTGAATCTACAAACTATCTCCTTACCTTTGACCAGCAACTACTGCAGCATTTGTCTCAAGTTCTACAAAAGAAAAAGATAATTTTAAAGTCTGCTGTAGAAGTACATACCTGCTGACAAGGCATGACTAGTTCACATTTTTCTATCACATATTAGATCTCAAGGATGAGCTTCTCTCAAAGCAAAGCAAGCCAAAATACCAAATACCACATTGGCCAAGTGCTCGGCTCTGTCCAGCCTTCAGGACACTGCAGTCAGCTAAGACAGGGAAAAAGTAAAGCCCTGCGGAAGAAAACTGTAGAGAAACTCCCTGACAAGGGCTACACTCTTCTCTCTTTTTAAACTTCCATTTTAGACAGCTTGTTTCTACTAAACCTTTTAGGTTTTATTAGTTTTTAAACCCTAAAAGTACCAATTCAGCTCCATTGTGCATATAAAAATTTGCCTTAACCCAACTGCCTCTCACAGCACTATCTTTTAATGACAAATTTCTGAAGCTAAATTGCACTTGTACAGAATTGGAAAATATCTCAGGGGAGATGATGCAAAGAGGAGTCTGACCTGTTTTTTCTCTCTCTCAGTGATTTTATACACACAGGTCAGGTTTCCTTTGGAGTCTTCACCTCAGTAAACAGTTCTCCTTTTCAGCATATAAAATCTTTTTACTGTCTTGGAGCAGAATTCTCTCCATATCCACCATATCCTTTGTTGAGAGGGAAGACCTATACCTAAACACAGCTCCTCTCACGAGAAAGTGCCAGAGATTTAGGGATTACCATTGCAGCGTCATGCATGAACTCTGCGCTTTGTCTCATTGCCCACAGCAAGATCCAGCTCAATTCCCCCATCAAACTTGGGGCCAGTGGGGCACAAACTGGGGCTTTGCCTTTGACAGCAATTTAGCACCCAAAGTTTGCTAGAGCCTGCACAATGAATAGAGGCATTAAAAAAGGAAGGAAATGGGTAATGTCTGTCCTCCTAGGATGGATTTGCAGTGTTGGAACGTCAGCACTTTCAGTGTAAGTGGATATGGCACCGTCTGAGAGAAACGGACGTCTTGGGAACAAACGAAGAACAGACTAAGCAACATAAGGAAAGAGTCACCTTTCTTCCCACTCAAAATTTAAACAGGGAGATTATCCAACAGCAAAAAATGGACTGCATCAGTGCTTCCCCCAGCAGGAACTCCCCAGTACCGTCACAGCAGCACAGGGCAATGAGTTGGATGTGAAACAACAAGGGTGTATGACCACCTTTGTCTTAGTGGAAATTCAAATAAAACAATTTCATACAATTTCTACTTTCTGAAAACTCTATTCCTAATCAGATTAGAGATGGCAAATGGATGGAGGGTGGCACTTCCCATAAGTAAGCCCACATTGGTCCGTTTTCCCTATTCAACTTGGGAATTACTTTTTTAAAACACCCTGGAACTGACAGTGAGACACCACGATAAAAGATGGCAATACCAAAAAGTCATCTGCCAGGGCTCCATCCTGAAACACTGCTGAGGGGGCATCAAAAGTTGAACAGAAAAAAAAAGGATTACAACTCTAACACACTCCCAGCATGGCATGAACATATTTCTATATTCAGAAGGGTATTATGAAAAAAACCCTCATATTATTAGCTCTGAATAGAACTTCAAAATTCAAACACAATTTATCGTTACAAATCCAGTCCCTCCAATTTATCACTGAATATCTGAAGTCTTCCTTGGTAATTTTTTCATTTTTTACTTGATCCCATCCTGAATCTCCCACAAGGCTTCGGAGATTTCCAAAGCACAATGTAACTAGCAAAGAAAAACAATCCCAGAAGCACAAATAATAATAAAAACCCCACCCAACTCCCAAAATACCCGGTGTGTTAGTGACCACTGAATATGCATTCAAATAAATGCATTTTCAATTCCAAACATAAAGCGTTTATTTCACTTCTATTCTGCTTTTCCAAAGGAAGATTTACCTGTTCTTTGAACAGTACTTTCTGATGTTGCAACTGAACCTTTTTTCTGTGTTAAATGTTGAGAGGATGCTAGAATAAAAGTGGAGGGAAAAAGCATTACCATCAAAGGGAGTCAAAGGAGTTCCTGTGGTGTTATCAGGCTGGTACAAAATGCTCTCTCTCCCAGCTGACTGCACTTTGGCATTTACAGATGCAGTATTTTTAATCTACCCTCCACTTTCCTCCCACCACACACACCTCTCCCTTTTTAAAACAAACTTTGCCAAAACTATCCCAAGCAAGTTTCCTCGAACTAGAATGAGGGATGAAATGAACTATCATAAACCACCTTTTAAAAGGTAACAGTTTTTCAGCAGACTGAGACATTATAGAAAATCCTAAAATTTCAATAGTTTAGTCTCCTTTATTTTAAATGATCATTTCAACAGAGGTTCTGGGGGAAGATAGTATATTTGTAACAAATCAATGGCCTCACTCTTTCAATTAAAATGCACAATATGCTCCAGAGTTGCCCTTGAAGGCCTTTGGCAATAAGATGATGTGGCTTAACCTTTTTTAGGTTGTCAAGTAAAAAAATCAGATGGAAAAATCATTTTTGTTGGGCTAATGCTTTCTAGTCTTCTATGTGATAGTGAATTACAGAGAACAGGAAGACAAAAAGTTTAACATTCCTGCTTAAATAAAGACTGTCACTTCCATTTTTCTCCTAGAAAGCCAGAATTCCTTCTGTGAAGCTCAAGGGAATTGTTTCCATTCTCCAGTGGCACATAGCTACAACATCCAACAGCCATGGGGAAAGTGCCACTGAGGCTGAAGTTTTCAGTACCCCTGACTTCTGTGGATTTTATCATCCATGATTTTATCTTCTATGTCTAATTCATGTTGTAAAGCACTCAGCTCACTTCAAGAGTGAAAGGTTTATATCCACACCAGATGCAATAAATTAAAAATGACATCAAGAAATAGCATCAAGGTCATATATAAAGTCTGCCAGATGCTCAAATTAAAATAGCAAAGCTCAGACGTAAGGGTATTTTATGTTTTCAAGTTGAATGAAGTTAACTTTTTCATTAATTTCTCTGAAATGAGCATTTAAGTTTTTCCCTAGACAAAAGGGGTTTAGGTGTGGGTTGTTTTTTTCTTCTGTTCTGGAGGTTATTCGGCAATTTCCTTAGAGGATGAAGGTTATTCAGAGGGGGAGATAATTATGATATTTTGAATTAATCCTAATAATACTAGGAATCGAAATAATTTACAAAATCAAAAGTCTATGGCAAGACCAAAGCAGAATACCAGTGTCTCTACCAGTACAAAAGGCACCCTAAGCATTTGTTGTTACTGATACATCCACTTTGCCTCCTTGCTTCCAACAGTTACACGAAATTACTGACTCGTATGTTCAGGACAAATACCCATGGAAAGTGAAATAAACCAGCTGGAACTCGAATCGTGGTGAATACAAGCCTGTGCATCACTCCGCTGTTAGCAAAAAGCAGCTGCAGCCTTGGCTGCAGTGCCCACATTTTAGGGTGCTCACGGAGAGCAGCCCCCGGCACTGCCCGAAGCCGCCTCGTTCCCTGCCCCGCTCGCTGCCCCGCACTCACCTGCGCTCTGCAGCAGCTCCGGGGGTGCTGCGGGCTTCTCCTCGGCCCCGGCGTCCCNCTGAGGCCGGAGCTGCCGGGCCCAGAAGTGCTCTGTTTTGTAAGACTGGGTGCTGGAGGTGTCCCGCTTCTGTTATCGAGTTCTGCTGGTGGTTGCTCTGTTCCCAAACTGTTTGGGACCGACGTTTCTAGTCCCTGACCTTCTGCTTCTCCATCCAAAGCATACTGCTCTTCCCCTTTCTCCAGGGAGCCAGTGACCTTCTTGCACGCTTTAGTCAGCAGGAGTTGGCCAATCTTGTCTACTTTTCCCTTTCCCTTGCTGGATGACACAGGACTGCGTCTGTTCCCAGATCCCGGGCTGCTTGTAAGCAGAGGGGAAACAACAGGTCCCGACTGGGCTGCTGGCACGGAGCACTGCTCACCCGCCTCTGCACCTTGGGAAGGCTCCTCCGGGCTGAAGTCCTTGGCTTGCTGAGCAGGAAGGTGTGAAGGAACACTGGAAGGAGTTGGAGCGGCAGAAGGCAGTTGGACAGGAGATGCCAAGGGATTCAGAACGAGTGATCTGCTGGTGGGAATACTGGATACAGGACTGGTGGATGAGGTGCTGGGAGGAGCGGGCCCAGAGGAGAACTTGATATTCTGTGGGATATGCAGAGGACCAACAACCGCAACCGACTGAGGCATCAGGCTCGAGTTAGAAGTCATGGGGGCTGCTGGAATCGTGCTGGACTGAGAGCCCTTCATCACCTGGATGATTGAGGATGAGTTTATAAACACAGGTGTGATGAACTGTGGCCGGGCGTTGGACTGAACCGCGGGCTGTCCCTCCGAAACCATCACTTTGCTCCCCACATTGGGCATGGTGACAACAGTGGACACTAACGCAGATTGCAAGTGGGATGGCAACGGAGCTGATGTATTAGCAGCAGATGTAATAGGGTTGGAAGTCACAAAAACTGTTATCTGGTTGGGGGGTAAAGAACCTGAAATAGAAGCAGAGCTAACAGGCCTCTGCATTACGGGAGGAACACTCTGTGCCACGCTTGAGTTTACTTCTCCTAGTTCCTGGTGCCCTGGATTTGGACAGGGCTCGTTACTTTGGGGCAGGCTAAGTGAATTAGTTGGCTCTTTGCTCAGGGGTGAATCCTGCAGTGGAGGAATGACAGCTATCTTCTTTAGCTCCTCACCAGTGGGGACTATTGGTGCCATTTCAAGACCAGTCAGCCCAGGGGGCTTAATGGTCACATTAGGAGCTCCAGAATTGTCAAGAAGTTGACTTAGAGAAGTTGGTGCCTCCCTCATAGCTGGAGATACCATGGTTTTACTTTCCTCTATGACCGGGAGCTTACTGCTGTCTAAGGCTTGCCCATCTTTTTTTGCCTGTTCTTCAGGAACCAGCACTTTCATTTCTGGAGTGGGGACACCTTTCAGTTCCATACCGGGCTGGTCTTTGCTACCCTGGACACCTTGTGCACTTTGACTCTCAGTATCCTGAGGCACACTAAGGCTCTCCTTATTGTCTTCCGGAATGCCAGTCACAGCTGGTAGAGAAACTGCAGGAGTCTGGTTACTTAGCATGGAATTATTTTGAAAACTTGTAGTCACCGGTGTTGGCAAAGAAGAGGGACCAGCCAACATATTTCTTTGTAATTCCATGTTCTGCAAGAGAGATGGATTCTGCTGAGTTGTCAATGATAATTTAGCTGCTTTTGAATTCTGTCTGCCAGGGCTTGGCGTGGTTTTCCTACTGGATCCAGGACTGGACCTTCGACTATTGCTTGGACTCGCTCTCTTTGTTCCCCCAGCGTTGGTTTGTTTGCCTGAATTAATGACCACACCTTCCAATTTGTGTGACTGTGAGGCAGTAAAACTGGACTGATTGTTAATTGTGAGATTTGATGGGGCTTGCCCAATGGCCTTTAAAGTAGTGGGATTCAGACCCTGCTGATCAAATCCTCTATTGAGATTAGGCCTGGGAGGTAAAGGAATATTGATCTGGGGAGGGAACAGACCAGCTATAGAAGCGTTGAGCCTCTCTGGAGACAGGCTGATTTCTGAGGGTTCTGTGCTGGGTGGACGGTTGTTAGGAGTCTGAGGGTAATACGGCCTTGGGCTTGCTCTGTTTGGGGTTTTAGGCCTTGAAGTTTGTGATGGGGCAGCAACATTTGGAAAATGGTGTGTAAGAGCACTAGGCAGAGAACTAGATTGCTGCTGGGGACTTGCACCTTGGGCAGCTGAAAGTGGGGATGGTCCAGGCTTGGGTCCTGTCATCATTAATTGGTTCTGTGAAACTACTAAATGAGATGTCAAATTATTCTGAGCTCCTGAGGTTGGAGGGCCCTCAGCTCCGCCTCCTTCTGGAAGGGAGGATACAGATGACACCTCTCTGAGGGGTGAGCTGGAAGGATTCTGTACATTATCTGGATAAACCATTTTTCTTGCATTGTTTCCCAGAGGAGGATTGCCCGGCAGGGCCATTCTCTGTTTGTCAGGAGATGGAGGCACTGGCGCAGGCCCCTGGAGGTTCACCATCACTGGCATGTTCCCGCTCTGCTGCATTGGCACCCGCTGAGCTTCTGGGTTCAGGGGCCCCCTTGGTGGGTGAACCCCCTGGGGCACAGGCAGCCTGACTGATTTGGGATCCTGCTGCATCATCAGCATCATCATCATCTGCTGCTGCTGCGGTGTCTGGGGGGGTGCCTGGCCTTGTTGTGTGGGGCTGCTGTGTGTGTGGCATGAGCTGAGGTGGCATCTGCTGAAGTGGCCTTTGCTCCACTGGCTGAGATGGATAACCTAAGGCAACAGGATGACACAGTCATTAAAACCAACCAAAGATCAGATGAAGCAGAATTTCTGTAACAAACAGGACTGGCTAGAAAGCACAGCCTGGAGCCTGTTTATCTTGGATGAGAGCCACATTAACAAAACAGGCTTTACAAGCAAAGCCAAAGATTTTACTTAATTCGTAGTTTGACTTAATGTATGACTCGCATGAGATTTAACTGGAGATCTCTTAGTGTATCGTATAAGCTACCAACCCAGGTTCACACCACGTGACAAGTCTCTGCAACTGCCCATTTCACTGACAAATGCAGAGTTCAACTTTCATTAAGTATTACTCCTTCAAACAAACTTCAGAGTTTGACAGCCCCCAAGGGTCATGGACCAGCACACCTCCTACAGACCTGACATTTTCTAGAGACAAAGCAGAATCTGCCATGTGTTACTTGGCCAAAACATGCTAAGAATCCCCCATGTGGTTTATAATATAAATCCTATTGCAGACTTTAGATTTAATCCTCTCTACATGCAAAGGATCATTCCAACGACAACCCATGCTTCTTCTCAAAAATCAGCTATTGGTCAATGCTAAATTTTTAAGACATCAGTCTGTGCTACAGCTAGAAATACAACATTTTAAAATAAGTTATGTTACTGCTGAATAACTACAGTACTACTCAGTATGATACCTGCAGGATGATACATGAGAACAGGGCCACCCCTTCATTTTGAGCTAATCCAAAGAAAACACTTAAACAATGGTACCAATTACTTACTAGGAGGAAAAAAAGTTTGAACTTGGATGTGTGATAGTAGATAAATAGTAGATAGATAAAGTAGCACTGTCACAAAGAGCAGTTAAAAGCTCTCCTATAGTTATTACATTCAGATAATCACAGAAAAATCCTCCTACCTGGTGGCCTACTTGCAAAATCTGAGAGTTTAGGGCCTGACTTATCTAAATTCATTCCTTGGTCTCCAGACATTGATGACTGATCGCTCTCCTCCAGGCCAGCTGGACGTGATTCTGAAGAACTGAAAGAAAAATAATTGCAGTTAAGATCCAACCCCTACATCCATGTTTGATTTCTGCTTCTATAACTAAGTACTCAAGTAATTAATTCCTAGCACTCTCCACAGACCTGGAATAACCCACCGAGATGCCTCTGATGTAATGTGCCAGACTGGAACATACACACCAGGTCTGTGTATAGTCACTCCCCTAAGTACTACTGAAAAGGAAACAAGTTGCCTGGTGTTCTGTTGATCTTAAACGTTTATTTCTACTGTGAATCTAAGCTTCATAACTCAGAGAATGCCAGTGGGTATTTCAAATTATAGAGCTACATACATTTCAACGAAACAGGCTTCCCTATGGGATAAGCGAGTGCCATGGGTAGACGCATTTTTAATTTATTTTAATAGTAGCACCTTTTCTTCCAGTACTGCACCCAGAAGTGACTCACTCAGGGTATCCAAGACCTCTGATAACATCACAGCACAACTGCACTGATGTGCCAGGCATTGCAGTCACCCTCCAGAGCACAGAGCCATGTGGAATTGGGGCTCTGTAAGCGATTGCATGCTGGTCTGGGCTGGAAGGGACATGAAAGCTCATCTCATTCCACCCCTTGCCAGGGGCAGCCACACCTTCCACTAGCCCAGGGTGCTCTAATCCCCATCCAACTTGCCTTTGGACACTTCCGGGGGTCCAGGGGCAGCCACAGCTTCTCTGGCCAACCTGTGGCAGATCCTCCCCACCCTCACAGGTAAGAATTCCCTCCCAATGTCCCATCTAACCCTGCCCTCGGGCAGTGGGAAGCCCTTCCCCCTTGTCCTGTCCCTCCAGCCCTTGTCCTGTCCCTCCAGCCCTTGTCCCCAGTCCCTCTCCAGCTCTTCTGGAGCCCCTTTAGGCCCTGGAAGGGGCTCTGAGGTCTCCCTGGAGCCTTCGCTTCTCCAGGTGAGCACCCCCAGCTCTCCCAGCCTGGCTCCAGAGCAGAGGGGCTCCAGCCTTTGGAGCATCTCTGTGGCCCCCTCTGGACTCTCTCCAGAGGAGTGTCCTTCTTGTGCCCCAGGCCTGGGGCGGCTCTGCAGGTGGGGTCTCACCTGAGTGGGGCAGAGGGGCAGAATCCCCCCAGAGCTGCTGCCCACGCCGGGGGATCAGCCCAGGACTTGGGGGGGTTCTGGGCTGTGAGTGCACATTGCTGTGTCACATTCAGCTTTTCATCCACCAGCACCCCCAAGTCCTTCTCCTGAGGAATCTGATCCTCCAGGAGATTCTCTAGGACAACTTAAAATTGTTCAGACTCAATGCCCAATACTTCCACTAAATCAAAACAGCTTTTGTAGACTTAGAAAAACCCCAAGTTTTACAGCTATCGATACATATGGTCAGAGTATGTAAAACAAGGAGAGATGAAGAGTAGAAGAACTAAACTGCTTATAACCTTCAGGAATATATGAGGGTTATGGGAAGATCTATGTAAGAAAAGCTCTAAGCTAAAATTAAAGACATAAAAAAAATACACTGCCAATAAAGAGAGGCAGAATCATGCAGATATGCCATGGACAAAAGTAACATTTTCAGCAAAATAAGAACTTGAAATACGTAAAGGTGGGGAGATCTATTTCAATTTATTTGAGAATGAGTTTCTGGCATCTGTACAGCTGACCCAAAGCTGCAGACACCCATGGAGACACCCTGGCCTGTCTTAATGTTCTATCAGCTACCTAATCAATGTTTAAAAAGCAGCATGTGACTGGAAATCCCTGATTTTTTGTGGGTCAAAACTGGGAAGAACATACACCAAGAGCGAAGAAAGGTGAAAACAGGGCAAACACAGAAGTGTTCCAGCCACTGCTGCTGAGGGCAAGTACTGCCAGGGAAAGCACCTGGAGGGCAATTCTGTGTCCAGTCCAGCACAGCACCAACTTTTCTAATGCAGGTGGTGTAGGCTTACATGTCTCCACCAATAAATTTGATGAAAACTGGCAAAATGCAGAGATATGCTCCAGAGCATTATATTACCAGCAACAAACGAAAAATTCTGGCAACAAAACCTCCCAGAGGAGCTGCAGCCTTTGGCGTAGGTGCTAGCCACGTGAACTGAAAGAATGCCTAAAATTGTGAATGCAATCTCAAATTTGTAAATTTTGTTATTTACTACAATGGTGGGAGATTTAAAATGCTCCAGTTAAAGTTCAGGTCAAAGCTGATACACAGCATCATTGCACAGACAGGTTTAACCTAGAAAACCAACCTGGTGCACAGTGGATCCTTAGCAAACACCTCCTGCCAGATGGGTCTGTGCAAATCTGGCAGAACAGACCTGAGCTTGGTTTGCCAGCAAAGAGCAGCTACGGTAGGAAAGGCTGCTTCTGTCATTGCTGGAAAATTTAAACATCAAGTGAATCTCAAATGCAGCTGAAATTCACTGGGCATGTTTAGCAACCACCACCCATGAAAAATAACCAGAATGCGAATAACACGATGTTTGTGTGAGGGACAAAATATTCCATATTTATTCTTCTTTTCTATTGCTCTAGATGTAAAAAAAGTATAGAAAAGTAACTGCACACCAGTTGTCATCAGCAGTACCTCTGCTCTATCAGCTGCACTCTGAAGTACAACCTTCAGATACAAATCTCTCATCAGACAGGAGAGAGAACTCCAGGAAAACCCAAACCAGCAAAACCAAGGAAGGCAGCAGCTGCACCACAGGGAGAGCAAACCTAAAATGGCAGCGCAGGTGTGGCAGAGCCAGCCCGGCCCAGGAGCAGCAGTTCCTCTCCTGCTGCTGAGTGAGGGCATTTCCCAGCTCTGCCGGGGAAGGTACCCCCAGACCTGAAGGGAAACCCTCCCAGCCTGGCTGGGGAAAGCCTCTTTGTCCTGCAGTGCTGTCACCACCCGCGCTGGACACTGCAAACCTGAATGGCAGCACTGGGAATGACCTTCCACAGTGGATTATTTCTGTTCTACCGGTGCACAGGGTGTTCATGGTCTGTGCACAGGGGAACATTAAACAACTGCTTGTTTGTGCATGGCTTGAATAGAATTAACCAGCCTCTTTTATCCACAACCCCATTTCATCTAGCACCTTGTTCCTCAGTTTACATCCCATTACCCACAGTCTTCAGGTTCAGCACACAGATGCAAACACTTTTAAACAACCAAAGTGTTCTGAGTTTCATTCCAATGCAAAGTTGCTCAATTAAGCAAACCCTTGAAACTATTTTAGACTCAGCTGAATAAACTCTTTCAGTAGCTCACTTATCCTATTTACATTCCAACATGACTCCGTCTGCAATCCATATTGCTAACTGTACTTTTGTTACTATCTTATCATTTTTCAGGAATTATTTCTTTTTAGTGTCTTTATCAAATTAGCTGCATTTCCACACAAGGTTTGCTGCTCTGAATTCTAAAATTTCTGAGGAAGAATGACAGAGAGGAAGCTGAGATGGAAAGCATCCTATTTGCTTCTGATGCAAGAGAAAGTGATCCAAATCAGATTTAATTCCTGTCAGCTCCAAGGCAGGAAAATGCTGAGCTTGCCCAACAATGTGAGGGAAGTTGAGAGCGAGGGAGGCAGGAAGGTGTTACAGCCAGTTTCCACTGCAGTCTCCCTCTTTTTGCTGGAGAATAAACTCAGGAACTTTTGTAAGAACAGCTCCCTTCTCAGTGCTTCTTAGGATCAAGTATTGATATAGGCCACGTAGAACCAAAATGCTCATCCCTATCAGAACAACATTCTGGTTCCTTTGTTAATTACACAGAAATCTGATTCAAAGCCTTATTTAGGAGCTGGAACTGAGCTGCCACAGCTCATTAGAAAAGCTGTAATTGAGCCTTCTACTGTGAAAACTTTTTAATAAGCGAAGAGTCTTGTGAGGCTTTGTAAGCTCAGAGGAAGAGCTTTAAAGACCCATTTATTGACATTCCCAGGCCACACTGAGGCTGGGTGCTCATCAGTAAGACCAACAAAAACAAAATCCTAAGAAGAGTTTTCTTTAATGATTAATGGGGTTTTTTTCAGAAGATGGTACCAACTCATCTGCTCCCTCTGAATCCTCTGTCACTTCCACAGCAAGGCACTTGCTACAGCAGTGGTTACCATTGTTTTATTGGAATCGATTTGGACTGGAGGAACTGGTGTCTGTGTTCGGTTTCTAAGTCACCCCAAAGCTGCAGACTGGCCACACACTTGGTTGTGGCCAAGTCACCTTACCCAGGTTTCACATCTGGCCACAGGCTGTGCCCTCCTCCAGCTCACACAGCAGCAGTGAGGACCTGACAAGCCATACTATGACTGTGTACAACTACACAGGACAGGCTTGAAAAGCTTTTTTCCAAGGCCTATTAAATTAGCATGCTTTGCTTTACCTTACAGCATTTTTGCATTTTATTTTTGTACGAGTTAAGCCAATTAATGATCGTCACAAAAGGTCACTTGCTCTAGATGATGTGAGTTGTTTCAGTTCACAATTATCCGTGAGATTATTAATTCCATCTTCACGAAGGAATCTTGACACTGCAGAAAATGCAGGCTGGGGCTACACACAGAATAACCAAGGGAGAAATTAAAATATTGAACAGTTGCTTAGTACTTGATGCCATCTTCTCTTTGCACTGAACTGAACATGCATCCCTAGGAAAGGCATAAACTTCAGGTTAAATATATAATGATTACTCAAAGAGGCCAGACTGGTGGAACCAGAGCCACATCAGGAGCTTAATGTGCTATTGCCACCTTTTTGTTTGGTTTTAAGAATTTAATTTTTAATGATATTTGGATATTTCTGTGTTATAATTTTCCATGCAACGTTTTTTTTTTCATTTTTCCCATTTTTCCCTGATTGAAAACAATCCCCTGAAGTTCCGTCAGGTGGATTCTTGTTAATGCCTCATGGGCTCATCTGCAGCATCAGGATAATTAGATAAAGCATATCTGCCTTCACCATTTGAGCTGAAAAATGGCACAGCAACAGGATCTACCACCCTGTGCTGGGTGAGAGGGGACTGTCAATGGCAAATGGTTACAGCTGGCCAAGAAAGAACATCCTGGCCAAAGAGGGAAGAAGAGATTCTGCAATCTTGTATTTTCACTGAAAAAGACACATTCATTCATTATCTTTCAATCTTTTCCATTGGCCTCTGCCCTTTCAAGAGCTGTAGGGTTTTTTTCCTTCCTAATCTCTGCTAGGCCAGGAAGACCAGCATTGCTTGGATTTGTTAATCTCACACCCAGAAAGTACCAGATTCCTCCCTCTAAATTCTAGCTGCAGCTTCAACGAAGAGAGAAGTCCAGCTCAATTCCAGGCAGAAAGGTGTCAGGATATGCACATAATTCAGGAAACAACCCCCCCAAATCTGTCCTGCACATTTTATATAGAGGCTTCTAGTTCTTCTGAACGTACTTCCCACCCACTGATCGTGGCTGTCACACTGCTTAAACAAGGCAGCCTCCTCTTCCAAGGGCTGTGGCACCACGGACCACGTGCTAAACTTCCTTCACCCAGTAAAGGTAAGGAACAGTGCTGGTAAAATTTGGTTTATAACTGAGTTTGGATATTTGCATGTTATTTTTAATCTTGAACAAACATTCCAATGACAGACTCTTGAGAGAAACTGCTACAACATGAATTAAATACAGGTCCTTTCTCACCCATTACTTGCTGATAAAATATTGACAAGGTGCCTGTGGGAGCTTCTTCATGCCCCTTATAAAAAACACTGTAATATTAAACCTACGTTGTTTGTTCTAGTTGTTGATTATTTTTCTTCTTCCTTGGAGGCTTCTTCTTCTTTGGCTTGTTGGCATTCTGGTTATTCTGTTTGTTGTTCACACCAAAGTGCCCTGCTGAGATATCGCTCTGGAGAAGGTTAACCAAGAGCGGACTTGTGAGCGTCACATCTTTATTGACAGGAAACACGGGATTCTGCCCACAGGAAACCTGATTCCCATTGGGAGTGCCACTAAACCCCGTGTTGAAAGGCAGCCCATGGCCAGAGAAATGACTCCCTGAAGCATTGTTGTTTCCTTGCATTCCTTGCATGTGAGAAGGCACCATGTTTGGCTGCTGCACAGGAACCTCAGGTAACATCTGTGTCAAGTTCCCATCGTTGTTTGTTGTGGTAGCAGTATCCCCAAGTTGCTGAGAGATGTGAGGACCGGGTCCAGTGGGTCTTAAAACTTGCCCTTGAATTCCCATCACCTGAGAAGGATTCCCATTCACGGGGCCTTGCTGTGCCATCATCTGCCCAGTGAACTGCACCATGTTTCCTTGCATGTTTGGGGTTGGTCCTCTCATCAGCTGAGCTGGCCCCGTCATGACATTGGACTGGTTTTGAGTATTAAAAGGCTGTTTATTTCCTTGCATCTGAGTGGTCATCATCTGTTCCATCATTGAGTTTTGCTGTAGCAAGACCTGGCCCTGAGGTCCCATCATCTGATTGTGTGTGGACATCATCTGCTGTCCCTGCTGGGGAATCATCTGTTTGGGTGGGGTCATCCTTTGGGGAGAGGGACCAAGATTTTGGTTTTGAGGTGTCACCATCATTTGGCCTTGTGGCATGAGCTGAGTTCGAGAAAGTATCATCTGGTTTTGAGGGTTCAGCGATCCCTGAGCCTGAATGTTCACCATCTGCCCTTGAGAGGACACGATTTGCTGATGCATCCCCATAAGCTGGGACTGTGGTCCTTGCTGAGGCTGTCCCTGCATGTTGCCCATGTTCACCTGTGGCACCCCACTAGCACCAGCCTGCTGGTTGTTCATATTTCCATGAAGTCCCATTAGATTGGTCTGCATCATATTTGGTGGGCCATGTGCTGCTTGCATCTGAGTTTGAGGAGGTCCAGATCCTTGGCCACCTTAAGAAAATAAAAAGAAAATACCTGTAAGAAACTAACTGGAGTGGAGTAAGAGTTTTCACACCTTTAAATGTTGAATACTCCAAAATTGTTTTCCTCCCTTTTCCAAGAAACTGGAGTATCTCATATTTGCAGTCCTGGGATGCAAAGTTTGATGCTATGGATACAGGTTAGTTGTCAAAACAGAACATCATATATCTCAAAATAAACACTTGGACTGGTACTTCCCCTATATCCCACTCCAGAAGACAGAACAGAAATTTGATTTCAGTTATCTGCACCTAAGTTTGAAAATCTTCCATTATGTCACCTAACTCAGCAGAGTAATTCCTAACCAAAATGAGCTTCAAACCCTGAGGTTACTTTATAATGGGTTAAAGAATAAATGCACAGAGTACTGATGAAATTACATCATCAAGGTATCCGTGATCCAGCCAAAAGATTAATAATTGAATTGTTAAACAGAGACATCTGCAAAGTAAAGATTTCATTTTCACACTTTAAGCAGACTTCCAAAATTTTCGAAGGAAGTAACAAATGATCTTTTCAGTGCAGAACAGGATTATTTTACTATTCTGCTTCTAAGATAATTACACCCTTTTTTTTTCTGGACAAAGAAGTTCCTTTTGTGTTGTATCTTTATTATCCCTCACCTCCAAATGTCAGTGCTACCTTCCATTCAGTTTCCCAACAGCTACTTCTGAAGCCCAGACCCACAGACCTCACCAATAATAGTTGGGTTTTGAGAAACATGAGCAGCCTTAAGCATTTCTGTTCCCTATCCAGCACTACACCCAGAGTGCTGCTGCGGTCCCAGCCAGCAGCTCCCTATTAATGGCAGGAGTTTAATGGTTTGGGACTCATGTGACGCAGGAAAAGGCATCAGGTGCTACAAACGGAAAATGGAAAAGGCTGAGGAACGCCCCACTGCAGTCAGACCTGTGTGCTGCACGTTCTGGCTGGTTTGCAGCTGCGGCGCTCCGCTGTTCCCTGGTGTTCCTGGAGCTGTGGAAGGCACCTGACCTTGCAGGAAGTTCTGGTTAGCCTGGCCTGCAGGGAACCCCGGGGGGAGCCGCTTGGGCATTCCTGAACATGAGAATTTTCTGATTAGTTAGTATGGAAAATGGGAAGAAAAAAATAGACAAAATCTATAATTGGAGAATACCTTTGAGTCTGTGGTGTCACATGACAGGTTTAGGCAGAAATGGTTTTTTGCCAATATACAAAATCCACTGAAGACATTTATAGTTTTTACCTGTGCAATAATTCTGTCTAACAAATTGCTATGACAAATTTCAAACTGTAATTTAAGTACAAAACTTACTGCCCAGAGAAGGTGAAAAGTTTACGTTTCACCTTTTAGAAACCAGAAATTGAAGCAATGTGGTTTGTTGCTTTCTGCTCTACTGCATCTCTTAGCATGCCCTTAACTTATTCCACATACGCAAACACAAATAACAGGCATTGTTAGCGAAGCGCTCCTCTCACCAACTCTGACACAGCAGGCACACACTCCTGATCAGTGCTGCTGTGTACACACCCTCAAAGGGTCTGTTCATCCCAGAGTGGGCTGAGGAACCCCATGGTTCAGTATGTCCGGATCTGCTGCTCGTTCAAGTAACTCTGCTATTCCTGCCGCAAGAGCAAGGAGTTCTGTCAGGCCCTTCTGTGGCACAGCACGCACACTTTGGCACATCCAAACACCGCTGCTGCCCTGGGACAGAGAGAAAAACCTCCCCTCTACCCGCCAACGTGAGCAGCAGCATGCATGGATTTAAGAGAACCCACTTCTTTTTAACTCACTGTCAAACACACAGTGCCTCAGACTTTGAAGCAACCCTGCCCACCGCCTCCTTTATTTTCCTGACCCAGAGCCAGAATGTGACCTCAGTTCCTTCAGCAGTTACAGCTTTCCTGCACTCCTAATTGTACTGCTTGTGCTAATTACCTGGTCTTAGGTTGTAATTAATATTTCAAGGTAATAGAGTCTATAGGTCAAACACCAAATATATCTGCAAATACAGAAACAGACTTCTTGAAACATCACATCATTAGACTCCAGTTTTAGTTCTGCTAAAACTTTTAGGGAAGTTTTGCACATAGGAATGCTTGAACTGAGAAAAAAAGAAAGTGTTAGCTTGGCCTATTCCAAATCCGATATAAATTCTGATTTGCTAAATTGACTGTGTGAATTGCTAAGTGTTTGAATGCATTCATTTACACTAAACCTTTAAATGCAAGGTGGCTTAAAAATGGAAAGAGCTATAATGACAAATTAACACAGAAATTGCAGCAAAGAATGAGCATGCACAGAAGTCAGGCCAAAATCTCAGCAGTGGGAGCAACACAACTTTTGCTGAAACCAAGGAATCCTGTCTTTTAAAAACAGCTGAGGATACAGCTCACAGCAGGATTGCTGATTTTAGGAATAAGGTCTACAATAAGACCAAATAACATATTTTGATAGTTTATTTCTGGTGTCACTTTTAACTCAAAAGATTTGAGATTTGTTTGTAGTAGGTTTACTTTGGAAGGAAGGAGAACACGGAGATCATACTGGCTAAAGGTCGTGGCTAAGGTTTCTGATGGGGACATATGGCTGGTGAGGCAAAACTGTAGGGAAACGTGGCTATAATAAATAATGAATAACTGCTTCCAGATGGAGACAAATAAGATACAGCAAGCGTAGGGCACTGGCAGATCCTAAGATGAGAACTTTGAAATAGAGAAAATTCATCTGAATTCAAATGAATTCATGTACCCATGAATTCAATGTACCCATGGTACAAACAGTGAAAACAAGAAGCTTGTCCAGAGCAGTAGACCAAGAAACAGGAATTCCTTACAGTGTTTGGACAGATTTTGGATGTACAGCATGAGAATGCAAGAAACTAGAATGTATTTATGTGTGTGTAGGTGGACAAAGAACATGGCTCATATTTTATAAGTACATAAAGAAATTATTTCAAAGGCTTAAGCCTTAAGATGGTGTATGGGACCTGAGAGCAGCCACCCAAGAGGAAGATGAACGAGTGAGTGAGCAAAGAGAAGCACGGCAAATCTGCATGGAAATACAAAGGGCTCAAGGGGGAAAAAACACCGAGACCACAAAAGACATCCTGGCAGTGACAAAAGAAATTCCTTCATTGTTAGAGAAGAACTCTAGGAGTAGTAAAGAAAAGAAGTGAGTGCATTGGTCCAAAGAGGAAAGTAAAGACAGCAGGGCCAAATGAGAAATTAAAACATCCCTTAACCTCTTGATTTTAGGACAGGGAGTACAACAGTTTGGCAACAATAGCTATTTCCTCTTTATATGGGAAGAAACTGGTGACAAAGACAGGGTGAAGAAGAGACATCCACAGCTTAGAAAGGAAGATGCAAAACAATGCCTCACTTCTGCAGTGGAAAATGTGAATGGTGACAGAGGAAGATGAGAAAGAAGATGTCTGTTTTCATTACACTTTCTCGCAAAAAAATTTCCCTTCCCCCCCGGAAGAACAACCCCAAACCTAAACAAAATCCCCACACCATCTCTGAACATCCTAAGCTTGCTTAAAGGCAACAGAAGAGCTATCAACAGGAGGATTGGCAGTAATAACAGCAATGCACACAGCAACTTCTCCCTGACCCTCTGGGCATCTCTGACACTGCAGGACAGAGACAGACCAGAAACCAAGTGATGCTGATGCTCATTCACCAATACCCACCTCATACTCCATCTATGCCTTGATTCTGTCTCATAAAGGATCTTTTCAGAACTAACAGCAACATTAGTTCTAGCCACTTTTAGTTTCTCCTCTTTTTAAAATAAAAGAAGGTGTCGGTGCTTCTTACCTCCTAAACCAGGGTGTAAACCTTGTGGACCTTGGTTCTGCTGCTGCATCACCATGAAGTTGGGGGGTACATTCCCCTGTTGCACCATAGGATTACGACTAGGAGAACTGACAGGCTGCTGGAATCCCTGGGGAAGTGTGCTGCTCTGGGGAGGCCTTGGTCCCAGCTGCTGCTGCGTCTGGTTAACGGTTGGAGATGAGGCAGGAGAGCCCTGCTGGAAGGAGGAGGGAGAAGAAGCAGGAGACTTGTTGGTCAGGTGGGGTTGTTGTAGTGGCGTAGGAACCCGTGAGGGCCCTCCCTGAAGGCTTTTCATTTGAGGAGCAGTAAACTGGCCAGGATTGCTCATCTGGGGAAAGTTTGAGTGAGCCTGGGAAGCTTGCTGGCTTCCAAAAGGATATGGAGGTGGAGGATGAGTAGGAGTTTGTACTGTTGCTAGAGATGGTCTTGCTTGAAGCTGCTGCTGCATTTGTCCAGGTAACGGGGCCTTTTTCCAACCCTGGTTTACTGTCAATGTAGCCAGTGCTCCCTGGGTTGGAGGAGGCTGAAGTGCTCCAGAAGGAAGCTGGTTCCAGCCAGGGGGAACTGGAACCTGTGCTGGTGAAGTGAATGAAGGTCGAATACCCTGCTGTGGCTGCTGATGTGGCTGGGGAGGACGATTCTGCAACTGCTGCTGCTGCTGTAGCTGCTGAAAGTTGGCTGAGTTCATCTGCCTGTTTACAGGAACTGACTGCATTGAATGGAGCTGGGGAGCTAAAGATCCAGATGGATGATTTTGCTGCTGTATATTTAGCCCAGATAAGAGTGGGTCCATTGCATCTATTAAAATAGCAAAGAAAAGTAAAAAAATAATAAAAAATCTATAACCTACTATAGACAAAGCCCATCCCGAAACAAGAAAGGCTAAACTGCTTGTTTGCATTTTCTTACTCTGCATAAAAATTCATGTTCCAGAGAAGCCAGGTCTTATCATTTTGTATCCTCTAAAATAAAGCACAACAGCCCCACAATGCTACGGACTGATGTGAGCCTTCTACACACCCAGAACTGCAGAATCATGGAATATCTCAGCTGGAAGGACCATTGAGTCCAAATCCCTGCTCCTGGCAGGACCACCTAAAATCAGGCCACAGGACTAAGAGCATCATCCAGACACTCCCTGAACCCTGTCAGGCTTGGTGCCATGACCACATCCCTGGGGAGCCTCTGAAGAATAAACCCTAAACATTCACAGCCACCAGACCCCCAATCCTTGAACTTCGAGTCTTTCTACCCTTCCTGAAAAGAGGGAAACAAAGAGCACCAGAAATATTCCTGCCCTATTGAAGTCAGCCTTCTCTTACCTTCAGTGAAACGTAAAGCTCAGTCACAACAGTTCAACTGCAAAAATACCACTGCCATTGCTCAACACATTTGAACAAAACTCCAAGCACGCTGGTGACTTATTAGGCACCCAAATTATTTGAAAAAATTTAACAGATTAAGGGTGAAGGGAGGTTGTCACAGAAAGAGTAGTTCCCAGAAAGGCAGGGAAAATGCTCCAGGACAATTCTGGAGTACTCTCATGAGTACATACTCAAGCCTGTGTGCTGAGAATCAAACTTTAAGAACATTTTCAGATCAGTACTATGACTAAATTTTACCACCTGGCTGTGAGGAAGGCCGAGGTGTTCGTGGCTGTAGCTCAGCACCAGCACCACTTGCCACCATAGAGGAGGAAACATTTCCACTCTGGGACATCATCACAGCTGCAGCATTGCTCATTCTTATTAAACCTTAAAAAATAAAAATAGAAATTATCAAGTCCTGAAATTACATAGAGAATAATTTTAGAATTTTTCTTTTAACAAGGAAAAATTACATTTGTCAGTAAGCCATTTGTTTAGACTTCAAGAATTGTTTGTCCAAAATAACCTGAGGACACACCTCTCTGAAAGCTCAGACTCCCTGGTATCAAACAAACAAGTTCAGGTCATGCTGTAGCTCTTTCTTTAACACCAAATTTTTAAAAAGAGTATAAAAGGAAACATTACTGATTCATGAATTAATACGAGCTCGACTTGCCACTGAAAGCACCAAGTGACAAGATTGTATCAAAGCCTTACATGTAACTCGGGCTTTTGCAAAATCTGAAACTAGAAAGTAACTGAGGTGTTGCAAGAGAGTAAAAATGGAATGTTTCACTTCCACAGGCTGCTATTTTCTGAAATGATTGCTATTGTTGCCCTGATGGTTATATTGCTGTTAGGCTGTGGACCCGTAGACAGGAAATGAAGGCGCTGATAGGCACAGGGGCGAGTAGAGCCCTTCTGGAAACGTTTTACAGTCTTTGGTAAGGACAAAGGTTTCACTACTGTTTAATTAGGTTTCTACAAAGTTGAAACGTTCTTTCCATTCCTTCTTCTCAACAGCCACAAATGCATCTTAGATAAACTGAGCAAAAATGCTCCTGGTTTAATTGCTTTAAATTCTATTTACTAAAATATTAGTTATTTATTTTGCCTTATGACTTTGCAATTTTAATAAATTACATAGTAGCTTTCTTAGTAAAAACTCTTTGTAAAATCTGAATTTTGTAGTTAAAAATTCCTTATGCATATACAATGCTCTAAAATATAATTTAATAAACAACACCTCTCCACAAAAGTTCCTTTTTTATGGTGAGATCCCAGAAAAGTTTATCAGAAAATAAAAAGAGAGAGCAACAATGACGGTGTCCGGTTCTTCCCATAATTCTAAGGGATTTAATCTGAGTCACCTTATTGTACACTGAATAAAAACTTACGCACATTTCCATAAAGGGAACCAAAAAGAACACTGTGCGAACTTGTGCGTATTCCAAAGTGAATTCACTACACTCAACTCATCTGCTTTAACAGGCTTTGTGTAAAAATCCCCAAACCAAAAATCCACCAAAACCCCAAACCACCACACCCTCAAAGTACCCCAAAAGAAACCACTTGGCCCCACGAAAATCACTGCAATGTTTGTGGGACACAGTGCAGCCAACAATTTATTTACATAACACAGGACATGGTTCAACAGCACGGAACAAGAACAGACATTCATTTAAATGGCAATGAGAAATCTGCAAACAAGAGTTGCTGCGACCAGTGGAGTTTCATTAGCCCAGCAGCAAAGCTCTGAGTGCCTGAAGCTCCCCCAAGAAGCCCCGAGGGGATTTACCTTGCCCCCCCTGCATGGGGAATCCCGTGTCCATGCGCATGGGGTTGCTGGCGCCCAGGGGCCCGTTGATCCGCACATCCTGGCTCCTGCTCTGGCCTAAAGCCAAGTTGATAGCACCTTCCCCTAAAGCAATGCACAGGTTGGGTGAACAGAAGAGACAGAAAAGCAGGACCCAGACATTTGCTAAAGGACATTTCAGAGATGCTGAGGAAGGAAGAACAGGCTTCACCTCCACTGCGCACTTTAGAAGGACACTGACACGTCACACCACCCTTCTGGATTTCAGTTTTAAGAAGGACAAATGTCATGTCAAGCATTACCTGCCCTTGGTTTCACCCTGACGGTGCTCCTGGACAACTGTCCAGAATGGATATTTGAACTGTGAAATCCACTGTAAACTCCTCATAAAGAAAGCCTCATATGAAACAAGAGGGAAAGAAAATCAGCCAACCCTTTTCCAGTCAACACACAGAAAACATTTTTCAGGAGGGTTCCTGATGCCTAGAGCATTTTCAGCTTTCATTTTTATTATTAGTAAATTTTATTCTTGGAAGATTAAAAGTCTTGAGCTATCTTTTTCACTAAAGACAAAGTAGTAACTTAGAAGGTTTGCAACATTAACGAAGTATAAAAAACTGCTTTCTGAGTCTACTTAAATCTGAGCTTTGAAAGCAGATTCAGTGTGAAAATACCTTCAATCTGAACTGAGAGAATGCCCAGGTCTCGGAGCTGTTGGTTGTTGTTCTGAGCCAGGATTCGCAGCCGCTCGGCAGCTTCCCGGGGGATGTTGAAGGTGACACGGACACTGTTCCAAGGCTCTATCTTCTGCACTTTTAACTTGTTGGATTCTTAACAAAAAAACAATCAAAATCAGTCCAAAGGCAGTTTTTAAACACGTATGATGAAATGACTTGGTTAGAAAGTTGAAAAACTTGAAATAATATTTGGCTTTGAAAATGGACGGTGCTTAGTCTCAGGTACAGGAGATCTCTCCCCACACAGGTGTACAGCAACCAATGCTGCCAAACCACAGCATGGATTTTCCAAAAAATTAGCAGTAAAAAAACTACTCAAAAGATAACCAATGCAATAGACAACACAGTCACTTGATAGTATTACTCAAAAATTGAAATATTCTATGGATAAGCTATTTTGGAAAGATAAGAAAATATTTAATAAAACAGATTTCATATAATTACAGGTATTAGGTTTGGGTTGCAAGGGACCTTAAAACCCATCTCATTCCACCGCCAGCCAGGGGCAGGGACCCCTCCCACTATCCCAGGCTGCTCCAAGCCCTGTCCAGCCTGGCCTTGGGCACTGCCAGGGATCCAGGGGCAGCCACAGCTTCTCTGGGCACCCTGTGCCAGGGCCTCCCCACCCTCACAGGGAACAATTCTTTCCTAATATTCCATCTAAAATCTAGACTCCTTCAGTTTAAGGCCATTCCCCCTTGTCCTCCATGACAATGACTCCATCCATTGTCCAAAGTCCCTCTCCAGCTCTCCTGAAGCCCCTATAATCAGTGGAAATGGCTGTGAGGCCTCCTTGGATCCTTATCTTCTCCAGGTGAACAACCCCAGCCTGGCTCCAGAGCAGAGGGGCTCCAGCCCTGTGATCCAGTAAATTTGTTTGTGAACTAAATGGAAAAAACTGACTACAGGAATGAAATGCTTGGAATTTTTGCTCTACAAGTGCTTGTGAAACTATTATTTTTTTTTTTTTTTACAAGACCAGTGCCAACAGAGTCCTAGCAATATTTCATTGATTTCTACCTTATTATTTAGTTTTCTGGGTAAGTATTTCAAATCCACTGCCAAAAAGCATCTCAAAGTCATGCAAAATATTTCCTTGCAGGTTTTCTTGAAAACCTGTTCTACCTATGAGTGTTTCTACATAGATTAGTGGTTTTCAAAGTAACAGCAAAAGGGTTGGGCAGTTATGTTGGATACATTATCCAAAGTGATACCTACCTCAATGATTGCTACACAATGCAGTTAAGGATAGTTAAAAATATACTCCCAGTATAGCTTTGTGAGTTTGCAGCTTCTATCTTTCTGTAAGGAAAGCTCCTCTCAAAACACAGAGCATTGACCCAAGTTTTCATCAGCCAGCTCCTCCACTGTAACCTCAGATTTACTAAACATTTGCTAACTTTTGGAGTTTGAAAAACATGTCAGTTAAAGCTAACACTCATTTAGGAATCTCTTGTCCATCACTAATTCACCAAGACCCTTTTGCTGCTACAGTAATGGAATTATTAAATTCATCCTCATTCTACCTATAAACCTGGTTTTGGCTGGAAACATGTCAGGAGGAGCTTTAAAATCCCCTTTTGTGGAGGTTTGAACAGTCCCATATTTTCTGTTATTAATGTTCCAATATTTTACATAGAAAAATTTTATTATCAGTTTCAGTATTTCTATATATTTCTACCCAAGTTTCTCATTTTTCAAACACTGCATCTGCCAAGATAACCCCATGTTATTTACTAACTCCACATTCAGAATATCCAATTTGCTCTCAAACAGTTTAAATAACTTCTCACATGGATAATTTTCAAATTAATTTGACATTGACTTTAAAAATTTGCTTTCTCAGCTGAGGTCTGAATCATGTTTATTAACCCTGGCATTAATATTTATAACAGATTCAGCATGCAGATGCAGTTATAGACTGAATTTATTTCACATCAGAAACAAGACAATTAATCTGTGGCACTACACACATCCCTTCACACCAGTAATGCTCTGTTAGTTTACAGCTACTTCCAACTGTTTGCAAGATACAGAACTGTGGTATTTCTTCATAGTATATTTGTCTTATCCCAGCTTTTTAATCTCCCTGAGCAACGCCAGCAAGAACCCAGCAAACTGATGCTAGCTGACTACGTGGACAAAATTGACAGAAAGGAATAAAGTGACAAAGAAATTCCATTTGGTTATTGAGAAGTAATGTGTTATTTTTCTAAGAAAGTGTTTGACACTGTTGAAGGAAACAATCAAGGCTGCCTAACTGAGCAGCCATCTGTAATCAGCACAAGACCTTTTGCAAGGATGCTCAGACAGGGAACAAATGTCTTTTTCCAGATCTGAACATGCTGGTAAGAGATGTCCCAAAAAGCCTGTTATCACTGACTTGCCATGGAGCTGTTCCCAGAGCTGAGTGAGCATTCAAGGATACGTGAGGGCACTCCCCATTCCCCAACACAAATCAATCAATCAATCAATCAATCAATCAGGTAGAGTAGACAGAAAAGGGCAGTAATGTCACAGGTACTGGAGTGAAGCCATTCTCAGATGAACTGCACTAGTTTAAATTGGACAGTTTGGGCAGTAAAACACATCTCCTGTGTGAACAAGCCTGGTTTCACTTTCCTATAACATAGTCATGTGTAATGGAGACACGTGAAACAGAAAAAAACCAGGTAAAATGTGGAAACTGAAGAGAAATTAATGAACTTGCTAAACAAGTCAGTTTTAAACAACAAAACAACTGCAGACAGTTGCAGTCTGCATTTCTGAGAACAGCTCACAAATTCACTAAGAATAACCCAAACAATATCATTACAAAATAAGTAGCTCAAACTCAGTATCATCTACTTTTTGTGCAAGTACCCTGACTACCTAAATAAGCATTTTAAGGACAGCTGAAAAGTGACAAGAAGGTACATTACCCATGTGTAGAAGGCCAGGCACATTCTCCAGTATGGTATCCAGCTTCTGCTCAAAGTCTCTGTCACTTATATTTCCTTTAAAAGCTACAAAGATCGTGGAATCCCCAGGAGCAGCCTCCTGTTTCAGTTCATCTTCCTCCAGTCCTGAATCAAAATCCACCTCTAAGTCTTCCATAGCTGAGGAGTACAAGGAGGCATATGTATCTTTTAAGTTAGGTAGATCATCCAAAACCATTGTTTCCAACAATGGGAGCCTGTCAGACGTCAAGGTGATGCTTGGAAGGGAAAAAAAGAATTATAATACATATAATAATAATTGTGTAAGGACATTAACAGCCACTTTCAACGGCATGTTTGGCCATTGACAGAAAAACCTACCTGGTGACCCAGTGTTGGGCTCGGTGAGACCAACTGAGTGAGGCTGAAAATGGTGGCCATGGCAGTGTCCAAGCTGTTCCTCCACTAGGACAAACAGAAGGGGTTTCCTGACAGAATCGAGCTGCACGTGACTTGAGAAGTATTCCAGCTGATCTAAAAGACACACAGGTAGAAAGGAAGGTAGAGGATAAAAATCAGAGAAAAATGAATCAAATTCTTCTCTGTATCATAGAGGGGACAAGCAAGCACCTGGTACCAATGCTGCAGTGCCCGACTGCCAGGAGACTGTAAAACTCACAGCAACAGCTGAATTACAGAATGATAGGAAGAACCACCAAATTTAGTTTTCGAGACTGAAGATGCAATAGATGCAAAGCTGTAGGAAAGCCACAGCACATTTTTACCAGGAAAAATGTAACATTTGACAAGTACTTTACTCACACAGGGAAATCTCAGGTATACTATGCCTCCTTTCTTAAAGTTTGTAAAGATTAAGGTGTTTTCAGCTTCTTATGCACATAACAACCTGAACTCTACTCCCCCTGTCACAGCCCACAACTCTCACCATGCCCCCAACATCACAGTCAGATAGAAGGAATTCAGTAAGTCAAGTCCCACACCTGATGGATTTTGCTCAATAAAATGTCTAAACTTTGCAATAAATTTTGACATTATGACATTAATCTAAGTTGTTACAGAAGTACAATCTGTGATAAAGTTATCCCTAAACCTAGAGTGGGCACCACCAATGTTAGGTAAACATTTTCCCATTCCATCACGAGGGCAATGGCACTGCCCTTTGCAGGTGAGACATCTGCTCTAACACCCAGCACTTTGCAAGTATTGCTAAAAGATCCAAACCATCTGTAGAAACAGCCAAAAAAGGGACCTGTTCCTGACCATACTGTCAAAACCAAATCCATTCACCAGCCAAGACTGTCAAGACCTCATAACTCCAAAGCTGTGGGTATTTGGCATAACCCACCCAGAAGGTTTAGCTCAGGACAACATGTATCCTTGAGCAGGATACAGACTGGGGTTTTGGCAGAGGTTCAAGTTCTCAACACAAATTAAAACCACAGCTGCAGGTGAGCTGCAGATACTGGCCAGCAAACAGCCTTTTCTAATAAGAAAATCTAACGCTGTTAGACAAGCACAGGTTCAGCTCTGCACTGCTTGCACACTCACACAATGCTGCTGGAGGGATGATATTACAAAGGAAAAATCAGGGACTTGGAAGTCACAAAATGCCCTCAGCTTTTGGTCAGATCTCTACACATCCACTTGCTATATTTACTAAATGCAGGTTGTTTTTCTCCCTTGCAAGCCTACCCCACACCAGGCAATCCCACAGCACTAAGGAGTAGTCCCTTATTTTACTGGAGTTACTCTCTCATCCTGCAGCACCAGCCTTCATCCTCAAATCTCAGATTAAAAACCAAGCTAATTTTGTCTCACAAGCTCTTCTGCAGTTCTGCATCAGAAAATACCTTAAATGTTTCACAGGCACTGATCTATTTCCATAGTGCTTTCATATACTTACTATTCCCATGGAAATTTTAAAGATGGCTAATAGAGAAGTAAATTTTAAAAATTCATTACCAGGTGAACACAGAGACAATTAAATCTTCTTTTTTTCCCCAGACTCCTTTCTGCTGGGCTCTGTATCTAAATTACTGCTCTGAGTGTTTGGCACCTCCATTAAATCAAACTCCTCAGTTTCACGTCAGGTGCCCAGATAATGAGAATCACAATTAACAGGAGTCTGTGAAAAGATGTTTTAACTGATTTTCACACAATTTCTTGGACAGGTAATTTCTTTACCCAAGCTGGCCTTACAGCAGCCAGGAGAAGAGTCCTTCTCCTTTTGCATTCCTACATCTTTCATTCCACATCCACTGACTCCAGGGAGAGAGGAGCCGGAGTCCTGCACAAATGGCATTTTTAATGACCAAGCACAGCCGTTCTGTGCAAGGAATGAGGCAAGCATCCTGTGAAATACAAGCACTATATTTTGAAGAAAATGACATAGAACATTATTTGTCTGAAAATCTTGAGTAAATATTTTAGGGAGAGAAATCTCAGCTCAAAATACAGGCTCTTACATGTTGAAAAGGTACAACTGCTTGGAGGTGATGGGGTGCTGCACCTGCAGCGAGAAACATGACAATCCCTAACACCAAAAAAGTACGAATTTATCTACAAGAACACAAATATTTCAAATCTTTTTTTGAATGGAAGTGTCTGAAGCCTCCATCTTCCCTGTGAAAGAGCAAAAGACCCCCAGACTGCTTAAATCATGTTTTTTAAACAGTTCATGAAAATGCTGCAGCTTCGACCAAATTTCACCAACCTCACCTCAATGTGCTAAAATCTGACAGAATTTGTTGAAGTTATGGCCCTTTGTAAACACTATTAAAATCGAGTTTTCTAAATCCCAAAGGACCACAGGTCTTGTTACACTTGACTCAGAGAATCAGAGGACCACAGGGATATTGTGAGTGAAGGAAACAAACCAAGACCAAGCTTCACATTCTACCTTCCAGATCAGCACATACAGCTACAGCTCCCTTTGCATTTTTTCTTCACGTCATGCTCCTCAAGAATCTCTGCTACATTCATCTGCACTCTCTCCCTCTCAAACACATGGAATTTAGTCCATTCCTACACTCAGGTGTCATTTATCTCAAGTATGACAGGAGAAAGCGATGATTTACAAAATTTTCCTCTTCAGGCGGTGCACAGCACACCATCCATGCCAGAGCAAATGAATCCCAGCTGCACAGCATCCTAACAACTTCTGTAATCTCACAGTTACAGGGTTGGCTTCCATAAATCCCGAGCAAGCACTTGACCATAATTAGCAGGTACCTTCCCTCAACACTCAACACAGAAACACAAGAAGCCTTCAGCATAAGCATACACAGGTGAAACGCTGGTCATTCACCAATCCATGTAAACCAGAACACCCAGCAGGTTATGGAGGGTCTCTGATGAGTAAGGACCACACCTGAACTGATCTGCACAACCACAGCACACTTCAGGAACTCAAGCACCCATGTTCACTTGGCAGCACAAAAAGGTCTCTGACCATCATCCTTCTTTCAAAAACCACACATGGCTCCTTCCAGACCCTGCACCTGTTCCTTTAGAGTTTCCAAATTAGTATTTCCCATTATACAATTGTTTCTGAAAACTCAGAGCAAGTGTAGTGCTACCACATGGCAACCATTTACCCTCAGACCTGGCCTGGAACTGGCTACAGCAGCAAAACCAGTGTTATGCCTCTTCTTAATAAAGTTGGTCCTACTCAGTACAGTCTAATTATAAAAAATATCTAACTGAAGTATGAGAGGTGAGGATAAACAGCCAAATAACAGACAAATGGCCAAAATGCACCTTTGTGGTTGTATGAGGACAGGGGGTGTAAGAGCACGGCCCATGAAGAACAGCGTCCAACCCGATGGATGCAGGGCACCCCCTGGGCTGCTGGAGCCAGGAGCTCCCAGGCACACTCAGCACATGGATAAAACAACTGAGCCACTAAAATGGGCAAAACAGAGACTCTTTGGAGGAAGAATTCCCACAGGATAGAGGATGCCACAGTTGAGACCTGGGCTGATGGACAGCTGGGTCACACACACACACCCCCAGGAGCCCCAAGGCATTTTGCCGTGCCCTGTGCTGTCCACACCAGCAGCCTGACAGCAACAGGCAGCCTGCACAACAAACCCAGCACCACGTGGCTGGGCAAGGCTTGGAAAATCCCATCCAGACCCCGGGAGAGATGGGATTAGAGCAAAATCTGAAATAACCAGTTGTCACTAACTGGGGAGCAGCTGAACATGGGAAATCTGGCAGGCTCTGGAGTACCTGGAAGTGTCTGGGGTTAAAAACAACACAAAGGAAAAAAATCCAACTGATATCTTGGTATTCTTATCCCAAGGTTCGCTCAACTGATCCAAATTTATGTCAATTTGCCTCTTAAACAGAACTTGAAATCTCTTGCCTTGCTTTCTCCTACCTATTGCACTACACAGAGCACACAAACCAAACCAAGGCTTTGTCTAGCCACCTGTCCTGGGTTTTCTGCCACAGTCTATTGATTTACAAGCTTTTTAATGTACTCAAAATAAACACTTTCACAACTGATGTCACACCAGAACATGCACTCTCCCAAAACAAATCAAAAGTACTAAAACCCTGCTCTACATCTCAACGAGTACTCTTCCAAATTACACAAAAGATTGGAAAGGGTGAGAGCAGAAGGAAGGATGGATTGATGCCCTCCACTAGCAGATGGCACAAGCTGGCACTAAGCAGGGCCCTCATCCTCACACTGACCATTATTTAAAGCTGCAACAGGGAAGGGAAAGAAATGAGGTTACAGTCAAATCCCTTGGGGAAACCAGAACTGAGAGGGAGGAGGAAAAGTCTGGGACAGCAGAAGCAACATAATTTCTAAAGGATTGAAATTGTTTTTGCTATCACTGAAAAATGCTTTTCAAGCAACTTAATAGGAAAAAAATATCAGGGAAAAAGGATATATTGGATAATACACTTTAATGGTTTCTGCTTTCTTTGTTTTAGGTGCCAGTGAGAAAAATATGTAGAGATTTTCATGATGGGAGCAGAGGAGGTTCAGCATTGCCAGAACACTGCGGAGAGGATGGCTTTCTTTGAACCTGTAACATGCACTGGCACACAGTCACACAGGCTACGTTTAAAGTTTAACACCTATAAACCTCAGAAACTCTGATCACAACACTGTCTCTACCAGAGATTTGTCAACAGTGTATTATCCTCCTACAACAGTTTCATTTGTTGCCCAGCATAGCGATCTTGGAGCTTGTTAAACCTGAGCAATGAATAAACCTAGACACCCACAACCATTCTGTGATACAAAGATTAAAATAACATCATGGTTTTGGGGGGAAAAAAAAAAGGCAACAAAACTTTTAAACAAATTCTAGGCCAGTGTCATATAACAATATAACACAAGAAGATTACATAAGGTTAAGAATCACTGTTATAATATGAAAAAATACCTAAAAGTAAACTTAAGCATGCACTAAAATTTCCTCTAAGACAACTCAGCCAGGGTTACAGTAATTTCAAACTTCAAACATTGGTGTTAGACAAATGACACCACTAAAGCATCTCAACTGTTCTCCTTGGGAGGAACAGCCCCAAACCTGATGGCAAATACCCCTAACCCCGTATGGCCGAGTGGGAAGTCAGCTCTGGAGCCCTGCGAACACACACAGCAGTGGGGACAGGCAGGGGAGAATGCATGAAAACAAGAGAGATGCAGATGCATCATATGCTTATTTTACCTACCAAAATAAATTTCACAACTTCAGTATTTTGGGGCGTGCAACAGGACTTCAGGTAATTCCAGACTGGCAAACATGGTTAAACAGCAACTCCCAAATATGGAATCCTGAAAGAAAACCATCACATTTCATCAGACGATGATGCAAAATAACAGAAATACTGAACATAAGGTGAATAGCTCCATTTTTAATAAGCAGTTTTGCACCAAGTCAAACACTTTCCTCAACAACGTAAAAAGCACGTTACTATATTCAGATTCTAAGAGCAAAACCTGAGGAACTTGAAAAATCAACCTTTCGTTAAGGGCAGAAAATGGAATACTTCCTTTAGCCGGAAATGACATTCTGTTCTTCTAAACAGGGCAAGTTTTATCTAGAATAATGTATTTATTTAAATCTTAGGACTAAGTCACCTAGATTAAACTAATCTTCAGAACAGAGAAACCAGCACAGCCAGGACGTCCCTCCCTGAGCAGACGCCTAAACCGGCTCACGTTAAGCTCCTTCCAGAAGCACCTTCCGAGCCCACGGGACCACCTCAGACAGACTTCGCTGCTGCAGGTGGCCAGCACGGGGAGGTGAATCCATTCCTAGCCCCTGATCCTGGTTACGGGCTCACCAAGCTGCACTCCAGCTCCTGGGATCATAAAAACACAGCAGTAAAGCTAAATGGCTTCAGGACAACAAAACACCGCCCCTCGAATCAACGGGATTTATAGGCATGGCCCAGGGACGGCTCTCAAGGAGATTTTCTGCTTAAGTGCTTGCCTGCTCATCAGTGGGGAAGGGGACTGCCCAAAAACAAACGGGGGAAGCAGAAGAGGGAAGACGACTCAGACAGAAAAAGTAGAGATTTGTTGTCTTCTATCCAGACAACAAAGCAAAATTGCTTTAAAAGCCTAATTGTTCTGCAGCCTTTGCAATTCTACCAATGCAGCATCTCAGAGAGAAGGAAAGAGGGTTTACATTAAACCAGATTATATATGCTTTGCAGCACTTTTAATAGTCATCTAACACTTTTCAGCCTCTCGTATCTTCTTGTATTTCCAAGTAGTTGTAACTCAAGAAGTGTAGAACCAAGTCAAAGGCCCAGTGGCTAAATCACAAGTGGTGACCTGTTTCCAGCCATACGCACCTGCCTAAATACCATGACCAGACACCAAGTTGAGGAGCAAAACCAAAAATCTGAAATAGGAAATTTTAGTATTGTTTGTTGTGTAAGACAAAACAAAAAAGACTTTCTACAGCAGATACTGCTTTCGTTCCACTTTTTCACCCTTTTCATAAAACGATGTTCCACAGCCTAAAACTGAGTCCTGTAACAAACAAGACTTCCCAGGAAAGGCCAGGCCTTGTAAAAGCTGTTTTTAAGGAAGCCTCCAAGGTGCAGCAGCCAGTCCCCATGCTGAGTGCCCATGCCTTAGCCCAGCATTTGATTTTGGCCAAAGGGTGCAGAAGTGGAGGGAAGAAAAATCTTCTGAGCTCCTTGGTGCAAGGAACCAAAAGGTTTTTGTTCCTCCAGTTCTCCCTTCTGAGTGTCCCTCAGCATGACACCCAACTGTTCCAAAGGACTGGGATGGACAGACTGCCCTAGCAAGATCCAGTGAGAAACTGAGGAGGGTCAGCCTGGGCTATGGGAAGCGGAAGAAAAAATAACTGCTGCTGTTTCCATTCCCATTGTGCACATGGGATGAGACCAAATTTGGTTAAGGAAAATAAGCAATCAACATTGGTTCATTAACTCCAACTTTCACTACAGTAAGTTATCTGACAGACCTGGAGACTGAGCACACACCTTAGCTGACCCCAAGGAATCACAGAAAGAGCCCTGTGAAGAGTTCCAGGTACAGAAAGAGAGTTTCGTTTAGAGTTTATGCTTTCCCAAACAAACCAAGTTAGTCCCAGCAAGGCAGGCTTTGCTCAGTCACACTGACACAGAACTGGTCACCACTCCTCACACTGGTCTGCTGCACTCCCACAATCCTCAAGCACAGAACACTGAAACCCAAATGCTTCCAACAAGGAGGAAATTAGAGCTTGTTATAACACACGACTCTTTGCAGTGCTATCCTGATGTAGTCTGACAGCAGGTTTAATGGAATATCAGTTTGTTAAAGTTTCAAGAAGTTTGCTGAAAGCCCATGACTCTTGCTAAGCTGCAATGGACACACCTTGGCTGAGCCATTCCATTTTATTCCAACAGAATTTGACTGCTGGGATGCTCAGGACTGCTCGAAAAAGCAGGATGGTAACTCCAGAATAAGCAGCTAAGTTAACCACATAGAAATTACCCCTTTCAGCAGCTGAGATACAAACCAAGGCCACTGCCAGGCACAAGGGAAATGGGAATCAGGAATTCTCTTGGAAGCTGCAGTCTACCCAGCACAACATTTGGTCAATCAATTCCCATTAGGTGAGTTACTAATTTCCTACGTTGGGGATATTTCTATTTGGAGGAAGAACACTGTGAATACTGACAGAGCTTTGCAGTACGTAACTTTCCACAAAGATCCACCAACGCAATCAGCAAACAAAATGAGATGCTATTTAAAATCAGGAGCATCTTGACAAGAGGCTGTATTTGATCTTGCCTTCGAAAGTTATGAAAAATGCCTTTTCAAGTAGCAATCTGTGCACTCTGTTACAACAAGCTTTTCTTTTAAACCTGAATTTAGCCACTACCAGACCTTTCTGGGCTGACACAGCCCACAGGTGCTCCTTTATCACCAAATCCTCACAACCAGCCCAGAAATTCTTGTGGTCATCAGCACTGAACTAAAGTTTGACTGAAAACTGCACCTTCTGCAATATTATTCCTTCTTACATCTAATAAATATCTAGGAAATCTCGGTGAAGCTTTTAAAATTCTGAAACGATATGAAGGATGAAGAAAGGATTGAAGCTAAAACAGCCTAAAAGTAACTGTTTGATAGGAGACACTCCGCATCAAGGAGATTGTTTTCTCTGACCAAAGAACTAATCTTCATATTACAGAAGCAGATACAGTTTTGGTTAAAATCAAGATAATTCTGAGAGTTTCCTGACTGTATAAAAACTTGCAGTCTATTTTGTGCTGCTCTGGGCTTTAGGAAAAATCAAATTTCAAGTGTTATTTATTGTCACTACTGCCATTAAGAACCACGTAAGCGGCTTAGGACCTTCTGGTACAATGTGGACACAAGAGAACTGGAGAGCAATGCATTCTTGCAGGGATGGGAAGAGCACTCCCAAAAAACCCTTCGAAGAAACATTTTGCCAGGCATGGCAGGGGCTGGAACGAGGTGGTCTTTAAGGTCTCCCCCAACCCAAACCATTCTGGGACTCTGTAAATGCAGAACAGAGGCTTAACTCGGTCTCTGTGAGCACCATACAGAAACTACAATGATAAACACAATCTTACAGCAGCTGCATGGTCCTGGCAGGTCATTTGATTTTCAGAACAATAAAAAACATAAAAATAAAATTATTTGCATAGGACATAGAGAATTCAATAGCACACATCTTTTAGTGGACTAACTAAATGATGCCCTTTCATACAATGGACCTAAAGACCGGGCTCCCATATATGCAACTGAGCATTAGCAACTTCCTGTCCCAAATTATCCGTTTACACAAATTAATTTAGACAAGGTATCACTCATCTCCTGTACTTTCTATTTGCATACAAATCCAATACAAAGCCCTGTGTAGGGCTATGCTTCAGGGCGGTCATACCAGCTGGAGAAGCAGACAACTGGTCTCAGATGCAAGGAGACGATGGCCCTCACGAGCTGTGGAGTCCCACATGTGTCTCCATCTCTCACCCCAGCTCCCAGACCAACAGCACTGTGACATGCCCTGGTTGCCGTCATTTTTCCCCAAAAGCAGAAAGAAGGGTTATTTACTGAGTTACAGCCCCAGGGCTGTCACATGTACCTGACAAATTCAGTACTTATTTCTATTTTTGATTACTACAGCGGCAATTTTTGATGTGCCGTTCAGCATTGCAGGTGGGATGCTGTTCCACTGGATGGAAAATGATGCTCGGTGCCCAATGGACTGAGAAAAAGCCGCAGCTTCTGGACCTCTGGAAGGCTTCCATTACGGTCCTTCTGTGTAAGCCAAAGCTTAGATTAACTTTAAACTGCAGCAGCATCAGACTAATTAGCCAGGACACAAGACAATCTAAGTTCTCTTCATCCTCTTGAGCTAAACCTCCAGCTCTCCATGCAGGAACACACTGACTACGTGGCTGAGAAGCTCAGTTATCTGCCATTAATATGTGGTTCCTGCTGAAGAACATCAGTGACCTTCTCCGAAGGGGACAGTAGGGTCTGCAACAGTGTCAAGAATACAAAACATCCACGGCTCCGCTGAAGCAAAGGTGAGTTGCTTGTCTGCCTGGTGGAAATGGAGAGACTCTCCTGGAGATGGAAAACACCTCACCTGGAGCCTGATGAAGCATCTTCCCTGCTGCCTCAGCTCGGTGTCATCTCCTTATTTCTCCTTCCACTGCTGGCCCTTACCTTTTCCCAGCCCTACACATTCCTTCACATTCCTTCTGCTCCTGCTGTGCATTAAGGAAAAAGCTTATGCTTGAACCCAGTTTTTGCAGCACCGAAGGTCAGGTCCTGCTGCTCAGTGCCCCACATGCCAGCAGGCCTCCTGCTCCCTCACAGAGTCCCTGCACCACGGCTTTCTATTTCTCAACAGAGACCACAGGATTTTGAAACAGACACCCCCATCACGCCTTCTGCCCTTCAGAGGTTCTCTAGTGACCTATAAAAAATTTCACCATTCTCAATGCAATGAAGCTGTTACAGCCACATTAACTCTTCAACCCCTTCAGCAGCAAACCCTTTGCCACTGGAAATCTATTAAGTTTTGTGAGTCTGAGTAACTGGGTTTTAACTCCAACTTCCATCGGAAAGCAATCGTTATGGCACTAGAAAACCAAATATACTGCCAATCTAAGGTTTAGTTATCATGTTGAAACATTTAACATCTCCCACAAAGGCAGGAACCTTTTTTGTACTCAGACAGCACGAAGAGTGGCATTACAGCTGTTCAGCAGAATTTACCTCCACAACCTGTATTTTCAAATATTTAAGCGGCTGAAAAATGGAAACACCAACACTTCAAGATGCACAAGGACCTGGAATTCTTTGGCTTCTCTACACACAGTTGTTCCTTATTTTAGAGAAGCACCCACTTTTTTACTAGAATAATGTAAAATTACTCCATCACCTGGAAGCCTGTTGTAAATAACTCCCTCCTCCAAATCCTACAGAAGGACAGGCCTTCCAGAGAGAACGGCTGGAGAGCGCTGCTGGGAGATTTCCAGCCAAAATCCAGTGCCCAACAGAAGACCCTTCCTTGGGTTTAAAAAACTAAGCAATCTAATTTCTCAACTGAAGGTCAGGTCTGTGTGCAGTCCCCCAAGCTCTGGTCTCCTTTCTTATCATAGCAGAGTCCAGACACAGTGTTACTGTGAAACATTTCCTCCTACAGCCGGGTGACTTTCAGAGGAAGCCACCCGGCTCAGTGGATACTTAGAATCTCTAGCAAACACCTCGAATAGCTGCGGGCACTGCCATTCTGAACACACTCCTTGAGACCTTTGATTCCCACTCCACAAGACACATAGAAAAGCTGGGAACATTTGCTGTAACTCGAAAAGACGTGCTAAATCCAAAAGTTGTGGTTATCACACTTGGTAACCTTTATGGAAAATGTCAGATTTGTCCTTTGTGGTTGTTTTCACATACAGGAAATATTGAAAGGTGCCTTAGCTGAAGAACCAGTCAGAACAACACACAATAATTCTAAAACCAACAAGAGGCACTGTCTTTCTTCTAAGAGAGGTTTTACTACAGTTTCCAGTGAGGGGAATGAGCATAAATGTGTCTATCATGGGGGCAGAGGGGTTATGGAGACACACAGCTCCTGGAGCTCCAACTTGCTACCAGGTTGCAGACCCACAGAAGAGCTCTGTCCTTCCACTCCGCAAAGCAGCAGGAAAGGAATCAGAGCCCTGAGCTTTCGGAGATCCTCTAAAAGTAGCTGAAATTTAGAGAAACGCAGAAATGACACGGGAGGGGACGAGTGAAGAGCCTTCTTCTGACTGCTTTAAGAGACACCGAAGACTCGAACAAAAGCGAAACGTCAACGCGCCCCGGCTGACACGGCACAAAGCCGTCACCGCCCGCATGAGGTCAGGGCTGAGGGACCGGGCTCACACACACCCGGGGAACGCGGGGCAGCTCCCGGCTCTGACAGCGCTGCCGGCCCGGACGCGCTGCCCCCCGGGCCGGGGAGCCGGGCCGAGCCGCCGCCCGGAGCGCGGCCGAGACGAGTGCGGGCCGG
>VYZT01063190.1:23425-49131 GCA_013400735.1 Pomatostomus ruficeps | reverse complement strand
GACACCGCGGGGACACCCCGGGACACCGCGGGGACACCCCGGCCCCGGAACCCCCCGCGACACCGCGGGGACACCGCGGGGACACCCAGGCCCCGGGACCCCCCCGGGACACCGCGGGGACACCCCGGCCCCGGGACCCCCCGCGACACCGCGGAGACACCACAGGGACACCCCGGGACACCGCGGGGACACCGCGGGGACACCCCGGCCCCGGGACCCCCCCACGACACCGCGGGGACACCCCGGCCCCGGGACCCCCCGCGACACCGCGGGGACACCGCGGGGACACCCCGGCCCCGGGACTCCCCCGCGACACCGCGGGGACACCGCGGGGACACCACAGGAACACCCCGGGACACCGCGGAGACACCCCGGGCCCGGGACCCCCCCGGTGTCCCCCGCCGCGGCAGAGCTGTGCTCCCCCGCGAGCGGAGCCACGGTGGTGGCTGCTTCTGGGAATGGGGACAAGGTATCTGCTGGATGAAGTTGAAGAAAAAATAATAATTGGGGCCTTTATAGGAAATTTCCAGGAAACGAGGTTTTTGATTCAGATGAATTTTTATTCAGAACCTTTTATCCAAAGGTTTCAGACTCTTTGAATATCACTGAATACCACTGGGAAGATGGGGAAGAAGCCAGGGATGACCTGGTATGGACTCAGCTAAGGCCACAATGCTGAATTTTAATTAAAAGTCCACTAATGTGATTAATGAACAGGCCCATGGGCCCAAAATCCCCACTGGGTGATGCTAGATCCCTAAAATGTCCCCTCAGCACATAGGGGTTCCACAGCTGAAGGGACCCTCACAGGACACACAGCTCATTAGTTTGTCTCTTCCTACATCCTTTATTAATATGCAAAATGGTTGATTAATACAAAAACTCGGAACTATCTGGTTTCCTGCCCATCGTTGCTGTGGGCAGAAAGCTCTTGCCTGGCACTGGGGAACAAATGAAACACGGCAATTCCTATTTCAGGGTAGGAAAACAACCGAAAGTCCTTTATGGGAAAAATAAATACTTTGGTCCTACAAAAGCACCTGTGATTCAGTAGTTTGAGCAGGTTCTGTGGCTTGAGAAGGAGTTTCAGGAGAGTGTGCAGCTGGAGCCAGCCATCACAGTCCCCCTTGGCTTCCTGTGGAATACTGCTGGATAAACAATGTGGAAAAGGGAATATGGTTTGGGTTTGGTTTTTTGGTTTTTGTTGTTTTAGTTTGGTTTGGTTTGGTTTGGTTTTTGGGGGGTTTTTTGTGGTTTTTTTTTTTTTTTATTTTGCAGAAGTTTTTAAATACAACAAACCCACATCTCATTGGGCACTATAGCTTGCAACACAGAGAAAAACCCTTTTTATAAATTCACATATAATTACATTCCACAAAACCCACCAAAACCAAATCACTAATGCCATGGTTAGTATAGGACTCGTCTCAAGCATTAAATCTGGTTGGTGTGTGCAGAGCTGCAGGCAGATCACGGCTTTCCTCTGCATGTGCAGCTCCAGCTCCCCGCTGGCAGAGGGTGAGGAGTCCTTTGCTCAAGGCTTGTTCTGCTCGTGCCTTTTTGTGTCTTCCACAGCCTCTGGGGCAGCAATTCCAGCACCTCTCCAGTGTGCTGAGACAAGGGCGAAGTCCCCCCAAGCCCCCGAGACCCTCACTGGTGTCAGAAGAGATGGGGATCAGTCACTGGGGTGGGAATGAGGAACATTCAATTCATCTAATCATCCATCAGAGTTTCCATTTGCCTTCCTGCGGATGATTCCCAGGCTTTGCCTAGCTCTCTCTCTTCCTGGATTTTGGGACTGGCTGGAAACATAAGGAAGCTGAGAGAAAATTCCTTTGGTACCAAGAATTAACCTTTCTTCCCCACTTGACTTCATGTTTTCCTTGTTTCATGAAACTCTTCTTAAACCAGCTGCATTGAACTTCCTCCTCCAGCCTCATCTTCCCCAAAAGGTGTCCCCCTGGCACAGAGAGATCAGAGCACTGTTTCCAAAAAACCCCAGAGCTTCCCACTCCTGTTTCTGTGCTTGTCATGCCAGATTGTCCCTCAGGATTCTTGGCTTGCTTGGTTTTATCTGTGTTATGCACATGAATACCAGGCACACCTCAAATCCCTCAGCAAACAAGAATAAGTCAAATGCTATTTTCCAAAACCCGACTTTTCTGTAAGAGCATTACTGAGGTGTCCCACCAAGATCTGCTCAAGCCATCCAAGTGCTGTGACCTTCTGATCCGGGCTTGAGACATCCCGCATGGACAACTTCCCTGTGCCTAATCACACACAGGGTTTGCAAACAAGCCCTCCCTTCCTTAGCAACTTGAGGCCTGGACATGCACTTCGCTTCATGGAGCACTCTGCTTCCCGTGACTTCTGATGCTTCTGCTCACTGTTGGGAAAGACCAGAGCTGCTTCCATCTCCACATAATTAAAATGAACTCAAATTCTCTTAAAACAGCCTTGTCACATGTGTAAGGAAGCAAGGGAAGGTGGAGCTAAAGGGACACCAGGGTTACAGGACACAACTAAAGACCTTTTTGAGGCATCTCTGCAGCTGAAGGAACTCCAGGTGGCCTTGCCATCCGCTGGTAGTGGGGAAAAGGGAATAATGTGATGTGGAGGGGTGAGAGGGAAGAAACACGGGACAGCTCCAGACCCGCCACACCACATCCCTGCAGCAAAATATGTTGCAGGCTGACCTCCAGAGCTGAGCTTACTCCACAGCCTGGGTGTTCCTGGGTCTTTCCCAAGCTCTGTACAGCACAACCAACACAGGAGAAGCTGTGGCTGCCCCATCCCTGGCAGTGTCCAAGGCCGGGCTGGACAGCACTTGGAGCAACCTGGGACAGTGGGAGGTGTCCCTGCCCAGGGCAGGGGCGGGCACTGGATAATTTGTAAGGGCCCCTCCAACCCAAACCTTTCTGTGATTTTTTGTCATTCTGTTTGTGGAACTCCTCCAGGAGCAGGCCCTCAGTTTGTTTGGGATGCCAAAGCTTTGCTGCAAAACAATGACACACATTGATGCCACAGCACCTGCAGGGAAGGAGGGCTGCCTGCAGCAGAGACAGCTGTTTGAGCTGCCTTGTTGCCCATAACAGAATATAAATGCATTTGATATCGTGACAATCAAGATTGTGAGTTTATTTGAACACATTTTCATAGGGCAGTATTTTCAAAGGACAGGTATTACACTGAAAAAGTAGGTGGACTCATGACCAGCTTTGGATTTTTCCAAACTGAAATATTATACAATGACTTGAACAAAATTATTTCCCCTCTAATGCCAGTGCAATGCTCACTTGGAGAGAAAAAAAGGAGATGGGTTGTATTGTAGTCACTACCACTTTTGATCCGGTGCTTTGTTAAACTGTGAGTGTGGTGAGAAAGAGAGGGGTGGGCAACTGGCCACAGATGTGGTAGCCAAGGCAGGGTTACACTGGAGTTAATCTCTCCGCCTCGACTCCAAGGATATGGAAAGGTGGAACCTGCTGGGTGGGGAGTCCTGGCTGTGCCAGGAACAGTCCTGCTGGGTGAAGGTCCGTGGCTGCCCAGGAGCAGTTGTACCACGGGATGCTCCCCACAGGCAGCAGGGTCAGCTCTGCCAGGACAAACTGCACCTAAAAATGCTGTGACCACTGGAGAGCCCTTTGAGGGCAGCGTATGTCAGTGCTCTGGTGCTCCTACTCCACCTGCCCTCCACAAAAGTGTGCTTCATTGTTAATGGTGTCCTGCCTCTCCAAAACCAGCTCCGCCTGTCAGAGCTTTCTTTTCCCTGGCTAGGTGCCAATTTCCATCACTGAGGTATGGAAGAGCTTTCCAAAACTGCTGGAAACACCTGGGTGCTACAGGAGCTCTTCCAGCTCCATCTGATTCTTTACAAAAGTTTACCAACCCCTCAGCAGTTTTGATGTTCATAAAAGAGATGCAGGTTTCCTCTCAGGGTGTTTACCGACCCTGACTCCCCTTTCTCTCCGGGATCAGCCCTGTCGAGTTGGGCAGCAATGGAAGGAGGCTCTGGGATGCTCTGGGCGGAGTCTCCAGCGGACACCCGGCGGGTGACCCGGCCGGCCGACACTCAGCGGCACTTTCAGACTTGCTGCCCCAGCTGAGGGGGCCCTCAGGGTGACACCGGCGGAGCTGCAGGACGCTGGTCCCCACCCCGGAGACGGGGGAGCCGAGCGTGCTGCCCCAGCCCCGGCAGCAGCGGCTGCTCTCTGCCCCGCGCTGCCCCGGCAGCAGCCGCGGCCCCGGGACCGGGGCGGGACGCGCTGCCGGAGCTCCTGGAGTGCACTGACAACCGGGCTGCCCAGGGCTGCTCTCCAGCAGGTCCCCCAGCCGTGCCCAGGGGTCCCTGGTCCTGTGCCAAGCCACACCGGCAGTGACTGACCACCCTGAGCACGCCAGTAGCCCCTGTCCCACCCGAAGTGCCGGGAGCAAGGCTGCCTCCAGCCCCTCGCCATGTCCGGACACCCGCGGGACAGTGATGGGAACAGAATGGCACAGCCCAAAACCCAAAGCAACCTCATCCCTGCGCTGCAGGAGGGCAGGGCTGGCTCCTGCCTCGCCCCCCTCTGGGTGCTCGAGGTGCCCGGGTGAGGATCAGTGCCCAAAGCCACCAGGCAGTTTGTTACCTGTGCTCGAGGGGGCATTCAGCCCTTGGCAGAAACACGGATAAACTGCTGATGCTCAGGGGTAGAGCCTGACTCCAGCTTGTCCCCATGTGAAACCAGTACACACTGCTGGGGAGCACTGCAAACCTGAGCAGAAACAAGCTGGCCACATTCCAGATCATAATTTGTCACATTTAGCAATGGTATCTTTTAAAAATTTATTTACTTTGTGTTTATTTTGTTCCTTTAAAAATTGTTACTGTTTTTCTCAGCCCCTTTGTATTTTGTGTTCTGAGCTCCTCACTGACAATTCCATGATAAAGTTTCAGGACAAATTCTGCTTCAGAGCTGTCAGATGCCTGCAAGGGAGGGCCAGGCTGAAATCAGCATGGGCACTTTGCACACACACACATCTCTGCAATACAGCCCTTTATTTCACAGTGTCCATCTCACCTGTACAAGGGAAACATCAGGTATTTCTTGGTACCTCATGTTAAATTCATCAGCTCTTAAATTCATTAGATGTTAAATTCATCTGAGCACAACAGATGGGACTTGAGACACTGGGCCAATTAGCAGATTAAAGCTTTCCATGTTGGATACATCTGTGCTATACTGATTCTGCTTTTCAACAGAGAAAATGGGAAATAATTCCGAATACCTTTACTTCTCTTAGCCAGGACCTAGGGGCATAGGTCTCATCTTCCAATTATTTTCAGTTTTCTCTTTTTTGCAATGCAGGCTGTGATCCAGCAGAGCACTTTGGAACGTGCCTTTTTCAATCAAGACCAAAGTCTTTTACTCCCAAACATATACACAGTATCCAGCATCAGAAGTAGGTGAATTCAGTTAATAAGGAGGAATTTCATCTTTCAAAGTGTTTTGTGACATTTCATGCAAAGTCCTGCACTGACAATGACTTGACCACGTATTTCGCAGCTGTTCATAGAAAACGTCCATGCCCGAGGGACAGATCTGGACTGGGACAGACTAGAAACCCCCAGATCATCTCCAGAGAGGTTCAACACACAAAACCGCCTCCTTCCCTTCCCATGGAGCCTGGAGAGGCCTGCTCCAAAACACATTTATGAACTCTCCATCTTCAGGCAGTGACCGACTCTAGTGCTGATGACAGAAACAAAATAAATCTATTTGATGTCCTTGTGGTGAAGAAAGTCTCTCTTGGTAGCACAGAACATGTCCCAGACACAACATTGTGCTTCCCCTGCCCCAGCTGAGGGCATGGATGCCCGTGGAACAGGAAATGCTGCTGATGGTCCTGTCAGGGGGAGCTGCTGTGCTCCTCTCATGGGTGGCTGCACTTCAGCACAGCACAAAAACACCTCTGCTCTCACTCAGCCCAACACGCTTCACTGGGGTGTTCTGAGATCCGCAGCTCTCGGGCGGCAGGAACAATTAGTCCAATTATCTGCCCTGTGGCCCTGGCTGCCCCAAAATGAGCCACACACTTCCCATGGCATCGAGTGCCAGAGGGTGGCACAAACAGAGTGTCACAGGGTCCCTCGGGAGGAAGGTCAGGGTGAGTGGTGTGATCACCAAATCAAACAGCAAGACAACCATAAGCAGACACATGTTTGTAATATGTACACTGGCCATGGGTGCATTTGCATCATGAAGGAAGGTCTCACATCTGAGACCACAGAAAATGATCAAACTGCAGAACTGTTTAGTGCCAGGTGTCTCTAACTTGCCAGCAAAAAGAGCAGGAAATGTCCAAATGTGGGCTGAATGACGTGGTGCAGATGTCAGCTGGGGTATTCTTCCCTTCTCAATTTCAGACATGAAATGCAGGAGCATTCTTTTATTTTCACTACATGCTGTGGATAGAAAATTATCTCAGGAGCGTTTGGTTTGGTTGGTACCTTTTCTCTCACTCTCTTCAGCTTTTCCAATAGATTCTCTAGTACTAAAACATGGCACTAAGGTACAGCCATGAATTCAGTCAGCAGAAATTCCCAAGCCTCTCTGTAGGAATGATCCAGGCTTTTGGAACAGACTGAGATAAGGCAGTGGAAGGAAAGCTCTGAACCCACCAAATACTCTCCACGTGGTCTTCAGTCCGTGGTCTGTGGTTTTTCACAGCTCTGTGGAGTACTGCTAAGATATCTCCAAAAAGTGTCTAAGAATATTAAACCTGTTACCATTAAGCTGAAATTCACCACTGAGGAGGTTGAACCTCTGTAAGAAAACTACTGGGGCGTGCACAAGTTACTAGAGGAAGAAGTTGTTAGAGCTGTTGAAAATCATTGCTCTGGTTACAAAATCAGGTTGCCGGTGAGTCTGTGCAGCAACTGGATGCAAAATATTTACTGCCAAAATTCAAGGTATGTAGTGAGGTGAGCACAGGAACTTCCCTGGGACGCTGCACGCTGGTAATAATCAGCTGGCCCAGATGGAGTATTAGAGGACTCCCCAATATTCCAGCTGCAGGCACCTACAAACACTACATTAGGCTGTATTAATTACTGGCTTTCACTGGAGGCAAAGAAGGAACTTGGGAAAGACAGGCAGATGAGGATAATCATCATCAAAAATAACAGCAGCAGCTGTTTTTTCCCTTGCTCATGTTCCTGCTCCCTAAAATTAAGATGCCGACTAGAACTGGGCTTTGGAAAGACTGAACTATTAGCAAGACTGCCAAAAGAAAAGTGTGCTCCTGCCACTCCTGTAACAAGGACTGGGCTGCTTGCAATCCAAATCACTGACAAATAAAAAGAGAGCTGGATGTCGGTGCTGCCAACTCCTCTGGCACTGTCGGGGTGGGGAGTGCAGAACATCTTCCCAGCAGTGTGTGGGGCTGGAGAAGGGGCCACTGCAGAACATGCACATCACTGGGGTTGTGTGTCAGCCTTGGTCACGGCACCCATTCCCTGGGAGGTGCTACAAGATCGTGGCTCCGGCAGCATCTGCACTCCTGGGGTCCTTCAGGCCAATGATGAAACTGTTGGTTCTCCTGGCCCCGTGAACCAGGGACACCACGGGGACTTTATCCACCTGATAGCCCCTGGCCACAAGAAATTCTATATCTTCTTCAGGAAACTCACCTGCAGGGATTTGAAAAGAGGAGTTGGTAACTGAAATCAGTGCTGCCTTTGATGCAAAGGTCTGTCTAACACTGCTGGGGTCTGCAGAGGGGGGAACCTGCATGCAGCCCCTTCAGAAGGTTCCAGCTGGGCAAGCCAAGGGCCAGGGGCCACTGCTTTGTGCCGTGGGGTATGGGAGGATCTACAACACCATTTACAGGTGTGGGAGATTCTCCTCTTTGGAAGAAGGTGAAGACATGTGGTTGACACCAAGTGTAGTGTTAGAGAACACGAGGCAGTGCCCACTCTTAGTTACAAATAAGAGTATTAATAATTATTAGTTAAAATAAGATGCAAGACAGCTCAAAACAAACAACAGTAAACCAAGCTGCCAAATGACAAACTTTGTGCTAAGCCTCCCAACTTCCCCTGCACGTATTTCTTTATCTTCCAGACATCTACCTTAGGTTGCTGCTCTTCTGCTTTTATTTGGTTCATTTGACGGTTCGTAATTTCTGTATGAGTAGAAGTGCCCAAGGCCCTGGAGCTAGAGATGCAGCTGGACAAATGGAGCAGGGACACAGAAATCCCACTGGTCTTTAAGCTTTATATGTTGTGTCTTAACATGTATCTTGTTGATGCCAAATGTCCAAACTCACAAATTAGTACCTTGTGAAGTTTTAGATTTAATTCCATGTTAGTTTCCAAGTCTGCAGGGCATACTGCAGGACAGATCTTTTTTAGATTTTCCTCTGAAATGGGAAAGCCCAGAAGCTTTGGCTATTTGGTGTGGAATGAGAACCAGATTTCACTTATGGTTCGCTCTGGTGAAGTTCGGGGAGGTGTGAAAAACACCGAATAGACCAAGACTTACAGTAACAAGGACAAGAGCTGTCAGTACAGACTCCAGAGTGCCAGCATTGATGCTGTGTTTTTAGCACTGTCAAGCTACAGGCCTGACAGTGCCTTCTTCCCAACTGCTGGAATTAAGGGACATGGATTGAAAAGTGAAGGAATATAATTCATGGCAGTGAGAATAAAGTGCAGGAAGCTTTGAGCGCATGTCTGGGTGAAGTTGAGGCTGCAGTCTTGTTGATTTGGATATCCTCAATGGCATCTGGTCTCCAGAAGGATTTAAGGAAAGGACAAGGCCACTACCAGGAGGTGACCTGGGACAGAGGGAGGGCTGGGGGCAAGCATCTGAAAGAGCTTGGACAGGTGGTGCTGGAGGTATCAGGGAACATTTCCAGGACAAGAGGGAAAGGACAAGGCTCAGCGAAGGCTCCAAGATTTGAAAAAGTTGAATTCTGATTTTTGTCTTCCTCAAAACCCCCCACACCCCTGGGGACCCTAGAACATGGTGAACTGTGGCACTTCCATTGCAGTGTGCTAGGAAAATCCTGCTCTTTTCCTAAACTTGCAGGATTTGTAGGCTGCACCCCACCCAGGGTCCATACTCACTGTCAACCTGCAAGGTGTTGGACTGAAGCTGGGGGTGAAGTCGACCAAGTGACAAACTTTCACTCAGGTTCTTGTTAAACGTTAAAACATTTACCAAAACCTGAAAAAGAATAAATTATCCTCAATAATAAGAAAAAGTGATGAGAATAGGAGAAGCCAACGTCCTGAGCATCCCCCAAATTGGTGGCTCCAACACCTGCACGTACAGCAGGCAAAAGAGATTTTGAACCATTTACTAAACTGCATGAACTCCTGCAGGGGTGGGTGTGCACACACTAAGAGGTCCTTGCAATATGGCATGCATGTTGTTGGTTGTAGAGCAGGACATTTTCAGGATAGCATGGGCTTTTTGACACATAGCTCCTGCTAAACAAGCAGAGCTGTGTATCTGGAACACGATGGAAGCTCTAAATGAGTGTTTATTACAGCCAAAAGCTCAGCACGTGACTTCTCCAAACAAAACACTAGGAAGCAGTTCTTGGCTTTGGTTTTGCTCTGAATAGTACTTTCCAAAAGGTAAGGAAACTGGGAGCCCTTCTTGTGCTTTTCTTTTCAGCAATCCATTACTGCTGTGCATGCAATTAAGACATTGGCAAGTACTTCACCTCATTACAAATCATAAATTAAGAGGAACTGCCCAATTTATATCCAGTGTTGAGCAGGAGGAATTCAGTTGAGATGCCCTAAAAGGAGCTTTTCATAGGAAAACGGCTAAAGGGCTGCCAGTTCCCTGCAATTCTCTGAATAACAAAATGCTCCTTTATTTCTTAATCATCCTTAAGACGAGTTTTGAACAGGTATTAGAATGACAAAAACCATTATAAATGTTGCCAAAATGCTTCTCCTCTACAATTATGAGTGGTGCCACCAGGAATGGCTCAAGAAAACTAAACTGGTAACCCTTAGAGATTTGAAAAAAACGAAGTGTGGAACTGGTGACATCAAAGATTGAACCAGTAACCTGTGGCCACCAGTTTAGACCCAGCCTGGGACAATTAGGAAGGGAAAGGAGGGGACCCTACTCAGCCTTGAGCTGAGCAGCTGCTCTGAGAGGACACGACACCGACCTGGACGATGCTGCTCAGGGCTCTGTCCCCATTGTTGGCTCCCAGACACAGGTAGGTCCCACACATCCCCTCGGAGGGCCTCACGATGGTGGGCAGCAGGAAGGACCGCGGCCGCTTCCGAGGCTGAAGGAGGTTTTGCTGCAGTTGAAGAAAAGTCACCCCAAAAAATATCAACAAGCCAAGTTTCCCACAGAAGGAACACAGAGGCAGTCACCCTCTTCCAAAGAACCACCCCAGCAAAGTGGGGTGGTTTTATAATGCATAAGGCAGCACTGGAAGCCACCAGCGCAGGTCTGTATTTGTTTCTTTTGAAGACCTGAAGACATTTTTTCTGCTACGTGTTACTTTTTAACCTGCAGAGCAACAGTTCATAAAGAGAGTCCTTAATACAAGTCCACACTGTTACTTAAAGTGCATCTGGGCTGCAGGGAAAGGAGGTAACACTGTTGTTTGATAATTCTGCATGGTAATAATAACTGATGGACATGGAGCCCTCTGTGTTCTCATTTTCAGTGCCTCAAATAATGAAAAACAGCAGCTTTCTACAGGCTGTTGTCTCTGTTATTAATACAACATTAAATAGCTTCCCTGTTGTGAAGATGAGAATAAAATTGGAGAAAAAAAAAGGTAAATAAAGAATTTGTCATGTCATTCATTACCGGCCTGGGAATTGAGTGGTTCATTGTTTTATTTTGCCAGGAGAAGTCCAACATCTGGCTGTTCAGGAGGATTCCAGAGGGTGTTATTATTCCACTACCAAAGGGACGATTCAAAGAACTGAACAGAAACACAAAGAAATTTCATAAAAATCATCCCAGAGATTTTTGTACACCTTGAGCCTTTCAGGGCTCCAGCTTTCTGTCCCATCTTGTCTTGACAGAGGTTCCTTGGTGGTTCTCTAAAGCTGGTGAGATTGAGGAGAGGCAGTTTCCATGCACTTAGGAGCAGGAGCCACGTAGGCCACAACAGCTCTGCCCCTCCCCGTGTTTGAGGATTCACTTTGCTGTGATGGATCTGCCTCTCTCAGTCCTAAATTTGCCATCACCTCTCCCCCAGGGAGCAGGTACAGCCATGTTGCACTGTGAGAGGGCACTAAGATGGCACAGGGCAGAGCAGCACCAACCCACACGTCTCAGCCCCATCTCTCCCGTTCCTCTGCTGCAGGACCGACTGGGACAGAGCAGCCCCGCTGCTCCAGCTCTGCTCCCATCCTGTCCTGCTGATCCTGCTCCCTCCCCCCTGCTCCCACCCCCGAGCTCATGGTGGAGGGAAGAGGCCAATCCTTTACCTCACCACGGCGACGATGAAGTCGTCAGGGCCCATGACGAGGACCTGGCTGGCAGCGGTCCCGCTCTCCAGGGGGAAGTGAGGCACATGGAGGTCAGACGGGAGGGACTGGGAGTCATTGATCAGCTGGCGCAGGGAATTGGCTTCTGATTTACTTCAGCACGGAGGGAGGGAGAGAGGAAAGGAAGCTGTGAGCCTGAGGAGCTGGACATGTCCCGGTCTCTATGCAGCCATGGCCGGGTGTCCCCGAGGGGCTGCATGAGGACAGGGAGCTGTTTTGGTTCACTCAAAGGAAGGAAGGGGTGACAGGGTGGCTCAGTCTGCAGAAAGAGGCAACGCCATGGACTTCCAAAGGCTCTGTCTACCCCCGTTTGCCTTCACCACAAGTAAACCCACCCCCAATGGCCAAGGTGACATTCCAGTCTTCAGCAGGAAGACAAGTCAGGCCCAACCCAGTCACCAAGTGTGGCTAAACCTGGGTCTGAGGTGGGCCAGGCCTGGCCCCTCCTGCACATCTGGATGTTGTGCAAGGCCCCAAGCCCCACAGTGGGGCAGGGAGAGGCAGAAATGGCACATGTGGCCGTGCCCACGGGGATGACTGTTTGTCTGATCCACTCAAAGTCAATGTTTAGAGGTGTGGCAAAGTGGGAGGAACCCGCAAGCTCAAGCTGGCTCTGAGTGAGGACATTCTGTGACGCATCCCCAGAGCCCCGTGGTATCAGCTGTGATCCTTGTGAAAGACTGAGCCCTGGGAGGACACTCAGGGTCTGATCTTTCTTTCATAAAACAGGAGAAAAAGCTCAGGGCAGAGCAAACCCAGGAATGATATCCAATCCACACATCCTGTAAGTGTCACCGTGCCTGTCCTCCTCAGACATACCTCATCATGCCTTCTGCTGAGTGAGTGACAGACACGTCACCAGATGGGTCTCCCAGGTTGCTTGCCAGACTCAGGGCTATTTTTAATGTCTAAAGAAAGAAAGGAAAGAATGAAAGAAGAGGAGAAGGAGAAGAGAGGGGGAGAAGAGGAGAAGGAGAGGAAAAGAGAGGACAGGAAAGGAGAGGGGAGGGAGAGAAGAGGAAAAACATTTATGTGGCCCTGGAAGTACAGCTTCTGATACTCCAAACAGGAAGAGGTATCTGGTGTCCTGGTGTGTTGGCTAAAGCTTATGAAGAAAAATGACTGAAAGTCTGGGTTCTGGGAACACCTCAGTGCAAAGGGCTGCCACACATGGGTATGGGAACCAAAGAGCCTCAGTCTGGCATGGTAAACTGTGCTGGGGGAGTCAGGTAAATCCAGCAGCATTTGTGCAATCACAGAATCACAGAATGGTTTGAGTTGGAAAGGACCTTTAAGGTCATCACATTCCATCCCCCTGCTGCAACCTGGTCTTGAACACTTCCAGGGATGGAGCAGCCACAGCTTCTCTGGGCAACCTCTACCAGGAGCTCACCGTTCTCACCGGGAAGAATTTCTTCCCTATATCCCAACTAACCCTGCCCTCTGGCAGTGGGAAGCCACAAGTGCATCGTGCCTGGCAGGAGCTGATGCCCAGCTCATTGGTTCAGCTTCATTGCCAACTGGCAGACAGGGTCTCCAGGATGTCATTTACTTTCTATTTCCATTCCTGAGTGGTCACCACAACAGCAGAGATCAGACTGAATCCCAATGGGACAGTGGGTGCTGGGCTCACTGCTGCCTCTGGATCCCAGCTCTGCTGGCCCAGCACCAGTGCTGAGCAGAAATGAGCTGTTCTGCTCCCCAGCAGATGCCCAGCTCCTGGCTGTAAACCATCCAAAGGGTTTGAACAGAAAGCATCAGTCCCAGCACACGTCAGGGAATGATGGTGCGAAAGGCAGAAAGGGTTTGGTTTCTCAAACATGTAGAATCCCGCCTAAACCAGTCCATTGAAAATGGGAAGATGCCATTTCAAAGGACACAGTTTATCCAGCCCTGAGATTACAGCACAGCCAGGGCAGAGCCCCAAGGAGAGAGAGAGCTGCTCCTCAGCCAAGCCCCTGTGCCGAGCAGAAACACACTCAATGTTCAGCTTACAGAGCGTGCCGTGGTCATTCAGGATTCAGAACAGTCCACTCCCCTGCAGGCAGCCAGTGAGATGGGACTGCTGGTCTGGAATGTGCCACACAGCAACAGCTTCTCCTTGGTTACCAATTGTGTGGAGAGTAGAACGTGACAAACCTCTGGAGAAGGTGGCATTTCCACGGAGCAGTGTCCTGACCACCACACTGTGGCCGGGGGGGGGACAAGGGCTTGGTGGCTAGGGAAGAGCTTCATGGAAACATGCAAAGCACATCCACCCCAAAGGTTAAGGACATCTTGGTCCTGGCTGTCCCAGGGCTGGATACCTGGTGCTGGCCTAGCACTGAACCTCAGCCACATGTTCAGCCGTGGGACCCAGGCAATCAGGGTTTCACATCTCCTGAAGTGACTGCCTTGGAGCTGGAGATTGCTGCTCCAGGATAACCAACAGGTGAAACTCTTGGCAGAGCAAATAGATTCACCCAAAGCTTCCTGAAGAGAACTCAAAAATAACTCAGGTGAGTCGACTCCTGTGCCTCTGCACAGTGTGTAACAGGTCCAGTTGCTGCATTTTTGCTGAGACACATCCAAGCACCCATTGTCCTGTCTGCTGCAAGGATGTGGTTAAATATTCGATTAAAATTCCCAGCTTGTAAAGCCCAGCTGTGGATCCATAAATTCCCAACTCATAAACCCCATCTGTGGGTCTGTGGAGCATCTAAGAGCATAACTCTGCTTACAGAGCAGGAGACAGAGTACTTGCTCAACCTCCTAGGAAGCTGCAATGTTTTCGTAGGACAGTCCTAAACACTGGAAAAATTCTGGACCACAGAGATCAGGAAGTGGGTAAAAATGTAAAATTTTTTAAAATGTGAAGTATTGGGTCAGTTTTCCTTGTCATCACCACATAGAGGCGTTTGTTTCCTGCACACCTTGCAGCGCCCTCGGGTGCTCTGCAATGGCCAAGCCGCTGGAGCTGAGAGGTGGAGGAACTTGATGGGACCATCCTCAGGTGCTGTGGGGTCATTCTGCAGAGATGATCTTATACAAGAAATGGACAAAAGCCACAGTTTTCCTGAAAAAGCTGTTCCTAAGCAGGAAAGATCCTCCCGCTCAGCCTCTGAGACAGCAGCACTGCTCAGTTTTACACCTTAGCAGTCTATTTGCTCATTCTCCTCTGGGAATAACTTACAAACATTTTTGTACAACCACAAAATGAATAAATCACTCTCTAGCAGCACAAGCAATTCAGCCAAATGTTGAACCTCCTCTTACCTCTGCCATCCAGTGCAAGATATTCCCTCTGGATCCTTGACTTGTGATGTTAAAGCCCTCGAGGATGTTCAGTGCTGTGATCAGTGCAGGACCTGCATGTGGAGGTGGGGGGGTGAAAACAAGGTGACCTGTGGAGGGAAGAAGAGAGGAATGAAGCTGCTTTTGTCAGATACCATCCAGTGAGAAACTCATCCATGAGCCAGTGCCCTTGAGGACAGGGAAACCCTTCCAGATTCAAGGGGAAATAATAGAAAGCAACATCATTTGAGAAGGATTTCCTGGAACATCCCTGTTGTATCTTTCTGTTTTTTCATGAAGGATGAAGGAAGCCCAAACAAAAGCGATGCTTTTTTACCTCTGAAATTCAATTCTTATTGGCTGGCTGTTGGTTTCTAGACTGCAGTATGGAAGAAAGGAGATAGAAAACCAGAATTGTGTAGGGTGAAAGGGATCTTAGAAGTCATCTAGTCCCACCGCCTGCCATGGGCAGGGACACCTTCCACTGTCCCAGGTTGCTCCAAGCCCTGTCCAACCTGGCCTTGGACACTTCCAGGGATCCAGGGGCAGCCACAGCTTCTCTGGGCACCCTGTGCCAGGGCCTCACCTCCCTCATAGGCAGGAATTGCTTCCTAACATCTAACCTAAATCTCTTCTTTTTTAGTTTGCAATCATCCCTCTTGTCCTGTCACTATCTGCCCATGTTAAAAGTCACTTCCCCTCATTCTTATAAACCCCTTTTACATACTGGAAAGCCACCTAAAAATGGGTTTGCAACATTACAGTTATAAGGAGGGTAAATAGAGGGACTGCTAGGAAAGAATGACATTTTAGAAACTTCTTGCATAAAGTCAGCTTTTCTTCCTTTGGGAACAGTCTTCAGCTGTAGGTCCAGCTTCTATTGAGACGTTGCATCAAGATGTGACCACGTTGCATCTTTAGACTTTCAAGGGAAAAAACATTTCAAACTGCTGAAAACCTCCTGAACCACCCACGACGCATCAAGGTCAGCAGGGAACAGCAGGAAACTCCCTGGAAGATCTTCCTGCAGACATCTCTGCCCAGCTTCGACTTCAACTCGTGTTCAGTGCTGTCGCCACCCCTTGCCAGGTGAAGAAAACTTTCCTCTGGAGCTGCATGGCAATGGGTGAGGGTGTACCTCGGTAAATTGTGTGCACGGGATCCTCCACAGTGACACTGTAATTGCTGAAATCTTCCTCCACCAAGACTCCTCCGTAGCTGTGGACCTGCACAAGAGCAAAGCAGTGCACACTGAGCAGGCTGGGCCAAGGCTCTCTGTGCTCCTCGTGTTGGCCCAGGGGAACACAGCCCTCACTGTCAAACACACTCCACTGAGATTCCTGAGCCAAGTGCCACGTTCCTTAGGATACCCTGGAAATCTGTGCTTTCACAGCCCTGGTGACCTGGCTCACTGTTCAGCGTCGTAGGAAGGCTCTGCACTCACCTCCAAAAGCTCACCCACCCCAGGGGTGCTCCCAGGACATTCTGTCTGCCCAGGAAGATGGGGATTGGCCCTGTAGCCTTCCCTGCCCTGGCTGGCAAGCATGAGTGTGTTAAGGGGTGTTGAATACGGCCAGGATTATGGATCCAGGAGACAAAAGAAGCCTGGGTGTAGCAGGTGGCCATCATTAGAAATCTCAACTCAAAAATCACTGTTCCCACCCTATTTGAAATTATTTCAGCTGACAGTAGGTCTGATGTAGCCTTGGTCTTCCTGTAAGACTCCTGTCAGAGGTACAATTTACCAGGGTTGGTAATGACCATGAACACAGGAAAGGTGGCCGATTCCCTGCACTGCAGGTCCTCTGTGGAGGAGGAGGGAGGACCATCAGAGGGTGGTGGGGCACTGACCAGGCTCCCCAAGAAATGGGCACAGCCCCAAGGCTGCCAGAGCTCCGGGAGTGTTTGGACATCGCTCCCAGGGAGAGGGTGGGATTGTTGGGATGTCTGCATGCTCTGATCTCTAACCCAGCCAGCTTTCTTGGCAGGAAAACTCCTTCTCTGGCAAAACGGAGTGAACCATTGGACCAGGACAGCTAATGCAGGACATGCTGTGGGGCCAGAATATCAAACAACCCCAAAGCTGCTAAAGATGTCTCTCCTGCTCGAGATCCCTGTTTCTTTCCCAGAGAAAAGTCTGGTTGAACCCAAGGATTGTGATGAGCCAGGACCTGGCTCCCCAGACCCAGCCAGTGGAGAATGGGGCAGGAGGAGCAGAGAAAGGGAAGAAGCCCCAGTCAGCCACACGCTGCAGACAACATCTCAAACTCCTCAGACAGCGCTGTTTTAGACCTGTGTCTGGAAGCAAAAAGTGGGCGTTTTGGAGCTGTTCTTGATTTCACTAGATGGATGCCCTCCCTGTGCTGGAACAATAAACACTGTGTGAAGCCAGCACTTTGCTCTGCAACCAAAGCTGGAATTGTGCACTGGATCCCAGAGTCAGGGTCTGATATGGCAACCCTGGGCCTTGGTCCTCATAAGGAATTTGTGCTTCTCTGTGGCAGCGCCCAGGTCAGGGGAAGCGGGTGACAAAGCAGGGTTTAGCTGTGGAGATGCTCACAAGCTTGGGACTTTTCCTGTTCCTCATCCTTCACCTCCACTATGGTTCAGGTGAACTGTAGATTTCCAAACACAGAGCCCACAGATGTCTGAGGCTTGAGTGGAATGAACACATTACAGATTCTTGAGGAGATATTGAAGGAGCAACATTTGAACCATGGTGGCTCAATAAAATGGTAGCCTGACCACCCTGAGTGCAGCCACACAGTTAGAAAAGTTGTTACGGTTTGTTGGGGGCTTTTTTTACCAAATTACTTTGTCTGTTGTTGATATTTTTTTCTAGAGCACCTCTAACAGGAGTTAAACTAGGGCAACCCCAAGTGGGACCAAGCCTGTTTAATCCTCTGCTCACAAGGCTCAGTTTTATTTTTATACCATCTTCCTGGAGTCTGCATCCTACAGTCTCATTAACCACAACAACTTGTTTCTCAACAGCCTCTCATTCTAGGGGAAAAGGTTTTGTCACCCAAATGAACAGTCCAGAGGGGGCTTCAAACTGGTTTTTTTCCTTCCAGACTGTCCTGGTTATAGAGGAAACGGAGGTTTCACTTCTGTAGACTGTGGGAATGGCCTGTGTGTCACTTACACCACTGCAGGGACAGGAAAGGAAAAGGAGGCCTCTGTCCCCATCATTGTGCTGGCACTTGGCTTATCTCCAGTTTGTCACCTTAAGCAGGTGGCAGCCCCAGCCCAGCAGGTAACAGGGACAGTCCTGGCTCACCTCAGAGATCATCTCCTGGGTCAAGTTTCCACTGTAGAAGGCTGAGGCCCCTTCTGCCCCCAGCAGCTGCAGCACGGCCGCAAGGTCCAGGCGCCGGACGAACATTCCAGGCAGAAGGGGCTGCCCATCCGGCAGGAAGATCTCGCGGAATCGGTCAGAGTAGTTCAGGTCCTTCAGTTCACTCAGGGCTTTGGCTGCAGTTGAAAAGGGGAAGGACATCCAGAAAAAGCAGGGATCAGGAAGGTGCAAAGGACCTGGAGTCACCATGCACCTGATGGGGACGCTGGAGGCCTGCTGCTGCCTCTGGCCCTATTGCAAGACTAGAGGGCAGCTGGATCACATGTCCTTTGGAAATGGGAAAGAAACCCAAAGAAACCCCAGCACCCTTCCCTGCCTGGCCCTGGGCACTGCCCAGTGTGGCTGCTCTGCCCTGGCTCTCCCCAGCCATGGCAAAGGGCTCCAGTTTGGCTGCCACCACGCTGTCCCCTGGCAGACCGTGGCTCACGCATTGCTCAGATCCCAACACCATCCATCTGCAGGTTCACAAATCCCTGATTTCCCATAACTAACCACCTACATCCCCCGCTGCCTTGCCCCACAGTGAACTGCCCTGTTCTGGGCAGCTGCCCATCAGGTACTCACCCAGGTCATGTGTGACATTAAAGCCGTTCTGGGCAACACCGGCCGTGAGGCCCAGCAGCTCGGACCACGGGAGTCTGCCAAAGGAGAGAGGACAAGGAAAAACAGCCTTGGGGAGGTGCAGTGGGGCAGGGTGGTGGGAAACAAGCACAGGGCTCGGCTCTGCAGTCAGGGACTCCTGGAAGACCAGGGGGCCAGCAGTGGCCAAAGGGAGAACTGAGCTTTCAGTGCTTGTGTTTCTCCTTAACAGGATCCTCTCAGTGCTCCAGAATGTGCCCCAGAGAGGAAAGGCAGTGCATGGATGGGGGAAGAGGTGGCTCAGGAGCAAAATCTCAAGCCAGGCTCTGGTCCTGAGCAAGTCATTCAGATCCCTCCCTATCCCAACAGAGCACCAAGGACAGGCACAACTCCTAGGATCCAGCTAAAGAGAGAATGAAAATGCAGAGACATGCGAGGCAATGTGCTGCACCTCTAACAGAACATTTATTGTACATCTTCTTAGCCAAAATTTCACTTTGCAGAAAACATGAGCAAGCTGAATTTTTTCTTTTGTACATGAAATACCAAAAAATAAACATCCTTTTCAACACAAGCCTCCAAGTACCCCATAGATAATGGCTTTGACTGGTGGCTGAGAACATGGCCTGATGGCAAGGGCTCATGTGCTTTCAGCTTCCCTGTGGGAACCCCAGGGCACAGCCTGTGCCAGCCTCGTGTCTTACCTGCCGTGTAACTGGTGTGCCTGGTGCATTCCTTGGATCATGCCTGGCACCCCCACGAGCAGACCTGGCTGTAAAATAGGAAGGACAGAAAGGAAGAGAGTAGTCTCCTTTCCATGAGGACATGGGACATGGTCCCCAATTGCAAGTCCAGGAGGTGCAAGTCCTGTTTACTTTGGAATTATCTGCATAGTTAGGAGAGGGAAGAGGTCTGTAGCAACACACTTGACTATGGAATAACAGGTTTTGGAAGGAGAGTGGCAAATTCAATCTTGTTCACAACCCAGTTTGGTCAGGAGAAATAACTCAGCAGAACAACATGGGATTATGCTCCTTCTTGGAGCTCTTGTTCTCACAGCACTGTGCTGCCACAGGGACATGACTCCTTACTCCCTAAAGGTCCGCAGGCATTTTGGGCATGATAAAGAAGTGTTTTCCCTAGATTCCCCATGTCTGTAGGGCCCAGGACCTCCCACGATGAGCCTGGGCCATCTGCCCCTCAGCCTGAAAGATGGAGGGAGGAGAGCTGGAGACAGCAGCCCGGGAGGGAACAGCTGTGGGATACTGATTCTCACCTTGGTGTCCTGCTGCAGGTCCCCTTCCAGTGGGATGCCCAGGGGAGCCACCTCACGGAAGTCGATCACCCAGCTCCTGTTCTTGCGGATGTCGTGGGCCAGCATCACCCCGCCCCTGCGGTGACACAGGGTCAGGACACCGCCCCGGCTGCTCCTGCAACAGCCGCGGCCATAGAGCTTGGGTGGCACTGGGGCCAGGGCTGTCCTGTGTGATAAGGGTCGCTGTGGCAGGTTACCGGTCCCAGTAGGGCCCCAGGGTGGCTGGAGGAGCAGGGAATGCTGCTGTCCTTCCCTAGGGCACACACCGGGACAGCCAAGGCAGGGTCGGTGTGGGACACAGACCTGTGCTGAGCCTAGTGAGGCCAGAGCAGTCCCTGCACGCCTGGCCAGGGAGCCACTGGCTCTGTTCCACTGCCAAGTTGGGACCATCTGGGATTTCTTTTCTAATCCAAGCAGTTTTGCAACAAAAGAGGGTTTTTGCTTACAGCAGCAATGGGTGGTGCAGCTGGAGCAATGATCAGGTGGCCTTGGTTTATGCAACACTCCTGAGCCCTCCTGCAGAGCCAGGAGCACCAAGCTCACGTGGATGCCACTCCGGGTATGAGGGCTGGCAGAAAGCCGCCCCTCCCTGGCAGGTGCCTGCAGCTGGGCTTGGACCTCAGCCTCAGAAGCAGAGCTTGTGGAAGGCAGGACTTGGGCTCTGAAAGCACTGGGACCGAGCCTGGGGTGTTTGTAGCTCCTGGTACACTCACAGCAGGGCTCACCAGCCCTCTCGAGCCTGGGGCTTGGGTGTTCCCGGCAGCCACCACAGCAGAAACAAATTTCCCTGCCTGGGGGTCTCTGTCCTGTTGACAGCAGGGCTGCACAGGAAGGGTCATTGTGGCAGATGTGGACACATCCACTGCCTGATGTCAGAGCCCTGGCACCACACCCTGGCCTGGCACTGCCATGGAGGCATTTCTCAGCTGCAGAGGGACTTTTCACAAGGGCAGATAGTGACAGAAGAAGGGGAAATGGCTTTACATTGACAGGGGCAGGTTTACGTCTGGTATTTGGAAGAAATATTCCTCTTTCTGAGGGGGAGGTGGTGGGGGCACCAGGCACTGGCGCAGGCTGTCCCATCCCTGGCAGTGTCCAAGGCCAGGTTGGACGGGGCTTGGAGCAACCTGGGATAGTGGAAGGTGTCCCTGTCCACGGAAGAGGGTGGAACGAGATGGGTTTTAAAGTGTCTCCAACCCAAACCAGTCTGGGATTCTGTGAAACCAGTCACTTGAGGACACCTGGAGACAAGAGCAGGGGGCGAGTGCCCCACACTTACCCTCCCAGCCCCGAGGTGTGGGGGTTGACGATGCCGGCGCAGAGGGCCGAGGCGATGGCCGCATCCACCGAGGAGCCGTGCCTGGCCAGCACATCCGTGCCCAGCGTGGTGCAGCGCGCGGCGTCCGTCACCACAGCACCGCGGTGGAACAGCTGCCAGACAGGAGATTGTGCTGGGCAGTGGTGCTGGCCCCGATCTGCACCCACCAGTGTGGGACCTGAAGCCTGGGGCAAGCGCTGAGGCTGCGGCTGATCCAACAAATGCCAGAGGGAACCGTATGTCCCTTGGCACATCTCTGTTCCAGGGCAGCTGCGGGTAGCCATGGCCACTGGTTCAGAGAGCTTTCCACACTCTGTGTGCCAAGCTGGGGGGCCACATCTCCCTCTGCCCCTCACAAGCCCAGAGCTGTCCCTGTGCTGCAGCCAGGCAGTCACTGGGAATGGGGATACAGCTGCAAATAATGCCACACACTCCCAGGACCACAGCTTGTTCTCATCCTTGTGCCAGTGCTGTGCTAATGCAGTCATACCATGTTTTAAAGAGTTGATTTCATCTCTATGGCACAAATTGCAGCATCTCAACACGAGCCTGGCTGGCATGGGGACATGCAAAGACAGAAGGGCCATGGCAGCACATGGAGAAGGTGATGGTGACTCCTGGCTGACCGTGACCCTGGCAGAGGTTCTGCAGGAGGATCCAACCCCATGGCCACACTGCCTCGGCTCTGCAATCTAGCACTGGGCTGTGGGACAGATCAGCAGGAGGTTCACCTTTGTTTTCAGCTATTTCTCTGTTTGGTCCTGGATTAATCTTCCAGAGGTGAATCTGGGCATGTATGCTCATAATCCATAAAACACTGAGTGGACAAGATGCCGACTGTTTAACTACGGGTCATTTTCTGAAAGCACTCCCATCTGGCTCAAATCACAGCTGGAGTCACAGCAGTAGGGTTGCCTGCTCCCCCCCCAGCAGCACCCCCAAACCCGCCTGGCACAGCCCCCCACACCCTGGCCATGGGGCAGGCTCTGAGAGTCTGGCTCTGCTCTCCAAGCACAACCTCCAGGCGCAGGAAAAGGCTTTCAAGCCAATTTGGGGCGGAACCAGGGGAAGACTGAGCACCCAGGGCCTCGCTGACACCAGCCATGGCTCCCCAGTACTCTCCTTGCTCAACTGCTGACCAGAAGGAAAGTTAGGGAGCTCTCCCATCACTGGAGCCACAACCCAACCATAAAGCCACTGTTTTGTCTTACCTGAGGGTCCCCAAAATAGATCTGCATGATGAGGGCCACAGTGACACCTGTGGCGAAGGTCAGGCAGGCTGTGATGATGACAGTCAGCCCGTCCTGCCGGCAGCTGCAGTCGCCAGAGAAGGGGTCCTTGCTGGTCTCCTGCAGAGGGGACACGTCCTGGCTTCCCATCTCCGAGGAGGACGAGGGCAGGCGCTGGAGACGTGCAGACTTCAGGAAGGAGTCTGGGTCTTTGTGGGCAGCAGGGAGGAAACAAGTGTGAGTTATTGAGCAACTCAGGGCTCTTATTGCAGTGTTTATGCAGCACTAACATTACACTGAGCCCCTTCCAGCACAGCTATCATCTTCCCTATTGATCCCAGCTCTCAGGAGCCTTTCTGGCTCAGATACTGCTTTGGGTCATTTTACTGATCCCTTCATTTAGCTGTAGTTATTCCAAACTGACTTCCCTGGAGACTAAGAGAGACAAAAAATCCCTGAATTTTACTCCATTTCAGTACATTTATCAGTCTTCAGTGACTGGCCCATTCCTATGCTCAATTTGGAGGGGTTCTTAACACAGCAAACAGGTCTCTGAAATGCAACGGGACTGAAGAAGAGGAAATTAAGATATGAAAAAGAAAATGCAGCAGCTTTACTTGGAGCTGTGATTGAACTAGAGCACCTGAGCAAAACAGAGGTAAAGTAAAGCATTTGGCCTGGGCACAGGAAATTCCTCTAGGGAAGCGAGGGCAGAGAGGAGCAAACCTGCAAACCGGAGGCCTCGGAACATCCACTCGCTCCGCTGCAGGAAGGACTCTGTTTTAATTCCTTGCTTTCTCTGGCAGATGAGGCCCACTGTGAAATGAAGCTGCACACTGGACACCCGGCTCCAAGACGCCAAAGCAGTGGGGCAGGGGTTTCCTGGGCCTCAGCAGGAGGAAAAAGTCTCTTTTTTGCTCTGTAAGATGCCTTGAATCTCTGTGAGCGTCAGCTGCTGCCCTTGTGCTGGGAGGACACTGGCTGAGGATGCCCTGCCCATCCCGGTCACTGCCGGGCACATGGAGCTGCTGGGGCAGCTGTGAGGTTGTGCCCATCCCTGCTGGGTTCTGAAGGGGATCAAGTAGCTCAGGGCATCATCCAGGGCTCCTGGAAGAATTTTTTTCAGGGGCCGCAGTGCCCTGTGCATCCGTAGTGGGAAAAAGAGGAGCACCAAGTGGAAAAGACAAGATGAGAAGCTTGTCCCTCCATATGGATGTTGCCTGGGTTTGGAAAGGGAGAAGGGAGTGAGCAGGAAAGCCCACATCCTCCATCAACTGCCTGTTCGTCTGCTCTGGCAGGTGGTATTGTCCTGGGCACTACCAGTGCAGTCCTTGCCATGGCATTAACATGATCTGGCTGCAGCCCTCCTGAGGCCAGGGAGGGAGGGAGTTTTAATTTCAGTGATGCTGCAGCTAGGAGTAAACCCCCACAGTCAGGGAATCCCCTCAGGATGAATTTAATCTCATTTGTGCTGTGGTGGTTTAGGAGTGGGACTGGGAGAGGCTCAGCTTTCCCAGCCTGAGCCTCTGAGCACACACAGAGCCCCTCATGGGCTTGTCTGGTCTAAATGAGCTGGACTGAGTGGGAGGACTGGCTGATGGCCTCGGTGGGGCCACAGCTGGCCTGGCAGGGGCTACCACTGGGGTAGGATACCCACAGCCCCTGGCACACACACCTGAGTGAGGCCCCAGCCCCACTTGCAGGGAAACAGTGAGGAGGGAGCTGGACTCCTCTGCCCAACCCCTCCAGGACACCATCCCTCCGCTCTGGTGACAGGCCAGCCCAGCACAAGGGGACATGAACACCTAGGAAGCAACTGTGAGGGCAGACCATGGCCCCTCCCACCACAAAGAACCTCCATTCTCTGTCACAGACATCCTATTTTTAGTCTCTGGGACCACTGGTGTTGCATGGGGACAGCAGAGCTGTGGTTTGGGGATGGCAACAGCTGGAAGAGGTCACCTGGGAGCACTGGGAGCCAGGGGCAGCCTGCACAGCCCGTGCACAGCTGCCCATTCCATCACCGACGTGCATGCTTTGAAAGAGAAGCCTCCAAATCCCTCTTGGCTTCCATGGGGCTGTGAAGGAGATGTGGTTCCACAGGGGAGCCAATGCTTTGGAGAATCAGGGCCACCTCAGCTCTGGAGCTGCTGCAGAGGAGACAGCAGAGACTAGAGCTGCTGGCGGGTTCTGCAGGTGCTCCTGCAATGAGGGTCAGGAGAGCAGCAACTTCTCCAGCTGCCCCACCTGCAGGCATTGGCACAGCCAAAACTGCACCAGATTCTGGGTGCGTGATGAGAGGCCTCATGCTTCCAGGAGAGCTGTTCCCACATCCCTACAGGCAGTGGCTTTGCCTCGATGGCCAGGAGAGCACAGGGTGGGAACGGACAATGGGAGCTTCATCCATGGGCACGGTGGGACAGGGCAGAGGGCAAGGGGTGCCTGGGGCTGTGCAAACATGGGCCTGGGGGCTGACAGGCAGCCAGACCGGGAGGCAGCCCCAGGGGGGAAGGGCTACACCGCTTGAAGAAACGTGACATGGGGGAGAAACAACATTTCTCTCAACTATGGAGGCGGAAGCAATCAGTTAAAAATAGGCAGAGAATTTTCTTGTGGATCAAATGATCACCTGACTATATTCCAGCTGAGCACCGGAGGGATGGAATATCCCAGACCCGAGGGATGTGCAAAGAGCACCCCAGGATGGAGGGATGCTCAAGGTGCATCCCAGATAGAGAGGGGCTCAAGGAGCACCTAAGGAGGCCATGCACAAGTGGTCCAGGCTGGAAGGCCAAACTGGTTGTGGGAGAGCACATTCCAGGCTGCCCTGGGAGGCTCCGTGCCGAAGCCCTGGATCTCTGGCTGCCTTCCATCTCTCAGGGTGAACGCGGGGCCGGGGCACAGGGACGGCGGGAGCCCGGGGAGCCCCGCTCCGGGCGCGGGGCCGAGGGCCGGGGAGTGCCGGGGGCCGCGGGCGGGCTCTGCCGCCGCCCCTCACCCGTGTCCTGCTCGCCCAGGAACGCGTCCTCCTCCTTGCGGGCGCGGAGGCCGCTCTCGGCCGCGCCGCTCGGCTCCTCCTCGGGCAGCCGCGGGAAGCTGGTGATGCT
>VYZT01063190.1:0-13559 GCA_013400735.1 Pomatostomus ruficeps | reverse complement strand
GGGGAGGGGCGGGCGAGAGAGTGAGAGAGAGAAGGGAGGGGAGGAGTGGGGAAGGGAGGCGGGGGCAGGGCAGACGAAGGGCAGGGAAGGGAAAGGAAAGGAAAGTTTCGGCCTGGGAGGGCCACTCCCCAGCGCGAGGGTCGGAGAGCAGTGCCAGTATTGCTGGGTGGGAGAGGGGACAGCCCTTCGCAGCCCTGCAGTGTCATCGAGCTGCGAGCGCGGCTGCCACATGGCGATCCCGGCTCACAGCCACGCTGGGGAGGCTCCACCGCTGCTTCCTGGCGCCAGAGGGCCGGAGGGTTGGGAGTCCTTAGGATACACGCGGTTGTGCAGCTTCTTACCTGCTTATTCATCTGACCTTAGAGCAGCTGAACGTCTGGGGGCTCTGGATAGAGTTATCACACGTGCAGTCCTGAAGATTTGAATCTTTTTTTATATTCTTGCCTTCCAGGAGCAGTGGTACTCAAACCAGTTGCTCTCCTCATGGAAAAACATAGTGGGAATTACTCCTGCGTGGTGCGGGCAGGGTGGATGGTTGGGTTTCACTCTCTGTTATCCTCCTCAGCGTGTGATTATGTGGGCAGGGAGGGGCCTTAGTGACAACATTCCGGGTGCCCCTTGGGCAGCTGAGCTTGGCAGTGCTGGGCCCACTCCCAGCACTGTTGGAAGCCCTGGATCCTGTGGGGATCCTTGCCAGTGCCAGTGGGGCTGAGACCTGCACAGGTGCCCTGTGTGGGCTGTTCCTCCCTCAGCTGCTGTGCACATCCCACTGGCACTGGCACACCATGAGCTTCACTGTTCCTTTTTCCCAGTAACAAACCCCAGGCCCCAGGTCCTGCATTTCTTTTTGTCTCATAGACCTGGAAACACGACGTGCTGAGCGTCTCCAGAGCCTGACTACAGCTCCAAATGCTCCAGCAGCAGCCGCTTTGCTGCCAGCAGGACCCGGAGCCCCTGGGCGCAGGCTGACCCTGCGTGGGCTGTGTGGGGTCAGCACAGAGGGAACAGGTAGAGGAATCCTTGTCCCAGACCTCTGATCACTTCCAGCCAGGGCTATGTAATTTAAATACAAGATTACGCAAGGCTTTAAAAGTATCTTGCCCTGTTCTTGCAAGGCCCTCAGGCCTCTGGTCACCTCTGGTTCCTTGGGCCTTTGCCAGAAGTCAGGAGCTGGTCCAAGCCAAGGGACCCATGTGACATGACCAGGAAGGGGACACACAGTGCGATGTCTCTGGCAGATCCTTTGCCTCTGACCCCCACACCATGGCGGGGCCCGGCCAGACATGTCCTGGCTCCAGCCTTGCTCCCAGGACACTCCTCAGGTGCTTGGGGAGAGTGGAAACAGTGTCACTGTCCCCACTTCACAGGGGTGGAAATGCTTGCAATGGTGATGAAGTCACCTGGGTCAGGGAACTGACCTAAAAGTCACATTCTTGAAAAAAATGGCTTGTTTTACTCCATTTCCATTGCCTGATCAACAGAGAGAGAGAAGCAATTTAAATTTGAGCTTGAAAGAGCCAGAGGGAGGCAGGAGAGGTGCCAGAGGGTACAAACAGGCCGCTGGTAAGGGATGTGTGTTGGCAGACACAGGGAAGCAGGGAAGAGGGATAACATGGGCAGCCCTGGCCACAGGCAGGGGAGGGAGGAAGGGCTGGATGGGGCTCAAGGGACAGCACAAGGTGACCCAGCTGTAAGGGCTGCAAAACCCGTGAGGAGCTGCCATGTGCCTACCGCCCCTCTTCACCAGCTCCCCTCGCAGGGGCCTGGCTGGACACTTGCCCAGTGGCAAGAAACCAGGGCTCAGTGAGGGACAGCAGCCATCCCAGAGGGGCTGGAGGTGGGTCCAGCTCCTGCTGGGCTCCTGGGAACACCTGGACCCTGATGAGGCTGTGCTTCTTCAGCACAGAAGACTCTGGGACCAGCCACGGGGTGGCAGCTCTGGCTGGCTGACTTCTGGGGTGTTTTTTTTGTTTGGGATTTTTTTCTCCTTTTTCTTTTTTCTCTTTCCTTATATTTTTATTAAAAAGACCAACCTTCTGGGGCTCCCCTGTCCAGCTCATGGTCATGGCAAAGGTTCTGTGCATTCCCTGGCTTGCCTCTGCTCTGGCATAGCATCCAGCAGCATTTCCAACTCTATTCCTGCATTTTGCTGGCTTCTGATCCCACAGCCTGTCCTTTGGAGGGGCTGCAGGCAGGACTCTTGCTTCCAATGAAGGGTCAAGAACCTCTGTGGCTCCCCAGAGGAGGCAATGGCCCTGCAGATTTCATCCAAGCAAGATGGGGGCATGGGTAGGATGTCCCCAGGTGGGGTAGGCTCTTGGCAGAGGAGGTCACTGGTCTCCTGAGCCAGTGGGAACAAACTCCGTGCCCTGGGCAGGGTCTGGCCAGGCTGCCAGAGGGCACAGCTGTTCCTTTTTTGTCAGGGTTGAAACAGGATTTTTTGGCTTTTTAGCTGTTGTCTGCAGTGATGCCCTGCAAGAGAATGGCAGCTGAAGATTAATTTGTGTCACTGCTCATTTCTGTTTTTCATCTGTGTTGCTGCAAGTGCAGCCTGTGTGCTCCATGCTGTCCCCTCAGCACCTCTACCAGGGTCTGGTCCTCACCCTGAAGTTTTCATGTCTCCATGGGCAGTGATGGAGCTCCTGGGAATGATTAAGCAGAGCAGTCCTGCTCTGGCTGCCCACTCAGGGTTGGGTCCCCAGAAGAACACTCTCTCTCAGAAGTGCTCCTGGTGTCTCCCTCTCCCACCTTCCTGCTCCTCTGTAGGCTGAATTCTGCCCCTGGTGTCGTGGGACCCCACAATACAAAGATAAATCTCCTCTGGGATGATGTCCGGAGGGGCATCACCCTCCCAAAGGGGACCCTGCAAGACCAGGAGCTCCTCTTGGTGCCTGCAGGACTGTGATGAGGCTCAGGGTTGCTGATGGGAAGGAAACATGAGCAAGACCTGCAGCCCTGGAGAGATGTCCCAGGACCAGTGTGTGTCCTGCCTCGGGTGAAGGGTAGGAGCTCCCCATCCATGTTTCTCCAGGCTCTGGATCCCTGCTTGGGAATGGGGCAGTTCCTCAACTGCTCTCTGCTCCAGGCCACTTTTTAGAGGCCCTTTGAGGGGCTGCTTGACCTTTCTGGCCACTGTTCCCTTTGCGTGGCTGCAGGAACCACTGACAGAGGCCACCCGTGGTGCAGCCTGTGGACACTCTCCGACCTCTCCACAGAACCCCGGGGGCCTGTGGTCCTCCGGCAGCCGCACGCAGCCAGAGCTGCTGCAGGGAGCTCAGGGTGAACCACGGCCCGCCTGCCGCTGGCAGTGTCACCCGCGGCTCCGCAGGGCGTGGCATCCCCGTGTCACCTGGCGGGGATGCGCAGGTTGGCCCATGGGTTCGCAGCCCCCAGTGCCGCCCGGCGCTGCGCATCCCCCCGCGGGACGGGGGACACGCGAGGGCCGCTCCTTTCGTCTATATAAGGCCGTCCCGCCGCCCCGGCTCCGCAGCCCCGGCCCCGCCGCATTCTTCTGCCTTGTNCCCGCAGCTCCCGCAGCTCCCGCAGCTCCCGCAGCCCCCGCTCCGGGACAGGTGAGGCGGCGCCGCCGGGACCCGCCCGGGACGGGAACGAGAGCAGAGGGGCGGCTCCGGGCGGGGTGGAGCGGCAGGGATGGAGCGGGAGGGATGGAGCCGACGGGAGCAGGGGAAACATCCCCGACCGTCCCGGGAGAGCAGGGGGAGCTGTCCCGGCTGCCTTGGGGAGCAGAGGGAGGCAGCCCCGCCGTCCCTCCACCTCTGCGGTGCTGGAGTTGGTGCCGGGGTCAGCCCTGGGGACGGGGCGAGGTGGCGGGCGGGTCCCCGGTGCGCCCGGTGCCCGGGCAGCCTCGGGTACATGCCAGGCCCAGCAAGAATGTCCTGGCAAGGACAGGTGAGGATTGTTCCTGAGCCAAGCTGTGGGTAACTGTCTGCAATGCCTTGGAGCTGGGACCTCCAGGCTTCCCCGGGAAGGCAGAGCTGCAGGAGCAGATCCTGCTGCCCGTGGCTTCACCCACCTCCTGATCTCTGAGACTGTTCCACTCTGGAACATCTGCTTTTTCTCCAAGTCCTTTTGCTGATGACCAGAGCCAAGATCCGGATGCATGCGTGATGCTTCGGATATCTCCCCAGTGACCTGGGAGCAACTTCAGGCAACAAACTTCTGTAAGGCAGAAAAGCTTTATTTAGCTCGTTTCCTTCAGCCTTAAGCATAGAGGGATGTTGTGTTTTGTTTAGTCTTTCCCATGAAAACTTGAGGTCCTCTTGGCTTCCCTCCCAGCATGCCCTTTTGGTACAAAATGTTTCGACTGTGATAAAAGCCAGGGAAGCTCTAAAACATGGATGTGTAGGAGAAGGCGGTGGCTGGAGCGGAATTCTTTGGAGTGGAACATCCCCAAGAGTCAACAACCACCGCTGCTGACCAAAGATGGTTGGGTTCCTTCAGTCGCTGGAATTTTTTTCCTCTCTCCCTGGCAGGCTCTGTGCGGCTGTAGGAGGAGTTTGCGGTCACCTCCCCCCTCTGAGGCGCTGCAGCCACATTCCCTCGCCGAGGTGAGCCCCTTAATTCCCCTGGGAAAATAGCAAACCCCGGCCAGGGCACGTTCTGCTGATTGCCCGAGGCCATGAAGATCTTGTGCCTGTGGTCCATTTCCCAGCCTCCCCGGGCATTGGAAGGTGCTGGGTGCTTTGCACCCTGAGGGTGTTTGTGCCAGAGCTTCTCGTGGAGGCTGCAGAAGTCGTGCTTGGGAAGGGTTTGCGTGTGTCACATGGTGAGGTCCTTGTCTCCTAAACTTGGTGGGAAGCAACTAGTCCAGAAACCATCTGCTGAACTTGCAGCTGAGCCCCACAGCTGTGCGTGGGCCTGGCCAGGTCCCCAGTGTCCTTTGGAAGCTGGGGGAGGGCTGGGATGAACTCTGCCTCCCTGGGGGTCACAGCACACTTTGCTCTGGCTCCCTGATGCTGCTCTGCTCCTCCCTCCCTTGCATCAGTGCTGGTGGCTGTGGCTGGACTGGAGACACAGCCCAGGGCTCGGGTTCCGCTTTCCTCTCACCTCCAGGCTCCCTTTCCCGCACCTCTAATAAGGCCTGGAAAGGAGCACAATGGCAGCCGCCTCCATTCCTGCAGAATTGAGTGGGCTGAGGACTCCTCCCGCAGCTCCCGGTGCCTCTGGCTCACAGTGGGGCTCCCCTGGCACCAGAACCCCTCGTTGGTGAAGCTGAGCAGTGCCAAATCCCACGGGCATCCTGAGCAGGGCTGTGCTGGAAGAAAAGGACGGTTTAAAAACAAATGAGGCGGGGAAGATGAGCTGCTCCCTGCTCCCTCTTCCAGTGTGACGCCCCGTGTGCGCTCCGGAGCAGCCCTGGGGCTGGGAGAGGTGCTTGCGGATGGCAAAGCTTCACGGGTGGAACTTTGCAGCAGTGGGATGCTGCAAGGCACCACCTCGGCCCGCTGGCCCTCCTGCCACCCTGGAGGAGCGGTGGGACCTGCTGCCTGTGTGGGGCTGCCAGGTGGCCGGGTATGATAGGGCCAGTGCTTGCCCACAAGTGAACGTGGCTGTGTCGTGGCTCACTGGTCCTCGCAACTCGCTTTGGGAAGTGGCACTGGGCAGAGGTTTAACCACAGTCCCCCTGAGGAGCCAGTGTTTGTCCTGTGGGAGTGTCCCTCGGGACAGCCCAGTTGTTGGAATTGCTCTTTCCCTCGCTGACCCAAGGCATCCAGCAGAGACACATCGTGCTTCTCGCTGCCAGGATCTTGTGGAGGAGCTGCTGGAGCAGAGGTCCCTGCCCGGCTGTGCCAGGAATGGCAGGGAAGCCCCACTGCAGCCTCGTCAGCACTTCCTGAGGTGGTTCCTGCTGGAGCAGCTTTAGAGAAGCCACCCTTGGAAACCCTTAGCAGCATATCCTGGGAGATCATAGCTTCTGATGCATGTGAACACCGCAGGGACTGGGGATAGGCTGCTGTCTCTGCCAGAGGAGCTGCCCTGTCCCCTGCCTGCCACTCCTTTGTGCCATCGAGCCTGTCACAGCCCCCTCAGCCCAGCAGTGAGCTCCTGCTGGGACAGTGAGCTGGAGCAGCACAGGAGGAGCTGCAGGGGAGGGTGGAAACAGGCAGGAGGAAGAAGGATGGGGCTGGGATGGGGCTCCTCCCTGGCAGCACTGCCATGTCCCTTTGGCTTGTCCCACCCTCCCCAGCACAGCCAGGAAGCAGCACCAGGATGGAGTTGCTTGCTTGGTTTTTACCAAGGAGGAAACACATAGCAATGTGTATTTCTGATAACTGTGGGTCCTTTCCTCTTTCTCTTTAAAACTGAGCTATTAATTTCTGAACTCTTTAGGTCAGACCCATGGTCCCTTGGATCTGGCTCTGAGGTGGGAGAGGCACAGGCCTACTGGGAGATCATTTTGCCTCCACTGCAGGAGGCTGGGAGATTGTTTTGGCAGGAGCAGTGGCAGAAGGACAAGGGAACAAGGACAGCTGATGACAGGGTGAGCTGGGGACCAGATCAGTGTGTGGCTGTCATGGTGTCACCCAGCACCGACCTCCTTGGCTCTGCTGTCTGGGATCCACAGTTCCCAAGCTGGAGCAGTGCTGGACTGGGGCTTTCAGCACAGGGTGCCAGGAGCAGGACCAATGTCTGTGGGTTTCCCTCTTGCTGATGAGGAAGCTGGAGGTTTGGTGACTGCACCATTTGTCTGAGCCGAGTCCACCCCAGCATGCAGGGCATCATGGCCAGGCATTCCCTGCAATGCTCTGGAAACTGGGTTTTTGGGAATCTCAGAAAGCATGGCTTCGAGGACCGGGGGAGTGTGGCCATCAAGCCCTTGTGCAGAGCAGGGACTGCTCCAGCTGAATCAGCTCTTGCTTCAGATCCCTGCAGAGAATCCATGCACAGGAACCTTTCCCCACACTGATCCAAAAATCTCTTCCCAAGTACCAGCCAGCCCAAGGTGGCTGTCAAACAGCAGAGATAGAATGATTGAGCTGGACCTTGAGACTGAGCATCTTTCCAGGGCACATTTTGGATCAAACTGCAGATCCATGTGCTGTCAAAATTGTACTTAATCCTGCTAAGGAGCATTGTCTCTGTGGAGAGGGTGCCAAGCCATGCTGCTGCTGATCACAGGGCAGGGTAAATGCTTGGATAATATTAATTCATGTGGTGAGAGCAAAACTCCTGCTTATTTCTCTAGTCTTCTGCTAATAATCTGCTGATAATTCGATGTGTTTTGAAAGCTAAGCCCAGGGCCATGGGCCAGCAGCAGAGCTTTTATTGCTGGCTCTGACTCGGCCTGCTGGAGTTGTGGTGTTGAACTGAGCTTCCCATGCTGCTGCTATGGGATGTCACTGGCACACACTGCCTGGGAGTGTCACTGGTGCTCTGTGGTGCCTGACAGGGGACACAGAGAGGGGCTGGACTGCTGCAAAGAGCTTTATGGTGGTGGAGGAAGCAGCAGGCAGAGATGGACTGGGGGTATGAGGTCTCCTGCTCACCCAGTGTGGGCACAGCTGGGCTCCCCAGTCCTGCTGCTCCCTTTGGCAGGCTGGTGACAAACATCTCTTTCCTGGTGGGCACTGGGAAAAGATGGAGGGTTCAGGAGATGTGGGGAGACTTGGTGGCTGCTGTCAGGTGCTGGCATCAGCACAAAGGAGGGGGCTGAGGGAGGTGTGCATTCCATCCTGGAATGGGGGCATATGAGGAATGAACGGGACTCCTGGGGACATGGGGCATGTCCACTGCAGATGAAGGGCCCTGCTTGGGCTCGGTGGGTGCTCCCACAGTGAGGTGGGAGCATTCTCAGGATGCAGGAAGAATTCCCAGCCCTCTCTGAGCTTGGCTGATCATCATGGTGTGTTGGGCTGCAATTTGGCACTGCCTGATGCCCCTGGAATGTCCTTCCAGCTCAGCCCAACTGCAGGAACCTGGACACCACAGCAGGCTGAGGACTAGGCTGGTAGTCCCCCATCCCAGCCCCTGCCTCTGCTGCTCCTTGAGAGAGTGATAGCAGGAGGGGAAGAAGAGACCTGGAGAGTGGGTCTGGTGTGGGGAGGGCAGGGGAAGGCTCTTTGAAGGTTGTGTGCTCTGCTCTGGTCCATGCCAGCAGCAGGGGGTGTTCCCCAGGTCCCCATGGTCCCCCTGGGGTCAGCACTCAGAGCCCAGCTGGGAAGCAGATCCCACAGCAGATCCCAGAGTAGCCCACTCAGGGTGTCCAGCCCATCAGGAACAGTCCTGGCCTGCAGCTCACTGGGGTGTGTCTCCATGAGATAGAATGTGGCTCCTGAATTGCTCTGTCCCAGGGCACGCATGAGGAGCCCAGGTCCTGCTGCCGACCGGACGCGGGGCACACAGAGCACAGGACTGATACACTGCTCTTCCACCATGGCATCCCTTCATGATCCATTAATTTGCCATTGCCCCTGCAGCTGCTCCCCAAGCCAGACACTGCCCTGGAGGAGGCCCAGGGAGGAATGGCTGCAGCACAAACACGAGGGCTTGGAGTGGTGTCCCTTCCCTGGGCTGACCTCGAGCCAGCCTGTCCCACAGGCCAAGCTGGGCTTTGCTGCCATCCTGCTGGGCTAAGCCTGGCAGGATTCTCCTGGGAGAAACCTGAGCATCCTCCTCTGAGGCGGTGTCAGCGGTTGCTGAGCTGCCATGGAGCGGTGTCCCAAACCCTGACTGCATCCCTCAGTCTGGCAGTGTGGGGATACCACCAGCCCCCTGCTTGGAGGCTGAGGGGCCTGGATGCCATCCTGGGCTGGGAGTGGGCTCTCTGCTCCAGCTCTGTTCCTGCTGGGGGCCCCAGTTCCAGCTGGGCGCAGGAACCCCCTCCTTGGAAGGACCAGTTTTCCTGCCATTGTCCTGTCTTGGTGGTGCTCAGGGTCCACATGGTCCCTGTGCCATTCCCCATGGGACACACACTGGCCCAGAGGTGTCCCCAAAGGTGGGTCTGTCCCACTGCTGCCCCCCCTTCTCCTGGCATTCGTTACCTGTAACAACAGCACCATCCCAGTGCCCCGTGGCCCTGGGGCTGCTTGGCTCCTCTCCCAGCTCTGCAGCCCCCTGAGGTCAATGGTCCCCTCTCCCCTCTGCCTCGGGGTCCTTCCCATGGGCTCCCCGGGCTGGGTGGGGGTCACCTGGACAGGGAGGGCAGTGGCAAGAGGTCTCTGACCTGCTGAGAGGTGGGATGGATGGATGGGTGGATCGATGGATGGATGGATGGACATTGGGCATGGAAAGCAGTGGCATGTGAGGAATGTGCCCGGAGCAGATAACCCCTTCCCACTGGGTGCTGGGGCTGCTTCTGCGCCACGACACGAAACGTGCGAGGGTGACCCACCAACCTGGCAGCTGGGCTGGGCCTGGGAGAGCCTGCCAGAGCAAGAGGAGACTGGAGGGGCACAGCCACAGTGCCTGAAGAACGGAGACACGCATGCCCACGGTCCCGGGACTGACACCCAGCCGGGTGCTGGGCTGGGCATCTCTCCCTGTGCCCAGATGCAGAGAGGACAGGCAGCAAGTGGGTTTGGGGGCTGCCTGCAGCCCCTGGGGGACGGTCCTGGGGAATGGATGCCAGTGAGCACTGCCTGGTCTGTGACTGCCCACGGAACTCATCAGAGCTCCAGTCCTGCCTGTCCCCATGTCTTACCCTGTGACCGCCTCATCTCTCCTATGTTGCCAAAGTGTGTGACAGCCGGGAAAACTGAGGCATGGGACTGGAGGTGCCAGGGGCAGTGTATCCCTGCCCTGGCCCCCCAGCTCGGCCTGTCTCCAGCCCTCCTGATGCTCCTGCCCCCAGGTACCCCCCCAGCCACCAAGATGTCCAGCAAACGTGCCAAAGCCAAGACCACCAAGAAGCGCCCCCAGCGCGCCACCTCTAATGTCTTCGCCATGTTCGACCAGTCGCAGATCCAGGAGTTCAAGGAGGCCTTCAACATGATCGACCAGAACCGTGATGGCTTCATTGACAAGGAGGATCTGCACGACATGCTGGCTTCCCTCGGTGAGGACACCCTGCCCTCATGCCCCTGCGGGTCCCTCTGCCCCTGGCACCACCTCAGGAGCAGGGAGAGCTTCAGGGTGTCCTCATGCCCACACCCAGCGCTGGACATTGGCTGTGCTGGGATGCCTCAAAGCCTTGGGGGGGAATTTCTCTGCTCCACTAGCTGACCACAGATGGGGTGTTTGTGAGGCACCCGAGGGCAGCAGCTCTGTATGCTGCTCACAGCCACACCCACCAGAAGGGAAGAGACCCTTGGGGCTGGAGAAGCTCTGCCCTGGGAGCAACCAAGCAGCCATGGAGTGTTTGAGTAGTTGCACCCCAGAATGTCACTGAGGCTGTTCCCTGTGGAACAAAGCCCTCCCGTTGCTATCAGCTGGGGTGACAAGGGCTGGTTCCTGTGCTGGTGTGATACTTGGACTTGTTGAGACTTGCAGGTCTGTACCGACTCCCTGCCCCAAGCCATTCTCCTTTGCTGCAGCCCATGACTCCCTCCTCCCACTCCCAGCGGTACCTCCACTGCGCTTTGGGAGGTCTGTTAATGATTGACCTGACAGCCAAACCTGTTCTGGAGGTCCTTCTCGACTGTGGGAGGGATCTCCCTCCTCCCAGTAAGCCAGAGCTCTGGGAGCAGAGAGGGGCCGGCGCCGGAGGCACGGACCTCAGCAGAGCAGCGAAACCATCCGTGGTGCACCCATGGTGGGAGCAGTGTTGGGGACATCAGCAGCATGAGGCTTGTGTGGGGACATTGCTGCCCCTCTCCTTGGAGATGCCAGGGGAACGGGAAAAGCCATGGGTTTCATTCCAGTAACCCCCAAATTAATTACTGCACCTCCCCCAAGGCAGAGCTTATTCCCAAGAGTGGATGAAAGCATCAGGAGAGATGCTGAGGGGAGAGCACTGGGCACTACAGAAACTCCTTACCATGTTTGCAGGGTGGGTGAACAAATACCAGCAAATCAATTTGCAGTGGAAAAAAGCCCTTCCAGCTGTTTGCATGGGGTGACCCCATGGATGGCAGCAGGGGGAGCAGGGCCCTGCATCCACCCCCTGCCTGTGTCCCACAGGGAAGAACCCCACTGACGAGTACCTGGAGGGGATGATGAGCGAGGCACCGGGGCCCATCAACTTCACCATGTTCCTCACCATGTTCGGAGAGAAGCTGAACGGCACCGACCCTGAGGACGTGATCCGCAACGCCTTCGCCTGCTTCGACGAGGAGGCGTCAGGTACAGCACAGCCCCTCTGCCGTGCAGCCACTGCAAGGGCTGGGCCGAACCCTTGGGAGCAGTCCCCAGGCAGCTCCAGAGTGGGGCATCTTTGGGAGAGGTGGGGAAGGTGCCGTGATCAGCCCTCCTGGTGCCCCCTGTTAACACTGTCCCCTGCCCTCCCTGCAGGCTTCATCCATGAGGACCACCTGCGTGAGCTGCTGACCACCATGGGGGACAGGTTCACCGACGAGGAGGTGGATGAGATGTACCGGGAGGCGCCCATCGACAAAAAGGGCAACTTCAACTATGTGGAGTTCACTCGCATCCTGAAGCACGGGGCCAAGGACAAGGACGATTAGAGCCCAGGGCCACTCACCCCTTCTGCCTCATCCAGCGCACACCCCCCGCCCCTTGGCCCCCCTTGCTGCCCCACAGCAGATTCCTCTATGGGAATCACCTCCCAGAACCATCACCCTGCATCAGGACATGCTTGGAGGGGACACACTCCCATCACTGTGCCGCTGTGTGCCCATCAAGCCCTCCCCTCCCATCACTTGTCCCACCCACAGGCTCACCCACTGGGACCCCTGGCTTGGCTGTGACCCCGCCCCAAGCTGCCGTTGACCCCCTCAAAGCCACCATGCCACTGGTCCAGGGCTGGGGCGAGCATCCCCTGCTGGCCTGCAGGGATCTGGGCTGGCTCAAGGCTGAGCAAGCCCCGCTCAGGGCCATAGCACAGAGGAAAAGCATCTCTCCCTCTCCTCCCACACTCCCCCTTTGGGAAAGAACCCCCACTATGTTCCTCCTTCCTGGCTGTTTTATGGCTTTAGAGCCTGACATCTGAGGGATTTGGGAAGCTGAAGGGGCATATAAAGCCTGACGGGTGTGACAGACCTGTGCTGTGTGTGGCTCCCTCATGACCAGTGCTGTGCTCTGCCCGGGAGTTTGGGAAGGTGGGTTTGGGCACTGCACCTCCTCACCTTGCTGCCCTTGTCAGCCAGGCCCCCTTCCAGTGGGGCAGCCTGTTTTTGAAGCCAAATTGCTCTCGATGTAAAATCAGCTTGAGCATGATTTTCTGCCTTAGCTGGTGGGCTGAGGGTTGTTCTGCTCGGCCCCAGAGTTGGGATGGGCTGAAGAAACACTTGGCAAGGTGCCAGCCATGCTCCCCACATCAGCTGATCCAGGGTCCCAGGGGTTTGGCCACCCTTCTGCGTCACCCTGGGCGGGTGGAGGGGCAAGAGACAGAGAGGATAAGGAATGGGGAAGGGGTTTGTCCCCTTGGTTTGGTTATTTGTCACCACCCTGATGAAGGTGTGGGAGCATGGGGCACTCCCACCTTGTGAAACTGTGGTCTTAACATGCTGCTTGAAGCCAGCCCATCTCCCTGCCCTGGAAGGAGGGATGAGTTTTCAGCAATTCTTTCTTTAAAATAGGGGCACAAACCTACAAAACATGGTGAGGGCGTTGTGCATGGCGGAGATGCTCCCGGTGCTGGGGAAGCTTGGATAGGGTCTGTGGAAGCTCCATAGGCATATGCTGGGATCAGAGGCATCAAAGACATGCCAGGGCCCAGGTGATGCTCTCACCTGGGAGATGATCCATGAATGAAAAGCTTCTCCTTGGTCTCAGTGCTTACACTTTGCAGGCACTACCAACACCATGAAAAAGGAACTAGATTGTCAGATGTGAAGGGCTGAACCTGTGATCTCCAGGGAGTTCCCCAGGGTCAGGGCTTGTGCTCTGCAGCAGCAGCAGCTCCAAACCAGCTCACCTTCAGCCTCACGGGTATCAAGCTTCTTCCCTAATTCCCTGCTGTGCCAGGGAAAACCTACAGTTCTCCCACTTCTAGAGAGAATTCCTAGGCCTGAAGGCTGCTGGAGGGCAGGATCCTTTATAAAACCTCCTTTACTGGGACACCCAGCAAAGTGAACATCCCACAGACAGCATTTTGGGGCAGAGGAGTTGATGCTGGAGCTGTGGACAGATCGTCTACTGGGACAGCTGCATCCAGGAGTTATGTTCTGGCCCCCCCGACCCCAAGGGATCACCTCGTGTGACTGACCCAGATTCTTGCAGTACCAGGAGTGGGATGGACTTACTGCTGATCCCAGCTGGGAACTGCCACAGGCTCCAGCCTGGGGCTCTCAGAGATGCAGCTCAAGCAGCTGCCAAAACTGCTCAGTCTGAGCTGCCCCTTCACTGGCATGGCTGTGGTGGCACCGTGGGACTTTCAACCCTGAGGCAGGAAAGCAGAACAAATTTGTTATTGAACACTGGAGTACATACGGGAAGAGTAAATGAACTTATTTGACGGGCACAAGGTGCCCAGAGAAGCT
>VYZT01063189.1:0-19856 GCA_013400735.1 Pomatostomus ruficeps | reverse complement strand
TGGCGAAGGTCCAGCAGGGTTCATCGNGGCTTTGTATAGAATTGCGAAATACAGAGCCCTCCAGGGGGAGAAACCAGATACCGAGGTGGGGAGGGAGGAGACAGCAGTGGCTGGCCAAGAGGAAAACTGAAACCTGACCATAGCACACTGCAGCAGTAAAATACTTTGCAGTTAAAAGAGTAGTAGAACTAGCATGCACAAGGAGGTGGTAATGTCTTCATCACTGGAAGTATTTAACAAAAATGGAGACAACCATCTACCTCACATAACCTACCCTGTGGAAGCTGGACAGGCCCTAGTTCCCTGCTCCACCACTTGAAACAGATTGAGTTTGTTATTCAGCTGCTAACTTTTGAGGGAAGAGGAGCAGGGGAAATGCTGTGCCAAGCTGGAATTCATTTTAGACTTTGCAATATAAACATTTAATACCCATGATTACTCCTCTTTATAATGATGACTATTGTTCCTTGCTCTACACTGAGCATTAGCTGTCAGCAAATAATAGATGTAAGCTTTTCTCGAATTACTAGTTTATTTAGCATCAGATCAGTCATGCAAGCCACTTACTAAAAATAGACATCCCAGTATCAAAGCATTTTCTCATGGTTTATCAGCGTTCCCATGCAAACACACAAGGAGGTACACTGGTCCCACATACAATACACGGAAATAACAAAATATTCACTTTTTTCTGGTTCAGATTTGTCTCTGGTTCACTTGCACAGTATCAGAAAAGTTACTACGCAAACAGGCTTAATTAGAAGCAAAAGAGTAGAGTTAAACAAGCAGTCCAGTCCATAAACTTCTATTTCATTGCTCACATCTTTGCTAGTACAAGAAAACAGCATTGACAGTACAGGATTTCTTACATATTAAGCAGTAGAGTAAGAAGTCAGGAACACAGGACAGGGAGCTAATTTGAGAGTCTGCTATACATATTTACAACTTTCTTCATTGTTACTAATAGGAGTCCAGCCGCCACTGCTCTGAAATCAATGAGCGTCTGTAACAGGCTTATAAAATACTTTGCGTTAACAGTCAAAGGCACCATTTTTCTGTTTGTCTTAGAAACATCAGCACATACCCTAACCATCCAGCATACACTATTCTTGAATTAACAAAAGCACAAAATTCCCTCCTTATGGTCTGGTCCTCATCCAGCCAGGAGCCTCCAAATAACGGCCAAGCCAGACACAAGCCCTTATGTATTGCATTTCTTCCAGTTAAAACTAGTTTAAGCTGATGTGCTCCTTACTGTGGGTGTGGAACAGCCAGGCAGCCTCTGCTCGGTACCCCCTGGGCTTGCAAGGGTGTGGTAGAATAGCTCCTGGGGACTAACAGACTTCTTCCACCAGGCCAGACAGCCTCAGAGATCTTTCCCTCCTCCTGCTCCCTGACAAGCTGGACCAGCCATCACTGTGGTTTTGTAAGAACATCCTGATGATGGTGGGCTTGGCAGTTCTGGGTTAACAGTTGGACTGCATGATCTTTCCCAACCAATCTTTTCCACAGGTCTTTCCCAACCTGAAAGGTTCTATGACTAGGGTTCACCCTCCACGTCTCCGTCTTTCCTTCTCCCTGAGCAGCTAACCATTTCAGAGGTAATTTTCTCATGAGCATAGGCCTCTCAACACCGTGTATTCTGAAAAATAAAGCCAAAAACCCCCCAACCAGAGCCCCAAACAATGTCCCCTTATGGAATCTTAAGTAAAATTTCTGCTGTTTAATCAGAAATGCTACCATGACATCTCATGAGGATGTGGTGTGAACAAGAAAGTGGTTCTTGTGCTCAACAGCATAAAGACACTGTTTGGGTTATCTCTCAGCAGTTAGTAGTTTTAAATGTCCTTGTTTGTAATTACTTTCAGTAAAAAGTATCATATTTTGTAATTATCCCCCTGCAACCAAGATGGTAAAGATTTGAGCAGAGCAAACAAGGCACCTATCCCTACACTGAGGGCAGTAAATTGGTGGTGGCAGCAGCCTTGGGTAGTCTGTGGAGTCCCACAGATCCCTGTCATTCCCAAGGAAAATGCTTCTCAGGGCAGACACTGCTGCAGCAGTGTTTCGAAGATATTTCAAAGATTTTTTTTTTCAAAATATATATACAGTCCATTTTGCTTAGTTTCCTGACATGTTTCTTGACAAACTTCATTTTCCCATAAAAAACTGCTTCAGGCCACATAGCAAGCTGAGAAGAAGAGACTGGGGGACATATTATTAGTACAAACAAAATAACTTTGATGTCTTACAAATGAAAAGTGGGGTCAGTGGTGAGGTTTTTCCATCTGAAGGAGACTGTCACTGGATAGATATGTTTTCACTACTTCCAGAAACATGGCTGGTGGGGATGTCAGGAAAATAACAGAAATCAAGAAACTTGAAACCTCAGAATGCACATTTATAGACACTTTTCACATTATCCCTTGTTGACACAAAGATAAAAAGGAGCTCTCTTTGGTGTGTTCTGTAGCAGAGTTCTCTGGTGTGTTTGTTGTGAGCGTTTATAGTTTTGGGGATTTGTGTAGTTGTGCTCGTTCATGCAAATTCACATTTGTAAGTAACATCACCATGCTTTAGGATCTGAGGGTTGATAGGATAATTCAGACCCCTATGCACAATTCTGTGGATGGATGGATGGATGAATAAATATGGCTCAGTGGCTCCTAGAACTATTGTCTCTGGGACAGATGACATGCCATTTGCAGCTGTAAATCAAACCCAGTGGTTTGTCTTCAGCTTTTGAGTGACCAGAATAGCTGCTTCGAGTCATTTAATCATTTTATCAAGTCAATAATTTCAATTAGAAGAGCCACCCCAGATCCACCCAACACAGGGATAAGAATTACAGTCTTTTTTCTTGTGGATGGACTTTCCTTATGTGCACTCATGATTGGCTCTGGAGTTTTGTATTACAAAGGAGATCATTATTTACAGTTCCAGGCAACAAATGGGACCAACTGTTCCAAACTGACTTTGCAGTTTCTTCTACCAACACTGTAAATGGCAATGCTGCATAAAATATGATTCTAAGTATATCAACTCTTATTATGTAAACAATATTAAGAAGGTCACTAGTCATAGCACACATGATATTTTTCAGAGTTCCTAAGCCTGATTTGTCTGTTTGGATTGACCTAAACAATGTCTTTTCCACAGAAGGAAAAAGGTGCTGTTGACAAGGTAGCTTCCTGGTGCTGAGGAGCAGAACCTGGCATGGTGCTATTCTTGTGCCTCTTCGCTCTGAACCGCTCCTCCTGCGCCTAGAGCGGCCCAGGTGCTTTCCTTTTCTGTTGGGAAAATAACCCAAGAAACTAAATTATTTTCTGTGTCTGTCTAGCATTTGTTGCACACCACTGAGCTATTTCTGTCAGCCAGGCATAGGCTCTTAAGAAAGGAATCTGAACATGCTAGGAAACAGCATGAGTCTGGGAAATGGAGAGGGGAAGCAGAAACAACTCTCTCTGGGTACTAACTGGCAATGATAAATCACACCGGGGTGGCTCACAGAGAAATACTTGTATAGTTGACTGATGAAACCCAGACTCTCCTGGGAGCACAAAAGCAGGAGTGAAACCATCAGATGGAACCAAGGGCAACAGCAGATTTGTCAGGGCAGAAAAACTGAAACCTGCCAGGTGCCAAGATGGCTCTTTACCCACTGACTGGCAGCTGACAGCCCTTCCTGCATGCCCCTGGGCCAGGAATAAAGGGATGAAGCACAAAAGGAGAAGAATAACAATGAGCCATTTAGACATGAATGTTAACACTTGTTCTTGAAGCCAGAGTTTCAAATGGAAAAAAGAGAAATTATTGCTTTCTTTAGGCTTTGCTCTTTATGAATCTTCCTATGGGAGGAACTCTGTCTCCTATGAACTCTGTGCCCCTATGAACCCTACTTCATAGAGGCAAACACGTGCTGTTTAATATACCTTGGCCAATAAATGTCTGCCGGATATACAAATGAAGGGCCAGATTGTCAGTTCTCAGTCACACATGCTGTGGATGAAGCATCACTGGGCAGGGCCTCTGTACAGTTTGGGGCAGCTCCAGCTCATCACAAAATGCTGTGCTTTGTTGTTACTCCTCTTCAACCCCTGTACTGAGCACACAGAAGGACAAGGGCACTGAAGTAACCTTTTTCCCAGCTGTGTCATGGAAGGAGACAGAGCTGGGCAAAACACTGTACCACTGCATTTGTTATCTTTCATACCTTGATATGCATTACTGAATTTCATCCAGCGATGATCTATGTATACCAGACTGTTAATTATTATAATTTCAGGTCCAGCTGAGTAATGCTGGCAAGGGACAAATGATGTCTTAAAAGGTTGCTGCAGCTTTTAATACAGAGTTGACTCTTAGAGATTGTTCAGCAGTCTCTGCCTCTTATTTGATAAATTTGTATATTTATGTGTTCATGTACATATTCAGATTTTAATCTATAATTTTTTACTGCTAAATTCAGAATTGGGCCACTTCAACTATTCCATTGTATTCCTGCTCCTGTACTATGCCTATTTCCACAATATTTGAATGCCTTCCAAGAAAACTAAGTTCATGACTGCATTCATATTCTCTTTTCCACTGTGGAGGGGTAGAATAGGATGTAAGTATTTGCTGAATTTTTAGTTATTAGGCATGTATACCATTCTATCCTTATATTAGTTAGGGGATTCACACTCCAAGGGATGCTCTTCACTCACCCTCCAGCAATCTTCACTGAATTGCTCTGGCCAGAAGTTTTACCTCCCAGATATAAAGAACCTGCAGTCTTGCTAGTAAAAGTTTATATATCTTCTGGAACTATGATCATAAAATCATGAAATCACAGAATGGGTAAGGCTGGAAGTGACCATTAACGTGGTCATCTTGTCCCATCTCCTTGTTCAAGTCAGGTTTCCTAAAGCACATTGCACAGGATTGTGTCCAGGTTCTGGAATATCTCAAGTGAGGGAGACTCCACAACCTCTCGGGGAAATCTGTCCCAGTGTGTGATCACTGCACAGAAAGGAAGTTTCTCCTTATATTCAAAGGGAACTTCCTGGGCATCAATTTCTGCCTGTTGCCTCTTGTCCTATTGCTCTGCACTGTGGAGCAGAGCCTGGTCCATCCTCTTGGCACCCTTTCTTCAGGTATTCACATATATTAATGAAGTCTCCTCTCAGTCATCTCTTCTTAAGACTGAACAGGCCAAGTTTTTCCTCATAAAAGAGGTGGTCCTGTCCCCTCATCATCTTTGTAACCCTCTGCAAGCCTTGCTTTAGAGCTCTGTGTCTAGACTAGGCAAATATTTCACTCATATTTTTCTCCCTTTTCCTCCCCTATTTTCTCCTTATTCTGCAATGCAACTGATGGGTTTTGATCAATGAAACATTGTAGTGTGCAGGGGCTTATCAGGGAATTTCCTATAAATTTCTTTATAGAAAAGAAGAACGAACTCTCACTATTTATGTTCCCCCTGAATTAACTCTGATAGGGAGGAAAGGACATTCTTTAAGCTATAATTGTTTTATAAAGTAACTTTAAGGATAGAAGTATTTGCCTGTCTCTTTGTTACCTTTGTTATCTACAGGACTTGCGTGTATCCCTGCCACTACTCTCTACATCTAACTGTGCATCTTTCTTGGTCAGTCTCTGATATTTTTTGTTACATGAATGCCATGCCTTCATAAGCTATGCACTCATAACCTCAGCAGCAACAAGGTTGGCTCAGCCACACAAAAATTAGTTATACACCAGGAGAAACAGCTTTTGTACAAGCCTGGGGTCAAGGCACTGTGATGAGACTTGTGTCTGTCGTTCTGTAAGCAGGAAATGTGCAGAACACTGTGCAAGGATCTGGCACCCCACATATTCATATGCTGCTCTGAAAACCCCAAAGAAGACCCAGCATGTTTGTAGGAGCTGAGGGACATTTATCTAGAAACAAGGGTTTATTTTCCAGAGTCCTGCTGCATTTCCTGCTTGTCAGATATTGCTGTCCTTCTGCTGAGTTGGATACTAACAGCTCCCAGTATCATCTTCCCTTTCCCTGGTGCTGGGCAGCAGAAAATGTGGTGTTTTCTTCACTTCTCCCGTTGCTGCCAGCTGTGTCTGCATTCCACTTGCAGTGTGAGTTGTAGCAGAAGGTGATTCATTTGGAAAGTGCGAGGCCTGGCTGCCAGTGACCCATGGCCTCCTGCAGCCTGGGACTCCATGCTGGTCTGAGCCACTTCAAAAGACTTTTTGATTCATGCTTTTATCCTGCTCTACTACCAGCTTTTCAGAGCATTTTGCTTTATTCACCAAGGTAAAGGGATGGCTGGGCAGTTTCTGTCACTCCGTGTGTCCAACAACCTGCTCATTTGTAGAGAGTCCTTAGTACCCTTCTTCTGAAGAACCTGCTCTATCAAAAACTTTTGCCTTGATGTTGTTCTGCATTCAGAAGTTCGATTACAGTGTGTCTGCCTCTTTACATCAGGTTTGCACACTGTAAAGTACAAACTTCAGCTAACAAACCAGCACCAGGCTCACACAGTGCAATCAGCGGTGTCATCCACAAAATTGCAAGCAAAAATGTTTGAAATTACAGGAAATCTGTTCTATCTTAAAGGGAATCTTTCTGAACCTGGGAAAACCCCTGTTGTGGTGCAAAGGCAGGACTTCCTTAGCCATTTAATAACCATCTGACCATCATCCTAGCTCTCAAATATTAGACTGCAATTGACTAGTGCTGCAATCTTCTTTTAAAGGAAGTTTTGCTAAGTTCAAATACTTAAAAAAGATTGCAAGGTTCCCCTTTTTGTACTTGAAGAACTTTGTTAACATGTTAAATATTCTAAAAAAATAAAGCTTAGGATTTCAACAGAAAAGAGTATGGGTAACTTTCTACCTAGGTTATAACCTCAGATTTGGAAACATCTTGCCCATCACCAGTAGTTTTTGAGCGTGTTCACATTTTCCAGCCACAGTAAGACACTGATGTTGCACATCTCAGTCTGAACTACAGCAGATGCCACCAGGATGTGATATTTCAGACAAAGCCAATGCAGGTAACACTCCTGTCTTCCAGTGCATGCCTACACCCAAGTGGTGTCATGCATCAAATATATCAGCCAGGCACAGTCCTTTACTGAGCCACTTACTGGTAATCACTCAGCACAGACATCCTGATTGCCTAATGTTGAGTGTGATAAAAGAAAACAAAGCAAAAAAAAAAAAAAACTGAAGCCCCAGAGCTTTTATACACAAAACTGAGTGGACTCTGAAGATCTTGCTGTCACAGAGGTCTCCTGTTGGATTACATCAATTCACAGTTATGATATACTGTGGTATAATTTAACAAAAACCACCGTTGGGAATCAGCTGGGACCATTTTTCAGCTCAACAAACTAAAGAAGGAATTTATACTCAAGCTCTCAGAGATGAGCAGTGACAGCACAGCCAGCTGCACTTCTGCAGGTTTCAAGCAATTATCCCAAATGAAGAATGAAATATTACAGAAATCCAGCCTCTCCCATCAAATTTCCCTACTGACTGAACTTGGATGACTTCACCATAGTATAAGGGGGTGGAGTAAAGTAGCTGAGAATTGCATTTTTCCTGCAGTGACCTCCAAGGAGGTAAGACAGAGTAAAAAGTGAGACAGGTGGATATACCTATGATCTTCTCCAAAGTTATTAATCTTACTGTACTTGTTTTCAAGGGAAAAATCGGTGAAAGTGTCATGTTGGCCTGCACACAGCTGCCATGACCCTATCAGCTGTTTCAGCTGACCTCAAAGTGTGTCCCTTGAAAAATGAATGGATACATGTACTTTAAATTTCAACCCTGCTTAGTTAGCAAAACTTTTTGTACAAGTTCAAAGAGTTCTAAGAAATGGATAAAAAAATCTCACATATAATAGATTCATTATTATGCATTCTCACCCAGTAAAGACAGGCTCTTTAATCCTCCTTTATATATTAATTTAGAACACATTTTATTTATTAAATCTACCATACAAATAACATTGTGTTACCCTTTAATTTCATCAGGAAATATCGTTATTGAATGTTTTATTAAAGTCTTGGTTTTTTCTGTAGCTGCTATACTTTTTTCAAGGCAAGTTGTGCAAGGCCTAACAACAACATAAAAACAATTAAAGCAAAAGAGGAATGATGACTGTATTAGGATGTTAGGTAACTATCAGTATTAAAAAGTTTAACAAGCACAAATGACATTTTTGTACATCAGGTTCTTTTTGCCATTTCTGTAATATATCAGTACAATAGTCACATGCTGTCAAATAGATAACAAACAAGTGTAAGTGGTCATACACACTGATGCACATTAGTGTTTCAGTTCCTATCAATCACATTCAACAAAAACATCAAGATAGCTGAAGAGCCTGACCCTACTTTTGCAAGCTGATCGATGCACACAGCTGCTAACTCAAGACACAGGAGCTCTGGGTGGATGCAAGATCTGTGCTGGTGGATGACTTTACAGGAGGGGTTCTTTGTTAGGAAAATGTGGACTAATTACAAGTGGAAACTGCTCACTCATGAGGTTAAACTACCCAGGAACCAGCTAGATTATCCTACTTGCTCCCAGAACTTGCATAAGAGTGTTTCCCCAAAGCAAAATCAGTAAGTTGTGGATTGGCTTCCTTCAAGCATTTACAATTTATTTAAATGCAGATTATTCCCTTGGGGCCTATAAAATGTCTTCTAGCTGCAGAGTTTAGAATTTTAATGAATAAATATAATGGTATGCCAAAAATCTGCACCTACTCTAATCCTTGTTTAGTCTATGGTTTTGTTTCGCTAACACTTCACTATGGAATGAAATGGCAGAAATCTGAGTAATTTTGGTTGTTATTAAAATACTGTATATAAACAGGAAAAGTCAGAATAAGGCATTCTCAATGCAAGCTTGAAAAATGTACATTTTCATGCCCAGTGTAACTACCATTTCAGTTTCTTCCAAGTAGTGGAATGTGGGTTTTTTGCATGTTAATCCCCAAATACTTTTTCAATTTTACAGATAAAAAGCATTATTTCATACATCAGTTTTAAAAGCATTGGTTTGGTATTTCCTTCCATTTTGTCTGCTGAGGGACTATGAACCTGGAAGGAAACAGTTCAAAGAAACTCACAACATAGATAAGACACCTACTTCCATAAAACCAAACAAAATAGCATTTTGTTTCAAATGCCACCTAGGAACACTAGAGAGATGAAGTATACACATTATGGTAGGTAGTTAATAATCCCCATGTTTTCACCTGCCGGTATTACTGCAAATTACACTGTTTCCATGACATGCCTAATGGAACAGTTTGCTATTTTCATAAGCAGTCACATGCATTGAAGGTAGGATCACCAGGCGGGGCCCATGGCACCCCAAAGCAGAACCAGAGAGGCCTAGTTTACTAATCACTCTTGCTGAATGACAAGGTAGCTGGTGTATGGAATGACACATCTCCGCTGACACGAGCGAGCCACGTTGACCTAAGGCATTTCCTCTGGAGCTGCTCCTGCTGCTGCCGCTGGTTCCTGAGTGGGATTCTCTGCGGGCTGGGCGTCTTGCGCGGGTGCCGGGCTGTGGCCAGGCTTGTGGCCATCATGGGCACTGTGACTGCTGGCACTGCCGAGGCGTGTGGAGGCCACCACGGCTTTCACGGCGGCCTGGGAGAGAGAGGATCAAGCAAACATTCCTTAGGGACACAGCTTTGTCGGCACCACAACCTCAGCACCGCCCCGACAGGGAACACAACCATGTGTGGTCTTCCTGGGAATGCCATGCTTGGATACCTGCCTGGGCCTGGGTGGATTTAGAAGGCCACCAGGAATACCAGATTGAGGTTTAAAATTGCTGCTTTCACGAGGTTACAGGTTGGGTGACATGAACATGACTTTATTTTCAGCTGTCCCTGCTGCATTTTTTTTTTATTTAAATTACTTCAGGTGTCTAGTGTTGAAGTTGGATGGCAAAAAAGAAAATCATCATCTTCTGTCGTAATAATAACAGCAGTATTATCACTGGTTATCCTATGAAAATTTCACAAGGGAACACAATATTTATCACGATTGCATTGTTGCATATGCCAAGCGCAGTGTTATGGAGCACATAGGCAACTTCCTATGTATGGACATATAAAAATACACACTGGGGGGAGGCTTTCGTGTCACGTGAGATATCACAAAATGAAGACACGCATGAAGACAGTTATATTAGCCCATGCCTTGAAGAGTTTTATTGCCTGAAAAAAAACCAGATATACAGAGGTGAGGAAAAGAAATGCTTATCTCTGTGTGTGACAACTCAACCTATTTTTGACTTGACAGCTTTTTCTTAGGCAGCAAAGAAGTGGGTCTGTAGGAAGAGATGAAGAGTATAGCAAGTTTTGTGGATTCTTTGGAGAGGTAATCACACACACAAAAAAGAAATAAACAAAAAAATCCCACAAAGAAATAAAAAGGAAAAGGAGAATATGTTAATGAAAAAGAGAAAACATAAACATTGTCAATAAAAAAGAATCAGCTAAAACAGATTATGAAGAAATAGTATAAGGCATAAACCAAAAAAGAGTGGCAAGAATTTTGAAAGTGAGAGACTAGACCTCTTAAAGGAGAAATCACAGTCATCCACATTAGTGGTGAGAGGACTTTGAAAAAGTGATTACAAACACAACAAGCCACTCAATGATACTATAATGTCTAAAGACACTTTCAATGTGATTTACTCTCACAAGCCATATTGAATGTTTATGAAACAAATTCAACACAACCTATGAGAAACCAAATCCTGACTGAGACCTTTAGAGTTATTCTGTAAAAATAAGTCTTTACATAAAGAAAGCCTGCTGATGGACTTTTATGATGGGAAAGAGGACATAACTACCTATTATTCTTACTAAGAAAACAACAGCTAAAACATGTACTCACTACTTGGATGTCTACTTTGGTTTTATTTGTTTGACCAGGAATTAATTGTCTAAAAATTTATTGCTTATTTTGCAGAAATATTTGTGGGAAACTATTAACTCTACAGGAACTACTAACTTCAATCAATCCTCTTAATAACTGGGGATTTGGTAATTTAATCTTTAACAGATAAGCAATGAAAAAATAAACTTATAAAAACCAATAGTTTTTAATCACAAAAGAATAAATTGATTAACTGTAGGGGACTAAAAATGAGCTTCAAAAATATCTCTGGTGTAAAAATATAAAGAAAAACTAAATCAAAACATCAGTGTGAATTATATCTACAATCTCTGAGAACTTTGTAAATGACAAAACAAATTTCTTTGCCCTGTAGAGATTCTCTGCCACAGTTCTCTACTGAAAAATAATAGCAAAGCCAAAATTAAGGCTCATTTTTTGTGAATTGTGTTTTGTATGTGATTTACTAAAGCTCTCAGTTAAGTTGCTTATTCCGCAGGGCTACAAGAGCAGCTTCACTGTAGCTGTTGGTAACAATTTCTGTGCTGAAGTATCTCTGGAAGTATCTACTGAGCAGACGAAAATCTTTAAAATCTGAAAAACGGATTAGGGGAGAAGAAAGTTTCCTGATCCTGTGTCAGTCAGGTGCCTAGTTGCCTGCTGTTTGCACATAAAGATGTTTCCTTGCTTCTTCCCATGGTAGTTATGTAGACTGGATGGTAAAGGAGCATCCTGGGGACATTTTTTGGACCTACACATCTGAAGTGCTGACTCTAGTTCATACAGAAGGATGGCTTAAACCTCCTGCTTTGTATTGCTAGGTACAGGTAACTCAGGGTAGCTTAGGGATCAAAATATGCTTTAATAGAATAGTTTTCTTCCAGATTTATGGATACTTATTAAGAAATTACTCAGTATATTATTCTTTCTGGTCAGTATTCTAAGGATGCACAAGCAGTACAGCACAGACGAATGGACAGAAGCAGACAAGGAAAAAGGGAAGAAAAGAAGGAAAGTAAGGACTTTGTGAAAGCTGTGTACATCCTCAGCAGTTCTGTCTGTGTAGATAGAGTTTTCAGTCAACTTCAGACATTTTTATTTGTTTGGCTTCAGTCATCGACTAAATTAGCTTCAAACTTCTTCAGTCTTCATCAGACATCTTAAATAAAAAGCTTCCATAAGACCATGGAATGTTGTCCTCAAAATGTGCAAGGTTTCTGCAAGGCTACTAATTTAATTGCATGCTTTCATAGCCAGAACAGAGACTATGAGCAGAGACTTGCCTTAAGTTTACGCCGGGCATTGAATTCTTGAAGTTTCTTTTGTGCGTTGTCCATATGTGCAAAGTTTATTGCCTTCCCGGTGACCCATGGGTGCTGCAAAGCCTGTAGAGTGGTGAGGCGTTTCTTGGGGTCTAAAACAATCAACCTTTTAACCTGCATCACAAGCAAGAAATACAAAAGACTGTCAACCTTATTCTTCATTTAAATTTACCTAGTTTTGCATTTGGGGGCTCTGGTCTTGGTTTGGGAAGCATCTTAGGTGAGACATTCTAAGAAACCAACAAGAATTTTCATTTGTGTCTTTGCAAGTATTTAGCTTCTGGCATTTCTTGGTCCTCCATAAATAACATCTGATTAAGACAGCCACTAAGGGGGAAGAGAGAAGAGAAAGAATCAACTGGTTACCAACATTTTAAGGGTATGTACCAATGCACGACCTGTATCTATCATAGGCTATTTCGTGTGTGAATTGCCACAAAACCCCTAAGAGATTCTCAAAATCTCTGAGCAGTAGAGATTTTGGATTTGAACAAGTTTTAAACTGGATTAGAAGGTTTAAATTATAGTGTATGCAGCTCATGCAGACTTGTACCACGCAGTCCCTGTCAGGTACATCACAAAGGAAATGTTTCTTTCAGTCAGTGTAAAACCTCATGTACACACGAAAAAAGCAGTGTGCAAGTGTTTCTTTCTTAGCCCATTCTGAAACTAAAGCTGTTTACACCATTCCTGCTGTCACCAAAACCAGCTAACCTGCACTTCCACAAACATGACAACTGGGCATTTTTGGGAAAAAGGCACTGCAAACATATCCCTGATACTGGAGATAGTCCTGCTGGATACAAAGTGTGTCCAGTCAAGTGACATTCCATGTGTTTTATTGTATCTCTGGACAAGTGGTGTTTTAAAACAAGAAGAAAGGTGAGGGTGGAGTAATGAAGTACAGAGATGGCACTCTTCAGAGCCACACTCACCCAGCTTTCCTGACTGCAGGCTCTCTTGGAGCAGAGTGCAAGTACTGGCACAGGGCTCCACTGCTCCTATGTGCCCAAGGATGAGGGAAAATTTGCTATAGGGTTCTCTGAAATTTTCCTACAAAGAGCTTTTAAAGGAAGTTGGTGCCCTGAAGTTGGTGCAGGAGAGCAGGCATTGTGATGAATCCTGGTTTTGTCTCCAAGGAAGAGGCTGAGTTAAGTAAATCACTTCAACTGAATACACCAGAACTGCCCACAACATGGGTTTCAAGAGTTATGGTGATCATCCTTATCTACAACTTGCTATACAATGTTCAAACTGAAACTTTGAATTTTACTTTACTAAAACAGCATGGAGCAGTTTGTACAAAAGCTTTACCTGCAGACTGCTATATATCTGGCAGTAAATTATATTTTTTTAGCTTTAGAAAAGCTTCACGACTCATAAAACAACAAAGAAGTACTTTGAATTTCTACAGCCCTTCCATTTGAAATATCCTGAAGTACTTCACTAACACAAATGACATAGTATTTTGTGGTACAGTTTGTATAAGTAGTATGGAACAGAGCACTTGTGTTTTCAGTTCTAATGAAACAACTGTATTATGCAAGTTATTATTGACAAAAGTCAGACTCAAGCATAACTATCTTTGCAGATCAATGTCTCCTGGATCCAATTAGTTTATCCAGGAATAAAAGAATACAGTGCAGATAGCATGCCAGCCCTTGCGTTTTGCTAATGGACCATATTTAAAAGTAAACAGTCTTTCCTCACCTACTAAAAAAAAGCTTTAATGGACAGAAAAAGTATGTCAGAAAAAGCAAGGGTGGGGAGGGGGAAGTTTCATTCCTTTTTATATTCTTCCCCCAAAGTTCAGGCTTGAAAACTGCACAAAATGAAGGGCTTGTTTCTACATTCCCCTGGATGTGTTTGCCCGGAAAAAAGGAACAGTGAAACACTTCAGAGCTGGAAGGAAAGGTAGGCATACATGAACACTGTGACAGCTGCCAACAGTCTGTGGCTTACTTCATAGAAGAACCTGAATATCCATGATTCTGAGTGTAAAATTACAGCAATGGACAGTAACAGGGGATATTAACAGCTCTGTAATATAGCAAAGGCAAGAGGAAACAATTATGAACAATTAATTAACCAATTATTCTGCCCCCACCCCAAAGCAGACTCTTTCTCAGTGGAAACAATACTAAATACTGTAGTCTCATTTTTGCTTTACTTACTAAATCCTTGGCATTCAGAGACACATCATCCCACCAGGGGGACACAAAGTCATATTCACAGTTCAGGATTCTCTTAAACATGTACTGATCTCCCCTTTCATCATAAAATGGTTCAAAGCCACAAAGTCTGCAAGAATAAAAAAGAAATTAATTTATTGAAGATTAATTAGTCTTGGGTTGTTAGAAACAGTTCATGGTAGTATTTTTCTCTACTTTGTATCCTGTAAATCAGTTTGGGAAACCAGAGCAGGATGTACTCACGAACTTCAAATTCTACAGAGCAGAGAGAAACATGGTCATAAGTATTCTTAAGCACTGGGAAAGGCTTTTCTAATTGTAAATTTTCTATTTTCAAATGTGTTTAATTTGAACTATTAATAAAGGATCATAGAGCATTTATCAGAATCCCTGTAACTTCTGCCAGAGGAATAGGAATTAGCTGAGGAAACCCATCTTACATGTGAAGTTAGAAGTTTTTATATATCCAGTTAGGACTGATTTTTAGTCATATTCATCCCTGTGTATTTTTTCATCCTATCAGCTACAACATGTAAAAACCTTTGGTAGGTTTTCATGATCAGCCCTCATCTTTACTTAGGTAACCTACATACAATCTAGAAATCTTGTGATCTCACTAATGACTGCATTTATGAATATATTGAATAATACAGATCCCAGCAGAGATCCACACTGCTGGCCCCAGGGAAAGTGGACTCATAGATGGGGTTTCCATTTGTATAATGTCCTTTTTTATCGCTTCACTGCACTTTAATCATGCCTGCACACATAATCAGATTTTTTAAAGTGAATTTCCTATTCAGCCAGTATGTGATCTGAGCTTAACAGAAAGTCTATCTGCTACTCTGCCTCCAGAAAATGCAACAAGCAGTAAGATGATGAGAGGAAAACAACAGCAAATTATAAATATCAAGACAGCAACAAATCTAGAAAAACCTTACATTTTGACTTGTTTTTGTATTTTTAAACACAACCAATGTGCTTACTGTCCTGAAAAAGGAGAATGAGGTTCAAGGAAGAAATGTGGTTTTGGGAGTGGTGCACAGCCGTGGGTGGAACAGCTTCATCATATTCCACTGCTGAAGAGGAGGAACACCTCATTGTAAGCACATTCTGGGCACATTATTTTTTCAAGTCTGGCAGAGATGTATTAAAACACAAGGATCCAGCCTCCGAACCTTGTGCTTCAATAGGGGGTGGCCAGCCAGAGCCCCTCTGCTGCTCCCCCTGTTTGCTGCCTCTCCCACCACGGTTTGTAGGCTTGCAGCAGGTCCCCATGGAACACCCCCAAGCAGGGCCCCTCACTGGCTCAGCCCAAACTGCCTTTTGGATCTGGGTAACTGTGGCAGTCAGAACCTGCTTAAGCCTTGCTGTGACCGCAGTGGAAGCCTCCTAAGTGAACTCTGTTTTCACTGTAACTCACTGCTATCACCTATTATTTTCTCATTAACAATTTCTATAGATATATTTCTACTTAAAATTCCATTTCAGCAGACAGATTTTTTTTTTTGCTACATGCCAAAATAGATAAGTAAATCTAGAGGTGTGATTTCAAATTAGATTAATTAAATGAGTGCAAAACCTAGTGTGGCTGCTCTTGATTTCATTTTATTTTGAAATAACATTTTATGATGATGATTCACTTTACATCAATTACCTACAAATAAAGGAAAAGTCAATGTAAACAGCTTAAAAAACAACTAAAAATGACCAGATGGTGTTTTGTGTCCTTTTAAGTAAGTTAGTAAAATAACACCTTTAATTAATCCATGCAGTTTTGACTACAGGCAAAGCCTCTGTATTTGTTGACCACTGTCTGCATCTCAAACATGCACAAGGATTTCTAAGCTGCTTTAGGAATACAAAAGGACCTTTATCTCTTGTCTTTTAAAACTACACATGTGGCTTCCCTGGAATTATGACAGTTGTCACCAATAGGTCTTAATATAATTTGCCTCAGGAAAAACAGTTCTGTCAAAATATGTGTCAAAGTTTTTAAATCAAATGGTTAAGTCCACTTTGATTAATGACAAGATACAGTTTTATGCAGATCCTCTGTAACATGGTTGTTTACTCTTACATCCACTCCACTTTGGGGGTACATACAGGAATGTATTTTTTTGACTCTGTGTAAGTGTGTTTCCTCTACTGGACTATGAGAGTGAGACGTGCAACCTTGTCCTCTGGGCTCCAGGATTAATGAAATAGTAATTTTACATATATCTTCCTGGTCTCAGTTTCTAATCCATCAGACATATTGATCCATAAAGCTTTATACACAATAGGAGAGTTTTAAATGTGGAATACTGTTAAAGCTAAATGGAAGAGATAGCTGGGTGGATTTTTGCCTGGCTTATTCCTGTAGACCAAATTGGATTTCAGGGTGGGAGTAGGACAGGATAAGGAGGAAGAATAGAAGAGTATCTATACTGATGCAACCCCATCCAGGGCAGGAACTCACACACTTGTGTTTACACCATGCAGAGGTTTAATGTGGCTTGGGAGCATCCCCTGAACAGGTGGAAGGTTTTGAGAAGCTGCATATAGAAAATGTCACACCAGGTATTTAGACAGAAGTTGTTTGGAGTTTGGTTGAAGCCTGCCTACACTTGAAAACAAATTCTGCTTAAGGAAGGCTCTCAGTTTCAAGTGCAACAACTTCATTAAGCCTTGAATGACTAGGAAAGACCATAACTCAATCTAGGTGGCTTTGTAAAGGGACAACAAAAGTCACCTCTCCAGTCTTAGGAACCACCTTGCTGACAAATTTCACATCTCTCTGTCATGAGTGGAAACCCTAGAAGTGACAAGAAATGAGCACCTGGCAGGCAGTATCTGAGATGTGATCTTCAACACAAGGTCTGGATCTTAAACCAGACCTTGACACAAAGATACACACATTTAAAAAGGAGCCAGATAACGAAATGGCGAATAGGAATGTTGTGGCCTATTATTTACAGGTACCCAAAAGAAGACCTTTGAACAATTTGAGGCTCATGTGCAGAAAAAATTGCCATCAGAAAGTTTATATATCCTTACATGAACTTTTACTATAAACTCTATAGAATTTTTTTCCTTTTCTGCAAAAAACAAAAAGAAAATAATTGTATTATTGCACAGTGTACTTGCTGGACATAGTTAATCTTAGTAGGGGCAGGATAATGGTCCACAAGTATAAAATCCTCCATAACTTTAATGTACATGTGTAAAATCTCATTTTCTTCCCATAAAAGGCATCCTAGAAGTATTGTGTATAACTGCACAAGTTGTCTTAGCATTGTAATTGCCAAGGGTCTAAATGAAGTCTCATAATTATTCTCCCATAAAGAGGAGAGTCAACACATCATATGCAATTTTCCCTTCTCAATAATCTTCCTTTGGAAGATTCAATCAATACAATAAAGTAATTGCAATTCTTACCAATTGAATCATGACTAGCCACAATATGACTTAGACACAAATGCCTGCTTTTAGACATAACGGTTTACAACTTTTGGTCTATACTCGTTCACATTAATAGCATGATTCTGCACAGATCTTGCTGCTTTTCAGGAAGAAGAGTTATATTTATCAAATATTTTAATTAAGTGTTTTGCCATGCTTGTCCAGGATTTGACTTACTTCAGTAAGATTAGGGATATAATAATTAAAGCTAAGGATCTTGTCTTTTCCAATGACACAGCTCATAGTGTCATGAAATCCTGGGGGTGCTAAAAAGTGAACCTCTCTGTAGCACTGTCTGCACTTACAGGATGTAGGTTATAATCCCCAGGGACCACATGTCCACCTCAGGGCCATAGGCACATCCCCGTAGTATCTCTGGTGCTGCAGAGGACAAAGCACATGTCAGTAACACGAAAGTTGATTGAAGAAACAATAGTGACAAAGTCAATTAAAGTCCATGCACAGTTGTGTCTTTTATAAAAAGTTAGGACTGCCCCTTTAAGCACTTAATTAGGCAAATTATTCCCTTCACTGAATATAAAACAGGAGAAGTCATGCCCAAGCAGAGCCCAAATAAAATGAAAAATGGTTATTTATACAATTTGGTTTCAAGTTGTTTTTTATATTTGTGAAGGGAACCACAGAAAGCTACAGCTGCCCTGGAGCTACAGTGTGACCAAGAAAGTGGTGCTTTAACTTCAGTGTTTTACTTAGTGTTTTTATAAATACATCAACCACGAAAAGAGGGCCAATGAAAATCTCCATACTCTATTGGATGCAGAGGCAAACACTGGAACCAAGGGTGAGGAAAAGGCTTCATTGCCTCAGTCCTCAACAGTAAGGCCTGTTATCCTCAAGGAACCAGCCCCTGAGCTGACAGACAGGGACAGAGAGCAGAACAGACCCTGTGCAAGCCAGGACAAGGGATGCAGTGACCTGCTGAGCCACTTAGACCCTCACGAGTGCATGGGACAAGATGGGATTCATCCAAGGGTGCTGAGGGAGCTGGTGAAGGAGCTTGCCAAGCTGCTTTCCTTTATCTTCTGCTATCATTTATCATCAGTCCTGTCTACCTGGGAAGGTCCCAGATTGATTTGGAGGTTGACTAATATGATGTCCATCCACAAAAAGAGCTGTGAGCCTGACCTTGGTGCAAGGGAATGTCATGGAGATCATGTTGAATGCAATCACACAGCACATACAGGACAGGGAGTCAGGCAAAGCCAGCAGGGGTTCAGGAATTGCAGATCCTGCCTGACCCACCTGATCTCCCTTTATGAGCAAGTGATCCACCTGGTGGGTGAGGGGAGGGCTGTGGATGTTGTCTATGGGGACTTTAGTAAAGCCTTTGCCACTCTCTCCCACAGCATATTTCTGGAGAAACTGGATGCTTTTGGTATGGACAGGTGTGGTGTCACTGGGTGAAAAACTGTCTGGATATCTGGACCCAGGGAGTGGTGGTGAATGGGGTTAGATCCAGCTGGTGGCTGGGCACCAGAGGGATGCCCCATGGTCCAGTGTTGGGACCAGTCCTGTTTTACATCTCTATCATGATCTGGATGAGGAAATCAAGGGGACCCTCAGTCAGTTTGCAGATGACACCAAGTTTGGCAGGGACAAGGAAAGCTATACAGATGGATGTGGACAGGCTGGATCCCTGGGACNGGGCTGGATCGATGGGCTGAGGCCAAAGGTAGGAGGTTCAACAAGGCCAAGTCCTGTGTCCAACACTGGGTCACAACAACCCTCTGCAGTGCTACAGGCTGGGGCACAGTGGCTGGAAAACTGCTCAGCAGGAAAGGACCTGGGGGTGCTGGTTGACAGTGTCTGAACATGAGCCAGCTGTGCCCAGGTGGCCAAAAAAGCCAAGGGCATCTGGCCTGTGTCAGCAGTAGCGGGGCAGCAGGAGCAGGGCAGTGACCGTCCTGCACTGGGGCACTGGCCAGGTCAGACCTCAAATGTTGTGTCCAGTTTGGGGCCCCTCA
>VYZT01063188.1:0-51871 GCA_013400735.1 Pomatostomus ruficeps | reverse complement strand
AGAAAAGAAATTTAGACTGGAAAGATTAAAATATTTTCTAGAACTTAGCAGCTGAACTCCACAACTCTAATTTTATTGACATAAGGGTTTTTAAATAAAGCGTTAAAAAAGTAGGCTTCTTTTTCTTACACAAATAATAGCCAAGAACTCAAAGTAACTGTCATTATGTCACAAAATTACTCCTTGTTCAACAGAAAGCTAATTTTGAGAACTTTCTTTTCAATTAGCTGCAACTGTACATACAGAGGTATCAACAACTGTACTTGATTCTCGTACTCAATTCCACAAAATTAATAATTATATTTAATAAAGACATATTTTTACTTCCCTGTCTCCTAACTTAATGAATTTGCTTATGTTAGAACCAGACAACCAAATCAGATATATATCCATACACTAAAAAAAAGCATTTTCCCCTTGATCTTAACAATGAATACATTTGGCTTTTGTTTTTAAATTCAGTTATAAAACCTTTTCCTCAGGAAAATATACATTCTCTTTCTTAAGACTTTTCAGAATAATTGTGAACACAGATAAACATAAACAAATGTTTTGTCTATAAAGCTCATCTGTTGTGCCAGAAGGGTGTGCTCTTCATCATTTTTAATTTAGAATGCTAATTTTGCAGAATGTGAGAATTCACAGATAGCTCTTAACAGGCTCTATTCCCATTAGAGTTCTCTCTGAAAAGTTAATAACATTAACAGTTTTTATAATCATTTCATTTGACTTTTTACTGGGTTTTTAGGGTCCCACAACATAAAAATCCCTGAACTCATAAGAATTAAAAAAGAAGATGCTAAAATGTCCCTCATTAAATTAAAAATATAGATCAACTAAGTTCCTTACTATGATTTCTAAAATTTCACCATCAATAGCACTTAGGAAAAAAATATCCAAAATTATGCCTATATCATAAAGCATTAAATAACAGAAATTAAATTTAAAACACTAGCTGCATTAGCTGTTTCACTGATTGGATGTAGATCTACACACCTTATGCAAATTACAATATCAGTGGCCCAGTCCATGCTTTAAAAACAAAAATTTCCAAGGAAAGCATGAGGGGAGACAGTGTTGGTTCTTATGCCATTTACAAAGTTTCCCCTCCAAAGATATTCTTTTTATAGCTCTGAAATCTTAAATGTAGTTCTTCAAACTGGCCACGCAAAACTGCTGCCTCATTTTTACAAGTGCAGTTCTTAGTATATCATTATAATGCTGAACATCAAGAGTTCCAACAGAATTTCAGAAAATATACACTTCAGCCCAAAAGTGGAGCTGGGATAACATGATGAGTAAACAGGATTACTTGCTTAAGTAGTCAAAGTTTGCCAGGCATGCAAACCCTAAGGAAAACTTAATTAAAGTCAATAAAGAGGAAGAGAAAGCACATAAAAATTAAGTAATAAAATTAGTGCAAAGCAAAATATGAACTGATCGGTTATCTGTGTCTGTGGGATAGTTTTGCAAACCTAAGCCTTCAGCCTACAGCATGCTGGGATGGATTCTGAGCTTTCTGTGTTTATCATGCACAGATACACTCAAATCAATAAAGTTATGCCAGGATTATGCCCATGTGAACAAAACAGTGATCGCTGCCATGCCCTTCTAAAGACTAAAAAGAAAAAAAATTCTTCCTTCCCAGATTAATTTCACTGTTTTGGCAGACTATTTGACTATGCCATTTATGCAGAATTTAGAAACTGGGAAGATCTAGGATTGGATTCTCTTCTCTGCTACAGAAATTTAATCCTGATAAAACTGCCTAGAAGTCCACTGATAGGCAGTGAATATTTATTAATCCATAACAGGTAGTAATCACGTTCTTAACAGATCAGCTTATTATCTTGTTTCATGTCCTCTCTGCATTATTTACTTTGGAGCATTACTCATTCCACATTCAAAAGCTTTCAGGTACTGTCACCTATTTTTCAACCACCCAGCAAAGACTATAAGGACTTTTCTGAGATGAACTCACTGAATCTTAGATTTCTATAAAACTGGAGTTAAATGCACTTAAAAATGTGGGAAAGGAAATGCACAGATACTCAAAATTTTGTCTCAAATCTGCAACAGCAGCAGTGTCTCCTCCTTCTCAGTCTGTGTCTTGAGCCACCAGTCAGTATTCTTCCTTTGGAAATGACAGGGCATCCAAAGGGCTGTGCAAATTTCATACTTTTTACCATCTTGAACAGTTAACTCTTTTGTAGAGGGAAAATAAAATTCTGCATCCCTTTCAACAGTGTATTGCTGCAGCATCATAGGTGTGAAATTGAGCATTTGCTGCAACTCTGCCACTAATCTTACTGGTGACTCACAAAAGGGGAAAGGTTTCCATTCCCACTGTCCCAGCAGCATCATTCAGCATTTTGCCTAGACTGGTTTGTTGTCAATCCTCAGGCCACAACCAAGATCAAAAAGTGCTGTTCAGGCTGCCAAAATCCCAAAATATCTGGATTTTGACAGTCTTGTTCAACGACATTTACAGCACCAGTCAGGATGCACCAGTTTGGTGTTTGTGTCAGATTTGATGTAATTATATGTCACTTAGTTTGAAGCACTTAAATTCAGTTTAAACTGCAGCAAACTGCTGCAAATCCCAGAGAAACAAATCCCTCATGGCAGAACAGACACTGTCTGGCATCTCAAGGGGGTTTCAAGCCCAACTCCCTCTTCAAAGGAATGATTTGGGTGAGGAAGGAATTTCTTTTCTCAGGCAACTAACGTGGCAATAGGCATGCGGTCACCAGCATCACCATCCAGTTCTTTAATTAAGCAGAATAAAGCTGAGAATTTGCAAACCCTGAAATAACAAAAAATAATCAAATGGTTTTGCATACAGATGGCTAAAAGATCACAGCATTTCCAACGAAAGGAACAACTTGATATTATTTATAGGAGAAAGGGAAGCCACTAGAATTTTGCAGAGCAAGATACCTCACAGAGGTGTCACCATTCCCTCTGGCAGATGACTTGAAGGAAACTTTGTCTAATAATTAGGCTAAAAAGAATGAGGTTGAGCTAAGTTTCTACCAGGTGTGTCAGGAGATACCCACTAGACCTGTTTAATACTCACAATTTCAATATAAAAGTGTACTGTTAACTTCACCCACTTCTCTCTACAGTTGAAACTGATCAAAACGATGTCATTTTGTGATCAGCCACAATATGCTGGTGCCCCATTCACACACAAAATCAAGAAAATTTAATTTTTTTCCCAATCACAGATTCTATAATTCTAGTTTTACAGTATGGTAAGGTGTGCTATTCTTGCTCAGAAAAGGATGTAGGAAAACAAAAGAAAAGATTACAATTGTAGAAGTGACCTTTGTAGTGATTTGAGATAATAACAGTTGACTTCACTGTTTCATATGATAATCAATTTTTTAAAATCATATTCAAAACAAAGGCATCAGAAAAAATGTGTTAAATTAATTACTTAGGAACCACCATGTTTAACTGGGCAAAGTGTTAGACTTAAATTATTTGTCTCCAGTGACCCCTGAAAAAGGCTTATTTTTGCAGTTTGAATAAAAAAGCTTAGAAATGCTAATCATTCCATCTGGAAATCAAAATCATAAACTGTTAGATTAATGAACATTACAAGTAGCTCTCACATGCAGAATAGTAAAGACATTGTAAGCAATTTGTTTTGACAAAAGTGATTAGAATATTTATTTTTGCTAACACTTCTCCTACACATGGACCTAGAAAAATGAAACTTGTTTGTATAATACAGCAATACACAAATCTTTATTAAAACTCAGAATGTTGCTAAGTTAATTATATGATATTACCAAGAAAAGGGATAATCAAGAAATCCTTCATGAGTTCATAATCTGTAAGGCAAACAATGCCTCACTGGTCTGATCTGTAGTGCCACTTACAGCTATTTTAAATGGAATTGCTAGTTTTCATTATTTATTATTACAATGGAAGGAAAAGCAGAACTGTTGATTATAGTTTCTTCTGATCATAAGGAATGTAATGAAACAGCACCTAAACCATTACGTTTGTTTTAGATTACATTACCTGCAAATGGTGCTTCATGAATGAGAGAGAGGGAATGTTGTGGAGGGTGTTTTTGTCATCTGCTTTGTGCCTGCTTATTCCATTATGTGTAACATGGGCTCAGAAGTCTAGAAAGTGTTTTCTTGGAGAAAAGAAAAATCTCATTTTTTAACAATACTTCAATTAACTAAATTAAGAAACAAAAGAAAGAAATTGTAGGAATTCTAACAGACTACAATCTCGTCTGTGATGTTTAACTCAGCTGTATGATTTCACTCCCATTTTGCTTTCAAAATAACCACTAGTGAAGAAAATAAGGCAAAAATGAAGAGTAGTTATTCACAGATTCCTAGTTCAGTGGGAACCATGTTGTTGAGGGCTTCCAGCATAGCAGAGACTAAACATGTAACACAGTGAGCTCTATCTTAAGCCCCTTCCTTGTGGCTGAGGTATAGGAAGATACTCCACCGCGATTACAAGCAATAGAGGATCTTAACTTCCTTGAGTTCCAGTGATTAATTACTCTCACCGTAAAAGCCAATTACGCCTTCGGTTTCTAGCAGCATCGTTTCATTATGCCTTCCTGTGCTAGATTACAGAGTCCATCCGGTATTACAGAGTTTTCTTCTGCAGAAATAATGATAGGTTACGCATATCACAGTTTAGGGGAATCTTCCTCTTATGTTTGATCCCAAATGCAAATTCCAGCTGTGCTCTGGGTTTCTCCTGCAGGCTTCCTATTGGACAGATCAGACTAGCAAGAGTCTACAGGCCCTAAAGCTTTTCTCCAGACTGTAAAGCCTCCACAACCAAGGGGCCACGTTCTCCTGCAATGAAGGGGAGCTTGTCTTCGATTTTGAGCATGACTGAGTCCCCAAGTCTGAATACAGAAAGTACAGAGTACTGGTTTCAGAGCAAAATCTATTTTTGACTTGGACAGTTTTAGAGACTTCTGAGAAAGTCTGTGGTGGTAGGGAGGGGAAGAAGAGAAGAAATGCAGCAGCAGCAGCTCTGGAGAAGTTAAAGGAATATGATTTTGAATGTTTTCATGTCTCCAGTGACATGTGGACAGTGTTGGTGCACATGAATATATTATTGTGTGCAGTAGGCAGGGCTTCCTCAGCAACACGACCTGTACTCCCACAAATCACAGCTTCTCTGATTACTTGCAAAGCAACCACTAACTGAGGTGAAGGGCAGGCTCTAGATAACTGGGTTTTGCTGTTAGGACTCAACGAAAGGAATCCATCCTCACATACCCGTAACCTCAGTCCAGTACTGGTGGTCCATATAAGCAGAAAAGAGGAAAATGGGAAAGCACAGGTCACATCTGCTACAAAACTCAGAATTAAGACAGTCTCCATCTCCTCATTCATTTGGCATCGTTCTGTTTTTGTCATCAGCTTTGGTTGGTATCTGCAAACCAATGTCACCACCTTCTCCAGGCAAACAGCTGCCTCTGAAACATTCGGGGCCATCTCTTGGCAGCTGCCTTTCTAGTGGTACATCAGTGAAGCACTGCCTCTCCAAAAAGCAGCAGCTGCTAATTCTGGTGTGGTGCATAACAGCTCGCTGCCACATCAGGTTGGGTCCTGCAAGAAAATGAGTTTCTCTGGCCCAGATCATTTGACAATTGCTGTCGTATGAATAATTCAGTCCACAAAGCCTAGGGAATGCAAGCAAGCGAATAAAACAGCAAGCTGTGTCCTGCACTGTAGGGCCAGCAGCAGCCCCAGCTCAGCCAAAGGGCGTGACAGCTGCTGGCTGATGGGGACGGCTGGCCACTGCACACCGGCTAATCACAAGCCAGCGGGATGCTTCCCGGGAAGGCATTTCCGTGTTTCAGACTGGCTGGCTTGCCATCCCAGGGCCTTTGATTTGAGTTGGCAAAATTACGGTTTAAACCTATCAAATATGTCCAGCATAATTCTTCCTCTGGCTTAACTGCCCTGATTGAAAAAGACACATTTAACTGAAGCCATGTATTCTTCTCATGACTGAAAAACCTTTAGCTTTATCTTACTTTCCTTTGGCTTCTGGGCCTACAATTCTGTACAAGGAGAGTGAGCTTTGCAGCATTGTGCAAAAATGTTTCTTCAGCTTTAATTTTGGTTATACGTAGAGGAAAGATACATTAATGGAAAGAAGCAATCCTTCTTTCTCTGTCCTTCAGTATGTTTCCCTGCCCTTGTCTCATCTACTTTTAAAGCAGGAAAGGAGAAAGCATTCAAAGAGAATTTTGCTGCTCCTGAGATGAATTTATTCTGCTCATCAATTCTGAAATACTCTCCAAAGGAGGAGGTGACTGCAGCTCCATTCCAGGCTGCCTGGTGGGCTGTCTCACACCTTTGGATGCCCACCTGCCCTGGCTCACAGGCAGTAGCCTGCAAATCCGGGAGCCCCAGACCCAGGGTAGCCCACCTGGCAGAACAGCCAAACAACCTCCACATCCTGTGCATCTCACTTTGTAGCTGGCATGCTTCCAGGGAGCTGTGTGGGTGAACCAGCAGGAAACCAGGCGGAAACTTTCCATGTTTCCAGCAAGAAATTTGTCAAATTGAACTATTTGCATGGACTACTTGGATTAATTACCAGCCCCACCATTAGAAGTTTTCTGACTGAACCTGCTCTGTGTCATGCTTAGTTAACACAGGAGCCAGTAAGTGTGGGTAAGTTATTCACACAGACACAGGGAAAAATTATAATAACGAAACATCACTGTAAAACTGCAGTTGTTTGGGATGTGTTCCAGGCTAGAAGCATTTTTAATGCCTGCCATTAAGGCTTTACACACTTAGGTTCACATTGCTTCTTTTACATTGTTCTGCTCACCCACAATCACTCCATCATATACTGTGTCCCTATTTTCCGAGCATAAGTAGTGCCTCTAGTCAGGGATACTCTTCACCTTTGGCTACTTTGTTCTTCACCTCAGTTACCCACAGCAAAAAAATATCAGGCTACCAACTGAGACACTTGGCTGTATTCTTTACACAGGAATTCTACCTGCAATGGTAGTTTTGTATCATATTATTTGCTCAGATAAATAAACAGAATACATTTATTGTGATTGACTTTGCCTTGATAATTACTGACAGCACTGGGCAGGACTTGACTTACCTGTGTATAGAAGTAAATTAGGTGATTTTTTTTCCTAGTTTATACAGTCAGTGTGGGGTTTCTTGAATAATCAATATCTGGGTGTAGAGCTGACTGACAAAGACTAAGTAGCAACCCTGTTTTACTCAGAACCATTCATTTTCTTCTTTATGGACAGAATGATTCCAAAACACTTAGACAACCTCCCTTCTGGTGAATCGAGAGGTTTAGCTCGATCACAAACAGCTAACACAAAAAAATCTCACATAGTCTGGCTTCCCACTTCTCTTGCAGAGGTTATTTCATCTCATGGCTAGGGTCAGCCAACAACAGGAAAAAATGAGGGACTCTCTGCTGCACAAAGAGAGCAGTGAAAAGCATTTGCAAATCAGAGACCTAATCATCCAAATGAAAATAAAAGAGAGCAGAAGAGATCAGAAAGGTAAGCAGAGTCCAGCTTTGATGAAGAGTTCTTGTAAGAAGAGATAACCTGCCACCATAGCAGACAAAAGGAAAAAAAATACATTGATCCTTTAAAGCAAATGAAAAATCAGTTTTGTTCTCAAGAGGAAGGGAGGGTAGGTGAGAAGGCAGGGAGGCATCTATAAAAACAGAAGAATAATTAATGCAGGAAGAAAAATTGATTAGTCTAATGAAGGACAGGAGATAAGCATATGGATCTTACAAGGAGTTAATAAGATATAATGACCTTATTCTAAAATGCATACAGATTTATTACATTTAGGACTACTGACTATCCTTTGACAGACCTGCTTCACACATGGCACCTACCCAATTTCCTTCCAAAATCTGAAATTTTTTTTCTTCAGAGTTCAAATGGGAGGGAGTTGAACCAATTCTCAATCTGCCTTTGGCCTCTAGGCCACACCAACTGTGTTTTGCCAAGTCTTCCTCATCTCAGCCTCTGCAGAGCTCGTTTCCCAGGTTCTCATGGTCTCTGCTGAGCCAGGTACTGAATGTCCTGAATAGGACCCATTACCAAGCCTATATTTTCTGTATGTTCTGCTAAGCCAAGTCATCAGCACACCCCTGCCATGCACTCACACTCTGCAGCTCTCCCTGCACAAGGCAGCTCTGTGCACACCCTTCCCCAGCCAGTCCTAGCAGCACTTCCATCCCCTCCTGCCACACGTACCAGGCTCGCTTTCCACACAGCTCCCCCTTGAATGAATATTCACAGCTTGTGCCAGTGCTGAAAGTACCACAGAGCACAGGCACATTTCAAGGGAGACTCTCACAGCCCTCTGAAATCACCATCCTTCTAGGTAAATAAGCCTCTGATGACCCATCCTGTATGCATGGCATTATGATGCATTTGTGATTCAGATGCCTGCTCCAAATCCAAAGCACACACACAAAGTACTAAGCGAACTTTCAGCATAAAGGAGGCATAAAAGTGGAGCTGATTCACACTCTTAGCCGCAATCAAACTACCAGAGGATGCTGAATGATTCCCTCTGCTCTGGTTTTGGATGTCATTATCTGACCTCATTTCTTGCTTGTGGCATTTTCTTGGGCAGCTCAGTGCTCACATATTATCATCAAGTCAGCCGCGCTCAGAGTCATACAAATGTGAGTGTGTGTATGTCGCTGAAGGGGCACAAGGGGTGGGGTAAATTAAAGGCTTTTAAGTATTACTGATTGAGAAAGAGAGAAAACAACATTTAAAAGCCTTTTAAATTGCTATTCCTTCCTTTTAATCCTAAATTTCTCTTTGTATTGTTTTATGCAGCTGGCTGAATGATGGCAGAGTGGCTTGCAATTATCTGGATGACATTAGATGCCAGCTGAAATGGACACTAAAGGAAGAATCCAACATCCTGCATATATAATTCCTACTCCATTTGGCACTGAACCAAGTCCACAAATATACATTCCTTCCCCCACCATCTCCAGTAAATCCCATGGCCAGTAAATGCTGCTATGGAAACAAAATCCCAGGAAGCAGGAAGAGTTTGGATAGAAGCAGTTATCAAAATGTTGGAGAAGAGTTTTCGATTCAGAACTGCACACACCTGTAGGTAACTCCCACAAGCTCTGCACACTGAACACTTAAGTGTACACCACAGACCTGGGCTTCCAATGTCTGCAGAATTCTGAAGGGCCCTAATTAATCTGATGGCTTTCATTTTCAGTTATTGTATGGCTTATTCAAATCACAGGTACTTCTCCACCAGTTCTGCGAAGCTTGCTAAAATAGACCTTAGAAACTGAGCACAGCTGTCAAAATAATGTTGTATTCCTGAATCTGTTCCAAATACAGTTATTCCAGAGAAATTTAAAAGTTATATTCCTGTATTAGCACACTAAGAAGTTCATAGCAGTTTAGTAAATCAAATATTCCATACTGCTAGCTTAATAAGATGGGGAGTCATGCATGAAATGACTGCCACTTTAATAACACAGGGAGCCATACATGGCATGGATTTGCATATAATAGCATAGAATGTTCCCCTAAATCCTTTAAATTACTCATCAGTTCTTAAATAGGCATTTAACTAGGCCTTCATCCAGAATCGAAAAGAAAGAGAGAGCCACCTACACCTGAAAGGAATGATAGATAAGGACTAAGTAAAACCTAAAATGCCATCTTGTAGAAAAAGCTGGAAATCTGCACTTACGAACAAACCAAACCAAACCATACCATACCCTAATTCCTACAGCTAAAAGTAAATGGATAAATGTGTTTTTTTAGAGTAACTCTTAAAAAGAAAACTAGATGTATTGTAGTATGAAAAGATGACAGACGGAAAACACCAAAAAGCTTGACACCAAACCTGGAGCAACCTTCACGGATGATGATGAGGGGAACAGAATTTGTGCCTGTTATTTTCCTGATGACTCACAGAGTCAGCTGGAGAGACTGAAGTCCAAGCTGAAGATTTTTGTTTGGTTTCCTTTTCCAAAGCCCCTTCCAGACTGCTATATGTACATTCCTTTGTGCTACAACATTTTTTGGGCTTAGTTTGTAGGAGCAGCTGAAGGAACAGGACACTAAAACCTGAGCTACAGATGGGAAGCCAAGGTGAAGAGAGTCTAGACCTTTCTCCTTAGACAACAGTTCAGAGAGGGTGGGTCACTGTGCCAATCCATGCTTAGAATCAGGAAAGTTGTTTCAATTTTGCATTTTTCTTTTTTTCTTCCTGTTGCCTGTTGTAACTGCTCAGATGGCCAGCTCTCCAAGGCAAGGACATGCTCCCAAAAGGTTCCCAAATGGCTTCTCAAGAATGCTCAGGACTTTTCATACCATTGCACTATAACAGACCAATTTGCATGTTGTTTAAACAGCTTCAGGCTCAAATACCTGGAACATGCAAACACACACACATACAGAGGACAAAATGCTGGCTGGATAAATTTCTGTATCACTTCAGCAAGTGGTATGTCATGTAAACACTGCCATCATACATGCTGTGCTGTGCAGAACAGGTATTTTCTTCTTGATGCTGAGTCATTCTTCCTCCTCTGTCACAGAAGAAAACATCCTCAAGAGCCTGCTCCCATATTATTTTATATATAGCTGGATTTAAATATCCATTACTACAAACTACAGACCACTTGCAAATACGAGTCACAAATTTATATAACCAAAGTTTCTAAATCTAACCAAAACATATATTACCATCCCAACATGCAAAAAGATAATACACTTATTTATTACTATGCTTGGATGTGAAGAGCAATTTAAAAAAAAACATTTTAAATTAACCAAGTATGGAATAGAGAACCTTGAACTTTCACACTGTTACTGCAAAAGGACAAATGATATGCACCAGCAGCTTTTCTTATGACTCATTCAAGTAGTACTAGGGAATAAGGACAAACAATTAGATTTCTGTAAGCAAAAGCACTAAGATATATCCATTGCCTCATCAGTTGAGGCCATTTCAATTAGGGAAAGTGTCCTTGCCTAGACAATAGCAGAGAAAAATATGAACTCAATTCTCTCCCCAGTTCCTGTTCACTTCACTGAAGTATCGGTTTCAAAGCTTAAGCAACTGAAATATTACTCAGTTCATTATTCCCTTTCTTCTTCATAGAATAAAAAAAATGCAGATGTTGTGTTACTGACACTTTATGCATACCAGCTTGTATTTAAGAAAAGAAGCATATATAGAAAACATAAGGCTCCATAGACATACTGATTCATCCTTTTTGTAAATCACAGAATCTCTCTATTTGTCTCATCAAAGACCAGGTACTGCTATAAGACAAAAGGCTGACTGTGGTTTACTTGTGATTAATTTCCCAGGGAAGAAAGTCAAAATCATATCCAGAAATACACTTTAAAGACTTTGGAGAATCCTACGGTCCCAAATGAAATGGCTTCACATTGTAAGGAACATGGGCAGTAGTACTTACCTCTGGAAGCAGGTGAAGCACATTGGCACACAATAAGGTCATTCTTTCATGCAAATGGCCAATAAAGATTTTTAGAGGAGTTTGCCCTATACCCTATTAGCTTTATTAATAACTAGACGAATATGTTGCTACGAATATGTGAAATGTTGTCAAGGAATGAATAAATGGAAACTCTTCAACACCACCATAAGGACTGACACTGTCTATACCTGATGTCAAATGCACTGAGTAAACAAGAAAGAAAACACTACCTCTTTCATCTAGAACAGCTGTAAACACAATACCTTGATGCTTTCTGAGAAAGATGCCTTTACAATAATGAAATTTGTATCCTTTCTACAGGAGATTTACCATTTATTTTTAGTAATTGGATATCAGAATTCCTTCTGTGGTATCAAGGTGTAACAGTTGTAAGCAACCACAGTAACAGTCTTTATTTTATTTGTCAAGAAATACTTCTATTTCCTCAGAATATACCATGCTCTAAATTCTCATTTCTGTTCAACTAATGCTCGAGTTATTACATGTACTGTAGCAAATGCTTTTATTTGTAAGTATGGTCTTTTGTGTTAAGAAAGATAAATGTCAGACTCATTAATTATGTATCTATAATTAGATACTGCTGAAAATGAGCTGAAACTTGTTTTGACATCTTCTTTGAAGAATGTATTTGTACATTGCATGTAACATTGCATATATGCATTTGCAAAACCTGAACTAGCTGAATGGCAGCTACATATAAAGGCCATAAGCTTTGACAGGATAAACAAAATCAAAGCACAGCTGAAGCACAGACTTACAGGAGGGAAATTCACATGAGATAGCTTGCCTAGAAAAAAGCTAAATGGCCATCAAGAGGAAAAGAAGTCCCTGACCAGGAACACATGATGAAAGCTGTACTTTGTTGATTGCAGAAAGTTTGCTTTTAAATACAGCCTTCTAAGTGTTTAACTAATTTCCAAGAGGCTTGATTGTACTTCGTTCAACTTCAAGGGGTTTTTTCTTACTAATTTGGAGATAGATTGTACCTTAAGGCAGAGCCAGGAACATGGGGTGTGTGCTTAAGCGGCAGGAACCCAAGAGTAAGCGTGGGAGGTATTATTGTGCCTCAGCGACAAAACATCTCCCTTCCCCCACAGAGGCAAAGGAGACAATCAGCCCTACAGTTAACTGTGGATTTAAGTATGAAAACCAGCAGTGTGCAGAAGATATTGCAGGATGGAAACAAACTCTCTTCTGCCTTTTATGCAATCTAGGAATTTAAAGAAGCAATGTCAGCAACCTTTCTGTGTGAGTGGTTCCATGTACAAGGAAACCACATGTGAATTAATAATGATAATAATTGTAGGAGTATTGATGAAGTCTCAAAGAACTGTCCAGGGTTTTGTAGGATAATGATAAATGGTTTGACAATGCTGTTTCTGAGACTGAATAAACAATTCAGCCTTATCACAGCTGCTGGACTTCACCCAGCATTTAGGTGCTGTTATGATCAGAAAAGCAACTCTGTAAAAATACCTTCCTACTCAAAAGAGTTACTCCTTCTGTATTCTCTGAGCCATTCCTGATACCTTTTACTGACAGAACAATTCATTAGTGCTGATAGCATGGCAGTGCTGATCCAGCTCCAGGAGGGAAGGCTGGATCACAGCGTGTCTCACCATGATGGAGGGATGACTGGCATGGAGCCCAGATCTCTGCTAGAGGTGCCGTGTAGGGGCATGCAGGAAAACCATTCCCAATCACCTGTGATTAGGCACAGTCACTGCATTTCTCTTAAGGACAAGCACACAAGCCTTCCAAAACCAGCCCTTGCTGAAACAGGGACATTTGCCCCAAAGGCACCCTCCATACCACAGTATGTCTTCTGCAAGTCCATGGCACTGCAACAGACAGTCACTACAACCAACTCTATTTCCATGCCAGCCGTTCCAGACAATTACTTAAAACAAAAACAATTTTTAAAGCACAAAGGACTACTACTCATCACCTTATTTTTGCACATTTCAGAAACAAAGTGACCTTCAGTTGGGATAAACCAGCACAGCCACACCAATTGCTCTGACTGATGCCAATAACTTCACTGATTACTTCACACTTGATAAGGTGTGCCAAAAAGGAGCAATTCCCTGGTTGATGATCTCTAAGGCAGGAACAGCTTGGCAGCTCCTCGCAAGCACAGTGCTGCCAGTGCTTGCCAGTTTATCCCTATGCTGCCTCACATTCTCCATAGGTAAAGAGCCATTACATCATCAGTGTGCAAACAGCCACATGGCTTGCAAACATAAAATGGCAGTGGGACTTCTCCCTTAGCAGGTGTACACTAAAATGAAAAGTTTCCATATAACTGAGAATGATAAACACCTGGGGGTTTGATGTTCATTATAGAGCAACCTTCAAAATTGAAAAGGAGCAGGAAAATTACATCCCTTATTTCTAAGGCTCTTGCAAGTAAGAAATCTGAGTGAACATAAGGAAATGTGAAATTAAAATACTTCTAACCTTAGACAATTTCAGTATTTCCACATTTGCAAGTGACCACAGTCTAGGAGTTCTCTTTCATGTCAAGAACATTCACTTTAAAGGACATAACCACCAGAAAGACAAGTTTTTCTTCTATTCTAAAGTTTTCCCCAAATGCCACAAGCTCACTGAATGTAAAGCAACTCAAACCACCGTTGTGGACACTGCGCTCTATCTTGTGCAAATCAGGGAAGGGAAGAAGCTTATTTCCTGATTAGCAATTCCTCAGCGGTAGTGGTGGGGAGGAAGAAGCTGCCTACAGAAATCATTGCTGTTTGGAAATATCAGCCTGTCTATAAACAGATGGCTACTCCTCATGGGATACTGTCCTCTCCAGGAATGCTGCACTAAGTTCTGAACCTCTTCCAATGCAGCCCTGAGCAGGCTGTGCTCCTAGCAAAGGTGAGGAAAGTTAGAAATGGAATGTAGCCAATCTGTGCATATAAAAGCTCTAAATTCATTACTCTCAATTAAAATGAATGAGGATAAGGATCGCTTCCAAGTACATCAATCAAAGAAAGTACTTGCTGCAGGAAAACAGAAGACACTGGTGTATACACGAAGGAATTTATTCCCATCTTAACAAAATGTGTGCAGGCAAATGTACACGAAATGGACAGTTTATTTTTCACTTGAGAAGTTGCAACTATCTAGGAATGATGGGTTAAATATCTAGAGTTATCTATTTTTATTATTTTTAAAAAGCCTATTTCTTAAAGAAATACTTGTATGCCTGCATACCTGATCTTACAAAAAAATAAGAAGGTAACTCAAATCAGAGTGTTTCATGCCATGTAAATAGGTATATGATGCTTAGTAGACAAGTATAGATTAATTTGTTCTGTTAAGTGTTCTAATAACTTTGGGGCACCATAAGTGCCCTTAACTCTTTCTGAAATCAACAGCCTGAGAAACTGCTGAGCACTGCAGAATAAGCTTCTGAGCGGAAAAAAACCCCTCAAACAAAAACTAATGCTTCTTGTTGTTGACAAAAATACAGTCCTTCACAATAGTGGTGTTTCTCACTTTGGGTTTTGGTGTTCGGGGTTTTTTTTTCCATTGGTTGTAAGAGCCAGAATGTTGAGATAGCCTAGTACCTACCATACTATTAGAAATGTTTTAACCTATTACTACAGCTATAGAATTTCAGAAATTAGGATATCAAGGAGAATTGCACAGGAGAGGCTAAAGCACTTGAGTAGGATGCCTGAGTAGGATGCACTTGAATAGGAATTTGGAAGAGATGGAAATGAGGCACTTTGTTTCTGTCTCAGTTTAGCTTATGGCCTACCTCAAAAGCAGTATTGGAAATCTGTGTTCATTATTTGTAAGGGAGTAAGTGGTGTTTATGCAGGAAGACTATTGAGTCAAGACTTCCATTAAGGGAGATGTGTCAAGAGCTTGTCATTTTTAAGGCTATAATTTCATCAACCTATACCACAAAACACAAGAAATGTGCTTATTTCATTAGGTGTGGCAAAAAGGGGACCTGTTTTTACTACATGCCTACAATCAGGCTTACAGAAAAAAGAACCCAAAGAAGTGGCTGTGATGCATCAAAATAAGACAAGAGCCTTTCTCCATCCTGAGCAATGCATGTAATCCTACTGTGGGTGAAAATCTCTCAGTGCTCCTAAGGGGTGATTATCAGCCTCAGAAAAGTTAAAACTTGACCTGCAGCACAGCACAAGGATTTTAGATTCTCCCAGGATGACTTTCAGTCCAGGCCCTATTTTTAGGGTCACATAAGTAGCCACCTTTGGCAGGTCATAATGCTGTCAGAAACTACAGATGCATGACACTTTCTCGCACTGACATCATCACAGAGCAGCTCCTGTTGGAGAGGGCTGGCTCAAGATTGTGGGACAAAATGAACAAAGCTGAAAACCACCTATGGCCATGGTGGTGAAGGGCTCGGAAGGAAGGATAGGTGCCAACAACATTGAACCTATGCTGATCAGGCCAGGGCAGCTGGGGCTAAAGCTGATGTATCTCCCTCCTTCACATGTCCTTTTACTGCTTCAGGAAAGCTGTGCCTCCAGCTGCTGACATCCACACTGCACAAGCACAGCCCATTTGCAGGCTGCAAGCCCCAGCTGCCCTTGTGTTCATACCTCCGAGCTTTTTCCCAAGGCAAAGAACACTCACAGATGTGCTGTGCAGGTCTCATTGTTCTGTCTGGCACTCCACTGGATCTTTGATGGGAAAATTTATCAATGAGAGCCGTAAACATACACACAGACACAATTTAAACAAATAGTTGGACACTGGCTGCATTGAGCTTCAGAGCGGTAAGAGTTGCTTCTTCAAACTGTGGTATAAGCTTTCTTATCTATAGGAACTGACAACCCAAAAATCAACAACACCTATGACCAAAAATCTCACAAAAGCAGAACTAACCCTCAGGGGTACCTCTACTAGGATGGATACCAGTCTACCAGGAGAAACTGATACTTGCAGAAGAGAAAAATGAAAATTAAAGATGAGGAAAACAAAGGAAGAGAGAAGGTACAAAAGTATAAGAAAGGGCCGTCACAGAAAGACTCCATGTGGTAGAAAACAATATTGCTTAAAAAAACCTCAGGAGTTCCAACAAAATAAGTTCTTGTTTATTATCTACATATCAACTAAGCTCTTCTGAAAAATTTAGTTCTACAATAAAATACAATAAAAACCTAGACAGAAATCATAAAGAGATTTACAAGGAAAAGAGAAGGCACGTAAGATGTTTAATGTAGCCACAGAAGTTATGTCCCCTATGGCCATTTTTAGCATAAATGTTACTATATATACATCTAGTACTACCACAGGTCTCATTAACAGCTGTTCAGGTGGAGCTGTGAATTGAGCCATACGGAGACTGTACCAGAGGGCAGGCTTTAAAGATAAAGACTTCAAAAACTGTGAATAATTTAAGACATAATGCTATACACAGGACTCCCCAAATTCAATTTGTCAGTGAACATGCAACTCACCAAAACATCTTTAAGGCAGTACTGAGATTTCCATGACAGTTTGGGTCTGACACTGTAATTAAAACTAAGAAGGTCTGAATTGACTTTTGCATTTGGTTTGAGGCTTGGATCCAGGAGATTCGCTTGGGTTCCTAAACACAAGCTTCCTTTGTCACAGGAAAAAAAAACTGCATTGCTTTCTACGCCAGTCTATATCAGTAACAGGAATCTGTGTTCATGTTCTTCCCTCTCCTGCTCTAGAAGCAACTGGTGACAGCTCCAACAAGAACCGAGATCCATTAGCAGCACCCTCAGCCCCCTGACTCCCACCTCACCCCACACTCCAGAGCTCGAGTCTTCGCTGGGACTGCTGAGTGCTACGGAGCTACAAATAGCATCCTACAATAACACCATAATTAAAACACATATGCTTATGCACAAGTGTACTTCCTGAAACTGGAGACTGAAAAAGTCCTTCATTAACTCATTTACATTTCTTTCCTATACACCAAAAAATTCACCACTTAGTCCCACTGGACTTCTCAAAGTTGATTTAATGGCAGAGCCCTCCTGGGAACTCTTAAGAGAATTCACTAATTCACTCATGGAATATTTGTTTCAATAAATACCCGTGCTTCTTATGTATGTTTTCTATAATATATTTTTAGATAAAGTTCTCAAATGTGTATATAACCTGTTCATCTATCATCCTTGGCCACATTACCTTGAATTAGGATACACTCATATGAATTGCTTATATCTTTTTGTCTGAAATTACTGTTTCACCGTGAGTCTCTCACTCATTAAACAAATGTAGTAATGTTCAGTTTAAATGATTTTTTCTATTCCAAATAAACATAGGCATCTTATCAGCATTGCTTAAGCAAATGCAAGAGTGGATGGAAGCTGCAAGACAGCTCCCACAATGGGACTGTGTCTGATGCCATAAAGATATGGGAACACTAGATGGCAATAACTACTGCACACATTTCTTTAAATACAAATGTGCTTTTACTCCTGTTACGATATTGTCTAGAGGGAAGTTCTTAAAGCAATATTATTTAAAAGGCACCATATTATTGCATCCTGAAAAACCACAAACAGCCAAACACCCACCACCACCACCTACCCCCCAAAAAATACCAGCTGTGGGTTAGGGGGGCTTTTAGGTTTTTTTAAACCAGGCCAAACTTCTGCAGAGGATTAGCTTTCAATTCATGTTTATACAATATTTCACAGTAACCTCTGCTTGAGTATGAATCAAGTTGGTATCTCTGTTATACGATTCAAAAGTTACTGTAGAAGAGGCATAAAGGCCAGAAATAGCAAAACATTTCTAAAGTGTTCTCATTCCTAATTGAATATTTTTTTAGCTTTTGGCACATACAGCAAATGCCTAGAATGCACAAGCATCACAAAATAATAACTGTTGATTAAAATAATACTCTGTAAGGGCATTAATAACAACATTAATTTTTTTATTCATCATCAGGATATCCAAGAGACTTCATAAGTATCAGGTAATGCAGTCCATTTAGGAATCCATACTAAATGTTTGAATAACTCAAAATCCCATAGTAAACTACTTGAAGAACTAGGATCAGACTACAAGTGTCATGAGTAGCCAAAATCTCTCGATATTGGTTTGTAATGTAGAAACATTAAAATGCAGAAACTCATATCAGTGTACTGAGAAACGTATCCTCAGGTGAGTTAAGTGCTGTTTGCAGTATTTAGGAAGCCTGGCCGTGGGTCAGGGTCCTGCAGGAAACTGTGCAGCTACCGTAGGAGGAGCCTCTGCCCACAGACCTGACAACCGGGTCACCAGGGGAGCGGTTATCTCGCTTGGCTTCAGGGGTGAGAAGTTATCAGTTAGAGCTGTTCACTTGTCCACTCCAGGTTGTTCCAGCTCCTTCTGAGGAGGACGACAGCATTTCCAGAGTGCTTTAACCCAATATCTGGATTACCTGGAACAGCCGGTTCGAGGTAGCTATTTTCCCCACAGAGGAAATTCATACAACGTTAAGTGCTTAAAGACTGCGTGCCGAGGGATGCATCTCAGCCTAGTTTTCCTTGGAATATCCTCCAGGACCACAGTGACCCCTTGATCGGGAAGCAGGGCTGGGAGGGCCAGCGCAGGCACAGCCGCTGGGTCTCCCGGGCACCACCACGGCACAACCGGAGCCCTGACGAGCCACCCCATCCTCGGCCCCATTACCGGGAACGAAATGGGCTGGGGAACCTGAGGAAATACAGGACAGAGCAGGAAAGCGATCCGTGCTGCCATAGCTCTGGGAGCTGGGGGTGCCCGCGGTCTCCAGCAGTGCCGAGGTCTCAGGCTGCGGGACCGGGATCAGGATCGGGACCGGGATGGGCATCCTGCGCTCCCAACCGCGGCCCTACAGCGGCACCTGCCGGCCCCGCTGGGCAGCGCGCCCGGGAGCGCCCCGGCACCAGGCCAGAGGGGATGGGTTTTTAAAGAAATTGGATTAATTTTAAACCTGCAGAATTTCCTGAGAAAATACACTCTGCTTTTTACACCGATCTGCCTCAAATCAGGTGGTTTCCTTGCCTGCCTCAAAAACGCGGAACGGGTTTGAATGCATCTGTTTAATTGGAAGATGATAACTAAACTAAGAGAGATCTGCACCAACTGTCATTTTCCTCCAAAAAAACCCCCCCATAAATAAATGAATTTTTGGAGAGTGCAGCTATTCTCTGCAAAACAAAGGCTAGAGTAATCATTCAACTTATGATTCAACTCAATTCAGATATGGCAATAAAATGTGTGTCTAACACACCTATTGAAAAATGATCAGTTTAAATATAAGCCTGTGTGTTTTCTAGCCACCTAAATCTGTGTGCATTAATGTTTCTAGCCAAGCACCTCAGTATTTACTAAACCCAGGTGTTCAGCAAGACGTGGTGAACCTTGGCTCAGCACCTCTGAGCAGACAACACCACTGTCACCTGATTTCTGCAGAAACTCCCCAGCCTCGCTGCTGCACCACAACACTGTCTCATGGGCAAACCCAAACACATGCATGAACCTTCCCGTGGATGTGGCAGGGAAGGAGGGGGAGTTCCATCTAAGCTTCTTTCAGAAACACATTAAACTTGTAAGGTATAGTTTTGCTTTTCCAAATTGTAATTTATTAGAACCCATTAAAACTCCTCACTTTCAGTTGGCTGCTCTTCTCATCTAAGAAAACCAGCAAAACCAAACACAGAAGAAAACAGAAAAGCAAAAAAGAAGAGGAAAAAGAAACTTCACCGGTATGTTTGTCAAACTGGTTTTTTAAATTATGGAAAAAACATAACTTTCCATTCTGATCCTTCCTTCACACCAAGAAAACCCCAACAGGTCTCTATTAGACAAAGAATACACCTTTATATAGCAGTCTATAAAGCAAAGTTTCACAATCAGCCAAAAACTGAAAGTGAGAAAGTGAGATCAGCCAAGAAATATTTAGATAACTCTTTCAATTTTTGTCTCACTGCCTGTAATGCAGACCTAGAAAAAGATTACCAAAAAAAAAAAAAAAAAGCACTACAGAAATAGATATCCTAAACACATGCAAAACATGTATTAAACAATTTTCTGTATGTAACATGTGTTGTTGTCTGGAGATGTTAGAACTCTAATGAAGTATTGTCTATTGTCTCTGCTTACAAAAGAACATTACTTCACAATTCTTATTTTCAAAATTTTTTCTCCAAAAAATAATGTTGCTCAGAGAAAGCAAACAATTTTTCTAATCATCAGAAATTCTGCTGCTAAATCACCATGAAATGGCTTCTCTCCTCTTCTCAGAACTTCATTTTCTAAGTTGCCAAATCAGGTAAGACAAGATGGTGGGGGGAAAGTATGAAACAAATCCAGAAATGCAGAATGTTTCTGCCATTCAAAGAAAACCAAATTATTTTCAGCTGGGGGAAAGCATCTTATTAAAAATATACTCCAGAGGTTGGCTTTATGTCTTTCTCCTTGGTTTTCACTGTGTTGTCAGAAGGGGCAAAGATACCTCTGGGAAAAACTGCTTGGATAGAGCTTGACAGCTTAACATTTTCCCTGTATTTCCAATTTCTTGGTTCACCTATAGCATAACTGCATTCACAGTAGTAGCACTACCTTAGAGGCATTGGTTTAGGAGGCATCTATCAGCATTTCCTCACCACAGAAAATGGTTCCAAATTAAAGCCCCTCTCAATCAGGCAGCAGTTAAAGCCCCTGAAAGCAGAGCCTCGCTGAGCAGCAGGCAGAGCTGGGAGCACAATGGAGCCGAGACCAGAGCATGCACCTCGCTATCTGTCAACCACCCTTTCCAGCATCAGACTAAAGAGAACCACTGAAGTCAATGAAAAGGTTTCCATGGAAATCAATGAGGTCTCAGTAAGGCTGTAAAGATGCATCATTAATTTTTTCAGCCTCGCTTTCACACACAACCATTCCCTCTCTAATATCAGTTCTTATACTATTTATATAACTCAGGATCTAATCAAGACGTGTACTCCTACTTGCTGGGAGCTGAAAAGATCATGCTGATTTGTTACTTATTTTTTAATATTTAGGAGGGACACAGTTACACTGTGGATATGGGCTCCATGAGAGCCTGTACAGAGACACTGAGAAGGAGAGAAGCAGCTTGGATATCTGCACACAAGAACTTTTACATCTAAAGACCTATCACATACTTGCCAGAGCAAAAATTGCTTAAAACCTAGATCAGTAGAATTTAAATATTGCAATCACTGTGTTATTAATACCCAGAAAAAGGCCTAATTTTTTGGTGGCTAATATAAATCTCATTAACAAAAACCAAAAAAAGACAGCATTGGTAAGTATCTTCCCTCTAAAAGTTATACAGTTAAAAATCCATTTAAAATCTCCTCTCTCTTTTCTTCCTATACGTCACTGCTTTGTTAAAACAAAGTTTTTCAGGAAAATGTCCATAAAGTTGCTGGTTTATTGCTTCTGCTCCTTTTTAAATTCACAGTTGCTAGTATACATAAAAGAGTTGAGAAGCATGGAAATTAATAACTGCAGAAGCTGTGAGGTGCTAATGGCATTGTATTTCACAAGACTAAAATGTGGGCAACGTAGACTGTATTAGTATTGCAAAGTACAGCACAAACTATAAGAAAAGATTTTAAATTATTTACCTTTCTACTTCAGCACAAACGTCCTATAACCAATTATCATGAGATATTGCCTAGAAATTAACCAGTCATCTTGTGTTTCTATCTCCAGATTTACAATTAGTAATGCTATTAATGTGGATCCTGTACTTAGCATCACTAATTACATTGCTATGAACTAATGGTGTTAAAAATAGCAATAGCCATCAACTACCAATTAATGCTTAATGAGAGCGTATAAACCCTGGCATTGTAATGAATTTCCAAATTATTGTTTCTCATGTGTCTCTTGAAATCATACAAAAATGTGTGTAACCTATGAAGGCAGGCAGAGAATAAAAACATATTTATCACTAAATTTTGAGCAGGAACAATAGGAAAGTGTTTAGGGATTAATCTACACCTTTCAGGCAAGTAAACAGTCAAATAGAGATACATTTTTACAGGTAAACTCTCAAATTTTTACGAAGGTAAAAAAATATGGTGGTCATTGAGTTTTTTAACTGTTGAGCAGGGCAAGAGCCTAAAATGCAGGAAGGCTGTGAGTACTGTAAATAGAATTAATAAACTGTTTTTGTGTTGAACTGTTGGAGTAAGAGTAACACCCACTTTTTCCGCACCAAACAGGTTTTGTTCCTTGAAATGCTACCATAGGCAAGACAGAAAACAATCCCCATCACCTACATCATAAAATGCAGCTGATGCTGTTTACTCCAGCAACTTTCAGAGATTAGGATGCACTTTAAGTCATAAAACCTGAATCTGCTGTGCCTTAGTGGAAGGAAATAAAGATCCACTACAGGTCTGATCTCTGAGGCACAACATGAGGCCAGGATAGAACCAGGGCTGGAAGTTAAAGGCAGAGAAAGCAAAGGAAAACACTAGACAGGAACAAGAAGAAAGAATACTGAAAGCAAGTGGGAAATTCTGATTAGTTGGAAGATTCAAAAGAGGTCCTTGTTTAGCAGGGCAAACTAAACCAGATAGCACTGAGATATCTATGCAGTGTTGATAAAGGTTTTGACATAACCTCAAACTTGTAGATTTACTGCTGTTCCCTAACAGGTGGACGCTCACCATGAGCCCTGGTATAACTACTGCAGTTAAATGAAGCATCAGCATTGCAAAGTAACAACAGGTAAGGAAACAAATACTGCTAAAATGAGGAAGGTCATCTTTCTGGGAAGGAGCCAGTTGGACAAAACCCCTGGAAGGAATGACCCTTGGAGCTAAAACCCTGCCACAAGGGGATCCCCCTTAATGCAAACTTTGAGAGTGATGAGTGCCGGAGCAGTGACCACAGTGAAGGCAGGAGGAGCACAAAATTAAAGTGCTTTATTCAAAAATGTAAGAATGGGCATAGGATAAAGGATGGGAAACCAAACCTGTGGCAGTCATAGCCAACCTGAGCAGCCCTGGAGGAGCCACCGAGGAGCAGAACCTCACCGGCTACTGAGGGCACAGCACCTCCCTCCCTACAGGGACGTGTGGGCAGAGGGACCTGGGGAGAACACAGCTGAGTTCTCCCGTGCTCTGCAGGGAAACACAGCCTGGGGACACCAGGAGCAGCTCTTCCCTCCATGGAGAGCGTGGTGGGGGGATCCAGCCTCACAGCTCCACATGCCAGGCACGCCAAACCGGGGGAGCAGCGCAGGCAACGAGCTCCGTCAGCACAAGCTTTCCTGGGGGATGCTCCTCCAAGAGTTCTATTGTTCACCAAACAATGTAATTTTGCTCATCTTTGCTCACTAAGCTCTGTGCACAGCTTTGATCAGAAATAAATCCCAGAAATTCCAGATATCTCCCTGGCTGTGCTGTATCATGAACACATGCTGGGACAGCTGTAAAAAGGCGGCAGTTACCACTGGGAAGAAGCTCCATGTTTCCTGTTTTGTTTGCATGTCTCTGCAAGGAAGAGCAGATACACAACTATATACAGGGAAGGCCTTACCCATTGGTTACTTTCGTGGTTTACTTATGATATAATTGAGCACTGGAAGACATTCTATGCAGAGGTGTGTGGAAAGACTTCTCCCCTTAAATTTCACTTTTTTTCTTGACACATTTTTTATCTTGATCCTGGGTCTTCACAGAGCTTTTTCCTGAAGAAACAGATCTTCCACCAGAGCAAAGCAGGGTGGGAGGCAAGAGATATGAAGTTAGAGGAGGCAATCCCCAGGGAGGCTGCAGGTCAGCACATTCAATGCTCCTTCCTCCTGTGAAAAGAAAATGAATCCCTGTCTCCTGCATGAGACAGAAATACCATGGCCAGCTTTGCTACTCTCTCATTCGGTCTCTGATAATCTTAGACCTGATAAGCCTTTTACAAAGGAAACTTGAGATAGGTCTATCTAAAGAAAAACCCTTTTTTACCTTTCAATAAATAGCCAAACTCTCGGATTGGAAAAATTTATCTTCCATATGCATTATTCACATTTCTCATACTGGAGAGAATGGCTGATTACAAACATCAGGAAATATAGACCAACTTATTTTGTTCCTTGGGAGAAAAAGTATCTTGATTTCAATGCATATGCATAGATATATAAAGACAGAGTTTTATGGTTTAGATTTACTTTTAAGTCCAAGGCAGTAGAGCTTTGTTCAGCATTTTTTTTGCTGTATACACTCACACAGTGGTGTCTTACAGTATTCAAAGCTAATCACTTTTTATATCCATCTCTTCTAGTACCCCTACTAACAAATACTCTCTCAGTATCCTAACAAACTTTTAGACAGTACATAGTTGTGCTGGGATTTTTATGCCACTCAGTGTAAATCTGTAAACAGTTTTTGAAAACAAGATCCCCTCTACACCAAGATTATTCTTCGATTTTCTCATTTTTCTCTATCAACAATATCGAACTCTAGAGCACTAAAAGGTACTCTAGAACTAAAGCAAACAAGCAAAATTAGATCTCTTTTTATGGAAACCAACTAATTTTGATCTGAAATTATTCTATAATATTGGAATTGAAATATTTTCTTACATCTTGCCTCTTCACAAGTCTTTGACCTAAACCACTGTTACTAATTCAATTCTACCTTTTAATTACTTTAATTACTTCTCTGAAAATAGGCATCCATGACAACTTTGCACAGGAAATTGAAATGTACTTGTCTGAGATGATGCTTAGTACAAGACACTTAAATTTCCTGCACTTTTAAAGATGCAGCCATGATAGCTTTAAGTCAGGCACCAGAACTAAGAATTCTCATTCAAACCTGCATCAATCTCCATCTTTTTTCACCAAAAGCATCAATCTACCGTGCCTCCATGGTGGGAAAACAGGCTTTATCTGATGTATTACAAAGGATTCAGAGCAGAACTGATAGTATACAGCTGGGATATTCTGGGAACACATGTTGGGAACACATGCTGGGATTCTGGGAACAGCAGGGAACACACATGTAGGCTGACAACCACGGTGGTTAGTTTGGATGGTTCAGGGCAAATACTCAAAGCATGAGCTGCATAACCATGCACAGCTCCAGACTCCATGTGCAGGCAGAGCTCACTGCTGGGCACCATGTCAGAGATCATGCCTCTGCTTCTGAGATCAAACAATTAATTTTGAAGCTTAGCTGCTCTTTTAAAAGGTTTGAAAAGTATGTTAGAGCTTAAACATCTACAGCTCTAGCATAATTCTTGGAAGTAGATTTGTGTGTTTTTCATTCACACTACATATATTTGTTTCATTGATAATGGGATATTCTAAATACAAATAGATTAAAATTCTCTCTACTTTTTTCAGTCCTTCTAAGTCCCATTTTTCTGTGGTTTTCTGTTTTTCCACTTACAAGCCAATTTCTGTTTAGAGTCGGGCATTTGTATTCCAACTTAGAAATGCAGAGATTTGTTTGTTTGTTTGTTTTCCACTGGCTCCATCATATGGTGATCTTTTTCTTCAGGCTCACTCCCCTGATGGAAGAGCTAAATTCCTTTGAAAAAAGCTCCTAACCAGAACACAGATCCATCTGAAAAAGCTGAAGATTATCTGTACAGAATGAGAATGTTATGGATTAAGGACACTTACTAAATTGTGAATGATGTGGCTGAAATAGTCATCATCACGCACACAGACACACTAAAAATAAACCAAAAACCAACTGGTCCTGATAATTTGGCTGTGAGAATATTCTGCTTCACCAAAACAAAAAAATCAATTTATCTTTATATAACAGAAAAATGAGATCTTGAAACCTTTGCTGTCTCCTGCACAAGTATAAAGGAAATGAAGTCTAAATAACAATGCAAAACGTCACCTACATTCAAATTGATTAACTGAAGATTGATAAGTTAGAATGCATCCACAGTCAAGCAACCAGAAAGTTCTTCTAAGTTTAAATTCTCATGTACGTCACCATTTCTCAATGCCTTAAAATATTTCTGGAATATTTTCCTAGTCTGGAAGACTTCCCTAGTCTGTTCACCAAGGTTGATATAATATGCAATCTACCTGTACTATTCCTGTGTCAGCAGAGATTAATTTTTTTTTGGTTTTGTCTATTTTTTGGTAATAAAGAATAAATTAGAATTATTAAAGCCAGGTTGTATGCTTACAGAGTTTATTATGCAATCAATTAAGTTGATACATCCAAATCCATCCAAACCCTCCATTTTTAAAGAGTATTTAAAAGATATTAAAATGTGACTCCTAACTGCTCAGCTTTTGACTTCAGTGCCACAAAATTCCCTCCTACTTATTTTCCTTAATATCACTGAAGATGACTGCAGAACTCAGTACAGAACCCATGTTTACTGATACCTTTGAAACTTTTCTTTGACACAAAAGAACCTTCTCTGCTATATTATAATTGTGAGTTACACAACCAGAAACTTATTTATACATTAAGGAAAGTCTCAAATTTATCTCACTCTTATGAGAATACATATAATCCAATATCTATACATATATATAAAATACAAAATCATAATATATATTAACTGCAAACAGCCAATCTATGAAAGAGATTCTCCCACGTGAACCAGAAATCAAAGGGGGAAAAAGGGAAGGGAAAGGAAAGGAAAGGAAAGGAAAGGAAAGGAAAGGAAAGNACAGAGTATAATTTTTAAGAGTATGGTAATTTTAGTGGGAGTAGTGATAGTGCCACTAATAGAAAAGATAGATGAAAAAGAAAAAAAAAGAAAAAGAAGGGAAAGAAAGGGAAGGGAAGGGAAAGGAAAGGAAAGGAAAGGAAAGGAAAGGAAAGGAAAGGAAAGGAAAGGAAAGGAAAGGAAAGGAAAGGAAAGGAAAGGAAAGGAAAGGAAAGGAAAGGAAGCTTCAGTAGAAATTTATGGTAATATAGTCTCAAACGAGTATTTGTGTTTCTGAAGAGGTGATCATCCTAATTACTAGGGATGGATTTGAGATAAATTCTATATATCTGATTTGGTGCAAACATGGCAAACAACTTGGACCCTGGGAGATATTAACCTGTCAGTGTCTGCAGCAAGCAACAGACTCATAACACAGTAGTCCTGCTTATTAGTGCTTATGAGAGATGTGCAATCAATTTCTTAACTCTCAAAGAAGGTAATGCATATACTGCAATTCTATTCTAGGAAAAAGCTTTCCTGAAGAGCTTCAGATCTCACAAACTCAGGTTCCATATAAGAGTGCATTCTGTATAAGAATCTCTGCTCAGTATAAGCCCTGAGTTCGGACTGAGTGTACGTTCTGACCATCACACCACACATCCAGCTCTTAACCACTGCACTTCCACTTTTTCTATCTTGGTTTTCTACAGCACAAGCACAAGACCAGTACACGAGGAAAAATGGACACAATTATTTTTCAATTCATCTGTACGAGACAAGGTCCCCAGTCGGTGTAGTGATTTGCTAACACAAGGTGGTGCTCTCTTCTTAGTAAACAGCTCCAAGCCTGATTTACAGCTTGTATTCTAGAACTCTAATCATTTTCAGAGGCATTTTTCCCCCCAAACCAGAATTTCGATGTCAAAAATTTAAATAAGTACCTAAGCTCTTTCTCTTTTTTTTTCTCCAAAGATGTTTAGCTGAATGAAATGAAACTTCTCACTGTATTTATCAATTCTCCTATGATAGCTCTGCCTGCAGATCTCCCACTGCATCCTCCAGTTTCTCTCTAGCTGATGTCTCTATCCAGCCCACCAGCTGGATGTCACCAGGACTTAAGGCTTTCAAAGGAGATAGACAAGCTCTTTTCTCAGAGGCTGCTAAAAACCCCAACTGAATCTATTTCTTAGTTTTGTATCAAGCGGTAAAAGGGAATCCCTCAGAGACACTTTTTCTTCAGCACACTCAGTTTCCACCAATGAGAATCTAAGCACTGGGTTAACTCCAACCCAGATACCCTACTAAAGATCCAACCGAGGTTTGTCTCATATTTGTGTTTCTAATAATACGTGTCAGTTTTTTCCATTTCCCTCCTAGAGAAGCACTAGAAGGCCTTCATCGCCAGAACTTCCAAATCAGCTCCAAAAATATGAATCATACTACTGTCCATCAAAACCAGTGCACGTGTAACACTTACAGATGAAAAACCAGAACTAAACAAAGTAATCCTACTTGCTCTTTACAGAAGGCTTTCTTTCAGATGAAAATTAATATTCAGAGGAAGTTCATCCATATGTTTTGTCCAGGTTTTGAATTTTTTATATATATTTGTCCAACAAGATTAACACACCAGTGACAGAGGTCAGTCACATACAGGACTCTGATAATTCTTTGGGTTTCATTGTGGTTCAGATCCATAGAAACCTTTGCACTGCCTTGGAGTACTCACAGCCTTTTATCTCAGTACACACAAAATCACAGGTGACAAACGAATTCCTAATGTCTTACAGGTCATCCTGACCTTGGGAATACTGGCCATGGGGGGACCCCTCTCAGAACGGCAGGATACAGATTACACAGCCACACCTTGTTAACTACAGGAAAATCAGTGCATCTAATCCCTTGAGCAGACACCAGCGGTGGAAATTTCCTGCTAGAAACTGCATCCTTGCCCTGTGCAAAATGTATGCTATAAAGAGACTGACTACCTTTTCCACCACCTCCATAAATTTCATGGCAAACTAGAGACAATGGAAATCCCAAAGCATAAAACGAGCAAGATAAACATTTTCTCATCTCTTCCTTAGAAGTGCACCACAAGAATAGTAAGCATATGGGAAATTAGTTAACGTATAAAAACCTGTGTTACATAAACATCTCTTTAATCAGATTACTCTGGTGCCATGGGACTGTGCCATGTTTTATTTCCTCAAAGGACATGCTGTTCGGTTACTATAGCATTTCTATATCTGGGTTAATTAGAAACGGAAATGTGGATACAATTAAGTTTGAAATTAAACATTCTGTGTAGGAGGGAACATAATCACTGCTTTAGAATGATCTGCCTGCTCCAACCTGTGAAGTATCAAGCTATTCTCTCAATTAATTGGAAGAGTACTGTGTGTTCTTGGAGCCAGCAAACTGTGGCACTCTGTACAGAGTGTCTGTGGACATATTGCTTCTCTGACCTATTATTTGACCTGCATTATTCGATGATAATAATAATAACTAATGTCCTTACACAACTCTTGATGTCAAGCATAATACTTACACTTTTAAATTATTCTGGTCTATTGCACCTCCTCTTCTGGCTGTCTTGGATTCGCACCTCCTGCTGTGTTCATCAGCACATCCAGAACAAGGAAACTGAAGTGTCACTGGATTCAGGCAAAGTTCTCCTCTGACTCACAGCAGAATTTATTACCAGTTTTGATTTCCCTGAAGAAGGGTCTTCACAAACAGGATGTTCTCTCAAAACAGGAAAAAGGAAAATCCTCTTCCCCAGTCCTGCCGCACGTTGAAAAAGATTGTGCAAAAAGTGACCAAGGTTCAAGACCAGAGGGAGTGAGTTGGTATCAAAGCAATTCTGTGCACACTAATAATGATTTGTCTCTCAACAGAAAGACAGCAGAATAAACTTTATGCTTTATCTTAACGGGAAGCTGTGCAACATTCTTGAGGCTGCAGCAATAAGAATTTAATACACCTCAGGAGGGCCATCAGCAATACACACAGATCTCACGAGCCAGGAAGACAGAACTGACTCTGTGGAAGATCCTAAAGTTCATTATCTAAATTCTTGCTTTCCTTTTACTTTCTGGCCAGCTGTGACAGTGGGGAGTTTAAATTCTCCCCATCTCCAAGTACAATGGAAAAGAACAGATCCGTGGGGTTGAGAGAGCACACCAAGACAGGGAGGTACAGACTGCTTCAGATTGAAGGCAGTAAGAAAACATCTTTCCTTCCTGAGAATACTAGTGGAGATATCCATACTAAAATGCAAAAGGAAAGCAGGGTTCTCCAAATGAACTATGTAAGTAACAGGTCACTGGGAAATTCAGAACCATCAGAGCAAAGAACATTTCTTCTTGTGCATAGACAGAGGTCAGCTCTATTCAACAGGCTGAGAACAGAAGTCTCTATATATGTATTATAATTGAAATACCGGAGTAGGTGAGGGCTAAAAAAGCAAAAAGGAACGATGAAAAATATAAACAAAATTTACATAAACTCTCCATAGAGAAGTTTCATGTGGAATTAAGCTCAAAGTTTAAATCCGATTTTCACATTTTAGAGCATCCATTGCATACATGCAAGTAAAACAAACAAATAATAAAAGACAATGGAAAATTATCCAAACTGAGTAATTAGAACACCCTGATCTTCTTATTGCCAAGCCCTTGGCTTTAACTACTGGACCACATGGCTAACACCTTAATTAATGGATAAATTCAATGTTATAAAAATTTCCAAATCTTCTTTTTGTTTTTTTATAAACTTGAGATGGAGATTTCCAAGCAATTAGAAGTGTCTTAATCCACTTAGATGCCTCCTACAAGGCTTAGCATACGGTAAGTACATTTTCCAGTCTTCTTGTTTAGCTTATTGCTCTTATTTACGTTTATTTCTTAATTTTTTATATTAAATTTTTCACATTTAGTAATCTTAGTCACAAGTGTCCTGGTTTAGGGTTGTTGTTTTCCTGCCTCTAAAGCACAGTAAACACAGAACACTGGCTGAAGCTGATTATGAGCTCTGTCAGAAAACTCACACTTATCATTTCCTGGGGTCACCAAGGAACTAGAGCAGATGATGAGAACAGCTCCTACCTTAGGAAACCACATCTCTTCAAACATCAGTTCTCAGGACAACAATGAGAAAAAAGTTTCCAGGAATCTTCAACCCAAAACTCTTTTAACCTGAAATTCTTTTTGAAGTTAAGCAGTTGCCTTTCTGAATATGGCACAACCACTTTTGTAGTCATTTTGATGTCGAAGTTCACCATTACCACCGTGATACATAAACCACATCATTAGGGAGTTCTGAAGATGGGGGACTTGGAGTGGCTCTACTATTTGCTACTCAGTTATGATTATTTTGGGGTTGGATAAAACCAGAAAGTTTGTCACAGAACTCTTAAGAAACAATTCTCACAATCAGAAGGCAGCAGACACAAATAGATCCACTCACACAGGGCTGAGAAATGAAGGAACACATCAGATCTAAAGCACAGCAGGCACCATTTTCCTGGTGACCTTTTCCTTGCAGCAAAGCGATGGCCCTGGTGAATAAATGACCAATTTGGTCTTTTTCGTTTAACTGATTTTTGCTGTTTGGGGGTTCCAGCCCTGTTCCTTTCTCCCTGGGAAGGTCTGTCCCTGCTGTGAGCGGCTCTCTTGGTCAACAGCAGGAGGTGAGGCTGGTGGCAGCTGCCTGAAGAGAGAATACAGCAATATATTACTGCTTCGTACAGGACTGGCAGCCACCTCTGATTGTGTGAAGAAAGAGAAGGAACACTTGTTTCACCCTTAGCAATATCCCCTATTTCATCCCTACCTATAAAAGGTATTCACAGCCCCTACTGAGCTATGCAATCTCCAGTGTCCTTACAACACTCCTCCATTGCAGCAAAGCATGTTGTATCTCTGTGCACATCAAAAACTGAGGCATAGAAACAAAGTTGCTCAAGGTAACAAGTTTGTAGTCCAGAAGAGGCACTCTGTATTTGGAGAAAACCTCTTAAGAAAGAAAGCTTACTTTTACAAACTCCCCAGAAAATTTTCAGTACCAAAGAAGTTGATTGATCCACAAAACAACCCAGTTGTTACACCTCTCTTTCTCCAAACATCATCTATGCCTTCATCTTAAAATACTTGCAAAGCCAAGCTGAAGAACCAGTCAGCCATCTTGCAGTAGGTCAGACAGGTAGCAAGGCCAGACTTTATGTCTGAGCTTCCTATACAAAAATCCCTGGACAAAACTCCTCTACAACTTCAAACTCCCAGCCTCTAAAGCACTTTCTGGAGACTCCAATCTGTGAATGCACCAATATCTCAGTGTGCAGTGGGGAAGACAGAGCATGGAGATGAGTTTCTTACAAATGAAACCCTATCTGACACAAAATACAGAGTCACTAGAGGCTTAAGGGGATTGTCAACCATGACCTCCAGTATCTCTAAATTATCAGGGCAGATATGTTATTCTGGTGTGACTGTGTAACGAAAGACGTGGTTCTTCTTTAACTTAGCCTCTGCGTAAGATATATGGGTAGGAAATGTTCCACATATGTTTTTTGTTTATGTGTTCCACATAAACAAAAAAGTGAAGCATTTTTTGGCTTTTTTGTTACCAGTTTCCATGTAATAATCATTTGACAGAATATTATGTAAAGTGTGGAACTTACTTATTTTAAAGTTATGTTTAGTACACAAAAAACTAAATCACACTTGTTCAAATACTGTATATACTGTAGTTACACACTCTAATTTCATGCTTTTGGTCATGCACTTAGCATAAGTAGTTGTAATTACATATTTAAGGCATGTAATCATGTAATTATTAAGATGCACAATTCAATTATATAATTAATGTATGCAAATACATAGAACTATCCTGTGACACTGATTTTAAGTAGAATACCCCACTGATTCTGAGGGGAGTTCTGCTTAAAAACTTATTACAGATTGCAAAGAACTGTACTGGCAGAAAGAAGGTAGACTCACTGTCAAGATTCTTTGGCTATCTGCATGAAATATAAATAAAAATACTATGTGTGTGTGTGTATATATATATATATAAACCAAGCCATACACACACACACACAGATGATGAATACCATCTCCAAAAATATCCTACTGCTTCCTAAAGAAATGTTATATCCTCAGAAAAATATATTAAATAAGCAATGATCTCTTTATATGTTTCAATTAAAAAGAAATGTGTTTCATTGTTTCTTTCACAGGACTATGAAAGGAAAGAAATAAGCTTTTCAAAATCAGACAAAAATAAGGAACATAGACAACAAACTCATTTACACTATATTTGGTTTTTTGCTTAACCACCAAAAACACTTAGCAAAAATATAAACCCCATGATTACTGGCCCCAGTCTCAGTGCACATTTTTGCTAATACTTTTAGTAATTTTTTTGTTACTTTTTTCTTCTCCTAATAAAAAGAGGCTTCTACAACCAGAAGGGCTTTGTGCAGAACAACACAATAATTAATGGTGCATTCAAGGAGGAGTTTCTCCAAGAGCAGAAAGTGACAGAAGCAAGAAAGCCACTGCCAGAGCAAGGGGACAAAGTCATCTTTCTGTCAAACCACAGAGCTGATGCAATCACTGAGCCCCAGCATCCACTCACAATCACCACCAGCAAGTCAGACTCGGAAAGGAATTGCAAAAAGATGACAATATCCTGGTGTGAGCTCCACCAGAGAGCGGATTCACCTTCCCCTGTACATTCACCTTGATGTGGTTTGAAGAATAAGCATGAAGAGTTGAGAAGAGCCCTTCCCCAAGAAAAGCCATGAGGAAAAACCATGACCTGTGTGCTGCAACCAGCCCCAGCACACACACACCAAATTTGGGCATTAGTAATGTGGTAGGAACATGGTGTTGGAAGAAACACATCAAATTAAGTAACAGGTATCTGAGCACATTCAGATTGGAAGGAAGCACCAGGATGTTTTAACTCTCCTCATATGCCCCATTCCCTCTGCCCTTCATAACCCTTTCTGTAAAATATTATTAGGTGTATTGTTGTGCTGGGGAAACTCCTCTTGGTTGCAAATTGAAGCAGACATCTGCCAATGGAACTCTGACTGGGACCCAGTAGACCTCAAACCATAACAAGGAATAATTGCTGGGAGCTCATTGTTATACACCACAGATTCATACTCATTCTAGAAATAGGCAGAAAAATAAATTCTCAAATTATATTCATTTAAGTTCTTTAGTAGCTTTTTCCTTCATGAAAACCAAAAATGTCCATACCCTGTATGTCACCTGGCTTGAAGATATAAATCAAAGTTAATAGATATGCAACGGTATGTGTGATAGCAAAATCAAATATTAAATGATCGGACTTCTCAAATATCAGAACAGCTTCAAAGATGCTACTTAGATATTCACAGGATCTGGGATGAAAGTATTTTTTCCACTAAGATTAATATCTATTATTATTCATTTGAAAGATATAAGGAGACATTCATAGTTCAGGATCTTAGAAGTGATTATAAAAAATATTTCACTGTCTATTTTATATTTAAATAAGTAACCATAACTGCATGCTAATGTTCAAAAAGGAATGTGAGTTCTGCCAGGAGAAGACACTCAGGCAATGCTCCTTACATGGTTAGGTACTGAAGGTCAGGAGCAGCTGTACCCCAACTACTTCCACAGAATGAGAAAAAACCCAAACTCCTTTAGTAGAAAACTGAACCTGAGCCTATTTCATCATCAATTAGCACAACACGGCTCTGATCTTTGGCGGTGTTTCTATCACAGGCTTTCCCACTCCACAATTAACAAATAGCATTTATAACCCAGCGAGCAACACCTCTGCAGGTGATCTCTGCTGTTTTCAAAGCATTCTCTCCTATCATTGCTGAGGAATAACAGCTAGCCTTGAAGAGGAATTCGTCTCTTTTTGAGAGGTTACCCATAGCATTTCTCTATTGGCATTATTTCAAAGAGAAACTACTGCTTTTCTCTAAGGCCCTGCGGCTCTTTGGAGAAGGGAAGGTTACTCTGAAGTCCTGTAATGCAGAAACATCAGGTGTTCTGACTGAAAAACCAAACCAAAGCGAGAGGTCTTGAGGGTGCTCACAAAAATAAAATGGTGTACTTCTATTCCTCTGAAATGCTCACCTTATTTTCACACAGTACAACCAACACAGGGTGGTTTCCTCTAATTTTAGGGGATTTTGCCATGTGATACTAAGGTATTGGAGCTGCTGCAAGATACTTTCTGTCACAAACCATGGAAAGAAGATGTATTTATTCATCTTCATTTGCTGCTAACAGCACCTTGTGCTTTAAACAATTTTGTTTATCAGGTTAGGTTTAGCCTCGATGCAATGGTGGGAGATAGCACCACAGATCTGAGGGTAGTATATTTCCTGGGTCATATCCATGAACATTCCTAGTCCACACCTTTTCATTTTTTCCCCTGGCCTTTCCTTGATTTTCAGCACCAGCTTATGTGGCGGTGGCCCAGCCTGAGGTGGAGGTTGAGGTGGCACCTGCCCCGCCCAGCCAGCCCACAACTAATGAATTTTCTATGTGGATCAAAGATAATGTTAACTGGGAAAATTATTCCCCTCAGAGCAGCGACTCTGAGGGGGATGGGGCTGGTGAGGCGGGAAATCTTCCTGCCGACAGTTAATTGTCAATCAAAATTTCATCTCTTCCCCCATCCCCTCACAAGTTTTAAATATTCCTAAGTTCTGTTGCTACCCTGTGTCGGTCCGTTTTGATGTATTCATCCCCTTAGGTGTATTCATTGGGTGTTCAAAGTTATGTACTGTTTTCCCATTGGCTTGTTTCACCTACTCCTCCCATTGTTCCACCCCTTTCGCCTCCCTTAAAAACCCCCTGTCACCAGTGTTCTGGGCTCTTGGTAGCCTGTCTCCCAACCAGGTATGTTCTCCTGTACCCTTGGGGGGCAGGGAAATAAAACTGGGATTGCTGCCAGAGTCCCTCTGCTCCTTGACTTCTGCGTGCTACGTTGAATCATCAGGCTGCCAGCTCTGCAGGCAGTGAGGCACACAGCTTGAGCAGAGAGCAGCCTGAGGAGGCCAGCGCAAGCCCAGCCTGGCCCAGAGCCGAGCACCAAACGTTGCCTGCTGACCAGCTGGGCGGTCAAGCACCCACAGTGACAAGCTTACAAAGAGTATTTCTAACTAGACAGGTGTTGGCAAGTTCCTACAGTGGCTGCCTTTTAACATTTGCTTTACTGACTTACTGCAATTCCTTTTTGTTGTTATGTGGTTTTAGAAAATTGGTTACATTACAAAACAAGAAAACCCACAAAACCCAGAAAAGCGCTTTTTTGCATGGACCCTTGTTGGCAGATCATGACGAAGTGTCTTTTCCAGCTGCCTTAAGGAAGGGTAAGGCGTTTCCCCTTTTCTCATAATTTTTTCTGATATTGTTTGAGGAAACCTGAAGCCCCCTCTCTCATGAATGTTCCCTGCTTACACACACTCACTATTCTTTCTCTGCACACTAAACATTTAGGCTGGCATTTAGAATTTTAAGCTTGCTACAGAGAAGACAAGAGCTCCTAGGCAGAGCCAGTCTTCAGTTCTGACCCAGCAGGTCAAACCATATCCCAGAGGCACATACACCCATTTTATCATCCTGCTCAATGCTGCTGTCATGGCAATTGACCATTGCAAACAGGAAAGTCATGAAAGTCATTAAATGTTATAATTTAGACATATAAGGATTTTGCTGCTGTGGGAAAATCCAGCATTAGACTAAAATAGCATACAGCAAATATCTTTAAACATTGAAGTCAACGTATTCTAAGACACTAACTGTGAATTTTCATATGAACTTTCACAAAAAAAGGAGTTTGGAAAAACATAGTCACACACAAAAACTTATGCCAGTTCGGAATCTGTTTTGTTAATCGTGAACAGCCTTGATACAAAAACCAGTGATGCTGTAGATTACTTGCACTATAACACAACATTTATTGTTGCTGACAAAAGCAGCATTAAGATGGAAAATATTTTCAGACTGATGGTAGAAAATTATTTCTTTCTAATGAGATATCATGGACACAGCATAGTAACCTAGCATACCAATCTCATCACCATTGCCTGTGGATCAAATTTGAGCCCAATGCTGAAGTACATGCCATGTCTTCCAACCAAAGATCTTTTCATGTATCTGTATCATTTCATGTCATTTGCAACACTGCAGCCCAGCCCATTTCTTTCTCAACCCCTCACCCTTCCTGCCTCACAGACTGACCGGGATGAAAGCAAAGGAGACTCTGTGTGACAACTCCAATACACAGGGCACCAGTGTCCCCAAGAGCCTGCCTGTGTAAAGGGTTGACCACTGCAGACAGACTCCAAGATCCACCACCAGGAATATCTGACACCCCAGAATGCCAAGAGCTGCTAACAGACCTAGAGAAAAAGCCTGACCAGTGAAGGTGTCCCAAGGACATTGCCCACCAGTGACCTTAACCTGTAACGACGTGATGCGACCGATGCCCTCAGCAGCACGGTCTGTGGGAGCTCCTCCCTCACTGGGGGTGGGGTCAGCTACCTTAAAACTCTTCACCACCAGTTGGTTACAGGAAGACGGGCTTGTATCTGCTTTAAAAGCTGCTTTAAAATTCAATAAAGGTGTCATGTCCCATCTAAAGTGTAAAAGGAGAAATGAAGTAGTACAATAGCATTTCACAGCTGATAATTGTGTTTCTGCCTGATTTGCTCTAATTACACAGATTGAACAAGCTCAGTGTTACAGGCAACCATTAATTACCTGTTGAATAACCCAAGTGCAAATTTTTCTTCAGGGTTTTATAGCTAAGGTCTAAATCCTTATTGTACAAGAACTGCACACAGAAGTTTAAATAATCTAGTAACTCTCCTTCCATACCCAAAAACTTTGTTTTTCATTTAGGGCAGACATTTCATTTCACTGTCAGCATACTTAAAGGTAACTAAATTACTCCTAAGAGAAACTCCAAATGAACTTTCAAATTCATATAAGAGCATTTGCCAACCATATATTTTCAATTATACAGTAAGTTGTTTCATGGCATGACTGCTGCTTTTCACATTCATTAATAGGTATTTTTGCTTACATTAAATTGTACAAGGGCAGAATGCATCATGATGAGAATTGGATTTCAGAAAGTTTACCTCATCAGATTTTGAAGTCTCTGTGAAAATCATATAACATTATTCATCCTTTTTTTTTTTAATTTCCATTCACGTCTTGAAATTTTGACATGGAATTGAAATGAATGCAAATGCTGAACTGTTTCCTATTACATATTTGTGATAACCATTTATGTCTCTAGAGCACATAACTACTTTTCACTGAAAGTAATTTTGGCAGAAGTAGCAGGCTTGGAGATTGGCCCTATGAAAATGTGAATTCCCATTATGTTTATGGGGCTCTGATGTATACAAAGCTCAAGCTACTTAAAACAAGACTATGCAAACACAGTCCTTTGAAGGGAAAGAACATTTTGGAACTCTTTTACTCAACAGAGTACTTGTGCTAGAAGACCATGAATAATTATTGTTAGACAGCAGGAATAATGCCACATAAAACATCTCTGAAAGCCTTCTTACAAAAATGCACACAATTATTTATTACAAGCAAAGAGTGAACTGTAAAAGCAAATAAAGAACATCCCTGTTAATGGAGAATTTGGCTTTGAAATAATTTCATTATTTAGCTTAAGGTTTTCTCTTACTTATAGAGGTGTTCCTTATACAGGAAACTAAATCTCTGATCTTCAAGAAGAGGACAGGCTGCAAGCAGTCCCTTAAAGTAAATGGCTGAGATCACACTTAGGTGTTTCCCAAGGCTGTGTTTGAGTCTTTCTCTTTGGAATTGTCTTTCAAAACATTGTCATATGCCAAGATTAAAAGTATTCACAGCCTGTCAACATTGTAACCTGAAGTTAAAAAAAGCATATGTGAACACTCAAAACACCGCAAACAAACCAACCCCCCCAAAAAACACCCAACCCAACACAGTACAATGTTACCAGAGCGATAACTAAATAAAAAATGATCCTAACAATAACACCACTGTAAAGGTATTGAGATAAGGAGTCTACACTGAGAATCACAACTGAATATGTTGTATTTATAGAAATTATGTGTTTCCTTGCAATTCTGATGGCAGCTAAGAGAGCTCAGAACCCTCCTGACACTATTTATTTTTACAATCCACACTTTGAGGCTTTTTTTTTTTTTGTCTCCTCTTGTTGTTCAAGCCATTTTATGTTGTGGGTGACTGGAATAGGTGAAGTGAGAGAAACAGTAAGTCAAGCAATAGGAACTCCTAACCACTTATCTCTGGGGAAATAGACCTTTTTTCAGCCTTTCAAATCAAGAGCTTAAGGTAGGTTGCAAGGTTAGTATCATATAATCAATAATTCAGATTCAGTTTGATGTTCTGTATCTTTAGCCATCAGCAGCAGCAAAACAACAGCACACCAAGAGAAATAACACAGGGAAAACAAAATAGGGATAATCTTATCAAAACCTGTTTCCTTCCTGTGAGAGTAAAGAACCCTGTAATGGCCCCTCCTCTTTCCTTACGTGGCCTCAGAGGAGGTAAAAGCACCTTGGAGGTATTAATCCTCCCACAATGCTTGATTTTACTGTGGAAATCATTAGTTTTCCCCTCATTAACACAAAACAGACATTAGATTTGACAACTTTTTCTGAAGAATTTTGTTTTTACCCTGACAATTCACTGGAAATAACATGATGTTGTGCCTTCCTGCCATAGGTTCCAGTACTAGTTATACCTGTCTCCCCCCACCTGACCCAAAATTTGGCCTCTTTTCAGCCTGAAGTCTGAGCTCCTCAGCATTTCTTAAGTACAGAAGGGTTTTAACCACTGCATATTCTTGTAGATTAATTGAAATAATTGAAAAAGGGAGGAAATAGTCAACATTCTCTTCACAAATCATGTTTATATAAAGTCAAAGTCCAATTCTTTAGGTTCCTAAGTACCTCCAAAGTTTGCTCTTCCTTTTTCCGCCCTTATCTCACTAATATCATTCATCTTTAAAGCTTAATGATTCTTCTCTTGCCAGTTTTTTGTTAGTAACCTTCAACAAGAACCGAGTCACTCCATTTCCACATACAATCACTAAGGATTGGAGTCTCTTATTAAAAAGGAGTGAAATACCATCTCCCTGCTTCTACTTCAATTATGCCAGAAAAAACATTCCCAAATTCCCATCTCTGAAAACAAAAGTCTAAATTTCATCATATGGAACCAACAAAAGAGCACTGCCACTGCAAACTTGTGCAAAAGCTCTCAAAAATGCCTTTTTGAAAGCCCTCTTGGGTTTGGAGTAACCTTAGAGATCAAGGTTTTCCATCTAAGACTGAGAACACAATGTTCCCTTCCAAAGAGCCTGCTCTCTTCTATCTACTTGCCAGGGTAAACAGGTACCTCTCACAGGCACATCAACTCTAACTGAACGCAGAGACAAAAGCTGTGATACACAGGAGAGGAAGTTACCTGCTCCCCAGGGAGACACTTCCCTCAAGTCACTGCTTATTCTCAGCACCGTGCACAGACACATTCCCACCAATATTCTCAGGCAAGGAGGCCCCCAAGGCGCTCTGTGACATTGTGCATTTAGCCTCATGTCCTGCTCCCGTTGTTTGGGTTTGCTGCTGGTGCAGTTCTCAAAGCAGTACACGCTGTCTTGAAGGCACAAAGCAAGAGCACATCATCCTCACTGCCTGCTGGTTTCTATGAACACTGCCGTGTTCTCTTGTTTGTTTTAGAAAACACCCATTTCCTTTATTTTCCACTGAATTTTTCAGGATCCAGCTTCCAAGCACTGACTTTCTCCATGTGATTTAGAAAGCCTTTTGATGTTGCTTTTATCTTTCTATTAAAAATTCACTGCTTTGCATCATTGTCCTGTAAAAAATTTGGATTGACTCTGATAGCTCTCAATACAATAGCATTTCACTAGACCACAAATCCTTCCAGCTCTTCTGCAGACATTGTCCAGTTCTTCATCTTTTGAAGCTTTTAACCCCAGAAAGAGATGCAGTATCCTAGTATTTATTAACTACTGGAATCCCACTTCTCAAAAGTAATTTTCTATTTGTACCAAAAAAAGAGTAAAGGCAACACAACCCCTTGTACCCTACCCAGCTTCTTCTATGAAGTTTACTTCAATACTCATAAGGCTTAATTGCTTACTCTGTCAGCCAAGCCTTTTGTAGAAAAGTATAAATTCATAATTCACTCTGCCTTCTAACTCAATTTAAACACGGGATGTTTATTCTTCCCTTTTGTCACATGAAAACTTCAGTTAAGCTGGATATAATTGTCTATGGCATTACAGAATCCAGTTCTGCTGTATAGAGCTACAAGCTACAGAAGCCATCTATTATCACAGTGCAATTAAATAAACACTTCATCTACATCCAAATAACACAGCACGTTCTGTTTTTCGAGCACAGCAGAGTCCAGTAATCCCTCACATGTCTGAGTGTACTTTATAATAAAAAAAGAAACAGAAAGCTAAGTAACATTAATAATTACAAATATTTCCTTCATTCTACTTGCTCAGAGAGGCAAAACATTACATATGAAGAGCTAAATAAAGAAAAATATTGAAATGTGCTTCCACATGTCAAGCACTCAAAGCTTCAATTTTGTTAATGTTAAGCACAGAATTTTTTGAAAACACTGTTCTTGAAATTCATACTGAAATATGATTCTTATTTTTTGCTGCTTTACTCTTTTCACTTGCCTTGCAGAAGTCATACAAATTTTGGAGAAGTATGAATTACAATCTTGGCACAAAGATGCTGTCTTCCCAAACTGTGAGCGATGACAACATAAATTTTGAAACAAGGACTATTTAACGTCAATAAGACCAACAAAGGCTATTAAATACCAAACATGTTCAACTTATTCAGTCAGTCCTGCCCTAATTTGCACCTGACCTTTTTAATAATAATGATAATGAATAAAAATGCAGATTGTTTATTAATGATTATATCTGACTACATACAGTCATAATTAATGATTATATCTAACTACATAGAGTCATTATTTACTCAGATCTTTTGTTAATATTTTGTCAGTATTTAAGTGATGGAAATCACTTTAAACCATACCCCTGTTACTGATGAGAAAATTTTAAGCAATGCTCCATCTGAGCTGCACATTGTGAGGCAGCAGTTTCATTGCTTGATTTGATAATGAGGCATCTCAACCAGCCAGGAGCTGGCAGTCACCATTCACTAACCATGTTCGTATTTGTTTTCTCTGACAAAGCCGCCTCTCCTGGCCACAGAGGCAGCACTTCAGCACTACACAGACAGTGGGATGATATTATATGGCCACTTTTATGCACTTGAAAAATTAAGTGCATCAAATAATGTCATAAATGCTCACATTTTACACTGACAACCTACTTTAATACTGGGCCGCTATGCTGACATTTGGAAATGTGAAGTAGATAGGCATATGGAGTTTATTATTTTGTTATTAAAGTCATGTTTCAACAGAAAGCAAGTTATGAGATCAGTGACAGAAAACCACAGTGACTTGTTTAAGAGGACAACACTGAAAGACATGTCTCCTTTCCATTTGGGAAGGAGTAGGTGTGAATAAATCATGTAAGTCATGGATATCCTTGTTTCAAGAACACAAGTCATGTCTGTTTTTACCTAATCCAATTAGAAATCACAATACAATCTATTTTGCTACTTTCCCTGTACAAAGTACCCATTTGAAAAATGCTCAGTTATGTCTGCTACACAACAAACTTCAGGGGGAACAAATCAGTGCTATGAATCACTACCAGGAAAAGGATAAGTTTAGACTCTATGAAATCTTCATTCTTGTTTATCCTGTCTGCAGTGTAATGCTAAGAAATTATAATTTGTTAGCATTAAATGCAAGAGTGTCACCTAACAGAAACCACAGCTATAGTGCAGAGAGAAATCATTTACCCCAGCAGATGTGATTACTTTCAGTGTCTGGTAAAATCTAGGGTTTTCATACAAAGTTATTAAAAATAAATTATTATATCTGCCAGTTATATAAAAGTATTACTTTATGTGATGAACTCAGCTCTAGACTTAAAGGAAGTAATAAAAACAAAATGATAACCTAATTAGTTGATCCAAATTATAGCAATGCTATTAAGGTATATATGCTTTTAACAAGAAAAGACTTGTTCAAGACCAAAGTTCTTCTTTGTGTTATATATTACTTTTTAGAAGGCTGTGGGAACATCATGCTACGGAATAAAACCCTAATATGTCCAGACATGCGATCTCAGAATGGTCCTCCAGACCAGAACAAGACATCCACACAAAGAAACAAAGCCCCATAAATTTACTAGCCCTTGCCTGGTGCCCTAGAGGCACAGCAGGTTCCACAACTCGAAGGATAAACAACAGACAACTGTGGGCAACATTCAGCTTTAGTAATGATCAGAGGCTAAGAATAACAAAGAACATTGCATCTCTCAACAGCAATAAAATCTGCCCATCCCAGTGCCTGGCTTTAAACACCCCCGTTCATGGCTGGGGCCACCGCTGCCCCCATAAGCCCGCACTCATCTCTTTTCATTTACCTGATAAGCCAAAGCAAGGAATAGATAGAATGACAACACATAAAAATCCTTAAGAACAAACTGCTTTACTAATAATCAATTTCAGACAGATGAAAAAAGCATCAGAAACTATTCTGAGAAGAACTTATTTCAACAATCTAATGTCATGAAGTTACCAGAATTGGGGGTTTTGTCAAAATAACATAACTTTGTGTTCAGACTACAGCCTACATTTTGGTCATTAAAATAAATAAATAAAATCAGAAAAAAAAGTCAAAACAAATGGCCTTTCCTTCAAGGCCCATTCTCCCCACTATTTTCAAATCTCTACAGTTTGGTACCAGTGTGAAAACAGCAGCAATATTTTACTCTGCCAAGTCATAGAACACAACATTATGCACAAAACCCGGCTAAAGCCTTCTAAGGCAGTACAGATCCTTGTACGGGATCTGTTCCCCTAACCCCAATCCTGTTTTTTAGTGCAAGATGCAGGTCAGCACACACCAACTCATCAGAGAGAGGCCATCCTCCGACTCCAAGCATTTGTGTGAAGTCTTGGGCAGACTGCACTCTCCGGTTATGCAGGGCCCTGGGTGCCTGATGTGCTCCATCATTCAGCCTTCCAAGCAGCAAATCAAATAAAGAGGCAATTTTGCTTCTTTTCAGAGCTGATTGACATTTTAATTAGCCTATGGTTAGAAATGTTAATCGAGCTACAAAGTGAGGTGGTAATTCACAGCTAGTAATCCCCCACAATGGCTTTACAAGCACACAGTTTACCTCATTAGTTGTTCTTTTAATAAAAAGATTTATTTTTAATAAAAATATAAATGCACCCATAGTGATAGAAACTCTTTTTTTAAAGAAAACCAGCTTCCAGGAATCCATTACTAACAGAGGATCCTTCTTTCCTTCTATAAGAGAATATAAATCCCTAATGAGTTATTTCAAAGGACTCAAATACAATAAATTTATTTACTACTTTCATTTTCATAGATTCATAAAGATATATCCATAATATATCTTCCTCCATGGAGCTTCCCTCCTTCATCCCACTGATAATCTTATAGCAACAAGCGTTGTCCTTTTATTTTTTAAGTATTCTACAGATTAAAAGACTCTCACTCCAAAGATTTTCAGAAACAAAAGCTGTGCTTGCTATTAAAAACAAAGCAAAACCATGTTGAATGATACATATAAGCATCTGAAATGAAGCAGTAGTATGTATGTGTGTCACTATTTTTTAAAAAATGTAAATCCTCCACAACAAATATTTTTAAATTAATAATTCATTTGTTTATTTATTAGTGAGTGTATTTCTGAAAGAGTATTTGTTTTCTACAAAGCTCAACCATCTGGCTATTGTGAAAGCCTTAAAAAAATAATAGAAACAAATGGCTAAGACAACCCCTTGTTTTTCTAAGAAATATCATGGGTGTGGTGGGGCTGTTCTGGCAGCGTGTATGTGCATGGGTCCAGCAAAGGATGGCTGTAATACAGCATCATGCACTCGATAGACAAAGTTTTTCACTCCAGTTATTGGATACAATAATCCTAAAATATATTCAACACTTACATTCAATGTTTTCAAAGAACAGGCGTAGGAAAAGGTAGTATTGGAGAAGTCAAAGGTGCCCCTGTACACAGATGCATCTCCAGTTCTGAGAAGGACATTTAATAAAAACTCACCTATCAGATGAACTTCATCCTGTCACCACAGGAAGGGTACAAAGAGCTCCCTAAGCTACGTTACCCTTACCAGACACCAGAAACCTTCCCATAGTGAAGCACAGACTTGCAGCACCTCCCCACTTCCCAACACATCTTCCTTGGGGTTGTTCTGCAGGAGAGGCAGTGACCATGTGGCAGTGACCCAGCCTGCCTTCTCTATGAAAACTAACGAAATAACTTGGATAGATTTTTCCTCCCAGGATAGTGAATCTGAGGGAGATGGAGAAAGCATGGCTGGAGAATCCCCTGATCCTCCCACGTTTTAGCCTTGTCACTCAAAGGCTCTGTTCCACCCCTTTTCCCTCAGAGTTATTTTAATATGCATAAGGTTGTCTTAATATTCAGAAAGTGCTGGAAAGTTCTGCCGTTCTGTTATGTTGGTTGGTTGATTCAAATAAGGTCCTCCTCTGTTCAGAACATATTGGATACCTGTCACTCCTTATCATCCTGTGACTTGTAGAATCCTGGTCTCTTCCTGCTGTAACCACCCCTTTCCTTTCCCCTTAAAAACTCAGTGTAACCGCCCCAACAGGTCTTTTCTCGTAGCTCACATCTCCCAATGGTAAACGCTCGGGTGGTGCTACAGAAAAGTCCGATCCCGTTTCTTTGTTCCTGTCTTCGCTATTTTAACATCAACCACTCTGCCTCATCAGCTGCAGAGTTGACAGCTAAGTAAAAAGGACAAACAAAAACTGCATCTCTGCAGCAGTTTACCTGACCAAGCGCTTTCCATCGCTCTGCAAGGCTCCCGGGCGCGGAGTTATGACCATAACTTTGGTCATAACTCTGCGGTCCAGCGTTATAACCAAACTGCAAAACCTCTGCCTTTCCCAGCAGGGCCTCACTCAGAGGAGCCTCATGCAGGATTCACTCATTTGCTATCTTTTTACCTCACATTATCACCTTATTTAACACACACACACACACACAGAGTGTTGTCCTGTTACACAAAAATACCTCACACTTCGGTTTGAAAGCTGCCAAGGCAACCACAAATGTACCAGAAAGTTTGTAGAAGGTTTTCAGTCTTTCAGATACAGAAAATTGAAACTGGAGAACACCTTACTTGAGCTAGACAACACAAATGCATCTGGTTTTTTTATCCACTTTTCCTTGGAAGTGATGGTCATCTTCACTCCCAACTTGAGAAAACACTGAACATTATAAATTCTGTTATATATGTTATATGTATTTCTTTTGTTCATATATATATTTTTAATAATAAAAGACTATTTTAACATTTGGTAATTGATAGAGAATAAAAAACTTGGCTGATGAGCCTTAGTCTTATCAAAATCTGCCATTACCTTTTATTGATCTTCTCTTATTTCCATGAAGAAAGGCATATGATGTACTTTGGCAAAGCTCCTTCAGTTCTAATTGTCTCAGAATCAATTATCAGCACATTACAGTAATGTACCCAGGAAGTAACAGATTCAGCCTTTGGCATTGTAACAGCAGACACTGTAGGTCTCACATTTGTACTTATTATAGAGATTACAGCCAAACTTGAAATACAGTAAGTTATTTATAGGATTCTGGAAAAAATTAAATATTTCAGTTCATCTATTTTGTTTTATTTGAACAAGAACATTAATATCCATAGTGAAAGAGCTTGGTTTTAGCAAAAGTATTCATATAACAAAATGAATCCACATCTGAGGATCAGTCTTTCAAAACCAGTGAGGGTTGGTCTTCAGATCAAGTAAAATTCTTCAAGTGATTTGTGTATTTCATATACTTTTTAACTCTGGTTTTATAACAAAGTTTAGGTGCAGATGCAACAGAACAAAACCAGCTCAATACACAAATAATCCTTTTTTAGTTAAATAAGCACCATGTTCTCGAAATTAGCATCTCCATCTTCATTTACAAAAGAATATAGTTGGCCATTTTGCCACTTTCCAAACATTGTAACTCCTATTGCTACTTCCAGATGTCATGTTCAGGGTTTTTACTAGATCATATTTCCCTTTTACACCCAAAGGTTACTGAACTTTTCACAGTTGACTGACATTTACAAGCCAAGTGAGAAAGCTGCTTGCATGGGTAAGGCTTTGTAACCAAGCAAGGAGGAGGCAGTTCTAACCATGGCAATAAAGTACATTGTTCGAGTAACTCTAGTAAATAAGGCGTGATGGGGCAGCAACAGTACAAGGGCAAAATACCGGGGAAAAAATGAGTCACAGGGTCTTACAGATTGATTAACAAATAATGCATCTGCATCTGAAACAGCAAGCTGTCCTTTTTTTAAAATTATTTGTCATTTTAAAGTAACAGACATTAATAGAACACATAGTATATGTTACTCCACAGCCAGTGTTTATTTATAATTCAGCAAATTAATGAGACAAAAAAGCATTGCAGTTATTCTCTGTAAGGTGACTCTGTAGGAGGATATTATTACTATAGGTAAATCTAGGTGGATTCTTTACAATTCTTTTCTCCAAATGCATTTTCTCTTATTCAAAGCAGTCCATAAGCATGTAGTAGAATCCTAATAACTAAGTTGAAAAATTCAAACAATAACATACATTTTTAATAATGCTAATAACTCTTTTCATATATATATGTATATATGCACACACGGGAACGTGCATTATTTTCTCTGATTGGCAGATTCCATGCATTTGCCTTCTCCAACTGAATGACTTCTGTAAGTACTACAAGGAAAATCCTGTATCCTGGTTTTTACATAAAGTATACACAAACAGAAAAAAACTTTCTGCTAATGAAATAATTCATAGATATAAAATTCAATCAAATAACTTTAAATTAATATTAAGGACAAGGTGAGGAAATCAACAGACCTGCCGTAGCCCTGAGAAGCTTTTCATATTACTTTCACATTTTCCTCATGGTTAAATTTTCTGTCTGGATCAGAGAGAATCAGTTCTCTGATCAACGTTGCCCCTGCCAGTGAGGGCTGACTGAACTACCAAACATCTCCAGAGTCTGTCACACCCAGCTCAATCCCAGACAGCACAGGGACGCTGCAGAGCTGGAAGGGAGCACGGACTGTGTGGGAACAACATCCTCGCAACATTGCAAAGGCAATCACCCAACTTCTAGCAAAGAAAAGAATGGGGGCATCTTGTTAATATAATCACTCTAAAGCCAAGCAAGCCAATGACAAGAAAGAGAGAGGCATGTCATTCCATGATGTAATGGAAGCTGCAAGCACCACAGGACCCATCCTGTTCTCCAGCTTTTCCCAAGAGGAATTGCAAGACATGGATTTCATCTCAGCAGAAGTGTTCATACACTGATCACTTCTGTCTTCTGTCAAACCTGTCACAGTCCTCAGAATCTGCATGCACTGCACTACTGCATGCAACTCCCAAAACTGCGGTTCAAGAACACAAAGGTTCAGTTTTCTTCATACACCAACCATCCAGAGAGCTGAAACTTCACATCCAACCCAAGAGCAGTTACAGGTCTTTCATCAAACTGGAAATCAGTCAGTGCTGATGTCCAAAATAACAGCACCAAGTAGAGTTTACATTTCTGCAACCAACAGTGGAGTCCTTTAGGCAAGCATAAGGGCTGAGTTCAGTGCTGTAAGGTTAGAGGGTTCACACTGTGCTCCCCTCAGCACAGGATGAAAGAGATGGATAGAGTTGATTTTTCTTGCTCTCCTGCCACAAGCAGAAAAAGCAACATTTGCCAAGACCCCACTCCATGGGACTGACCTTCAACACACCAGAGTACACAACTGAGGTACAAACTATCCCAATTTTAACTCGGCTGAAAATCTTGACTACTCTGGAAATAAAATTTTAAAAAGAAAACATTAAAAATAATCCTATCTTTCAGGGTTCAAATGTTTCATGACAGCACTTACAAACCTATTATAGTATGTATTTTTAAGAAAAAAAAAGGCAAAAAGCCATGTCCAATAGCACAGATCTCCTTTTTATTCACAGAACTCTCAACATTATATGTGCTTTGAAGAATATTTTCCTTCTAAGTCAAAAAAAAAGTATGCCTTTTTTCTTTTCTTACCAAATATCAACTCTTGCTCCATTTGGGAAGGCTTGCAATTCAAACAGCTTTTTACTGAAAAAGAGATTTTACAGTGGTCTTGAACTATATTTTGAAAAATAATATCCCATTTTTTCATTAATTTGCCCCTTGAGTATAACTAAATGAACCGCTTTAGTCTGTATTTATACGGGGTTTTTTCCCTTCAGTTGTCTTTCCTCTATTGAATGTTTTAAATAGACGGGTTTTTCGCCTCCAGTTTTTATTGACAAGTCCTATAGAACCGTGCTTAGGAGTGCACAGAAGACAGGGGCACATTTCTCAACACATGGTGTTCCATATGCAAGACATTCACACGTGTCTGTATATTGCATGTACTAAAAGTCCTCCGACTGCAACAAGTTGAATTGCTGCCAGTCACTACAGCACAGCTAAAAGAAGTCTTTACCTTCTTCCAACAACCACTTTAAAGCCTACGTGGTGTTACTGAGTACTGCAAATAAAGAAGAAAAAAACCTGCTCGGAAAAATACACTTTTTAAATATAAAAAAGTAACTGAAATATCGAGATATGCTTTAAAGTTTTTTCTCCACGGAGTCTTTTTAATTCACAGTTAATGCCATGAGAAATGTGTCAGGAGTGAAAAAGGGAACCATATGAACACTGTAAGTACAGCACTGGTGGCAAATACACTAATCAGAGCTATACTACACACCCTTCCTGATGGGATTGCTGCTCCAGATCTGCTCATTAGTTTGTGAAGGGCTGGCTGTTCATGGTCTTCTCTCAGGTGCTATCTGATGATAGGAAGATCATCCCAGCACATTACAGCAACCAAGTGTCCTGACAAACGTCCTGCAAAACGGGGCTATTGTATCTCAGCAGTATGCAGTGGAGCTCTGCCAAATGTCCAACAGCCCTGTTACTTCTCCCTGACAGGCTGTTTTACAGAGGTTATTATTTTCTGATTACACCAAATTAAAGTATGGGTTACTGGACAGAACAGAAGGATATTTACATTGAATCTCTGGCATCATTATAATGAGATAAAGGGCAAATACAAGCTAGAAATGCTTCACTTACAGTGACATTGCAACTTGTTATACTGTATATTTACAAAAGAAGAAGATAAAGTAATTTAATCCTTATTTTCAATACACTTAACAAAACAAGTCTATTACACTCACAGTGATTAACCCTCAAGAGGCAATAACCTATATACTACTTAATTGTGAAACAAATGGATCTCTTAACAAGTACAGAAAGTACATTGATAACAAAACCCTCCTTGACTTTAAATAAAATTCAGACTACATTTTTCCTACAAGTGTTTTATGTTGAGGAGAATTATCCCTACTGTTGTCATTTATCTCACTTGTTTGGCACATAGCACTAATTTGGCAGTATTGAAGTCCTATGAAAAATAGCACCCATTGATATACAAGCTATAAAAATTTGTATAACAATTCCCTTTGCTTTTGACTGTGCATGGAAAACAGTGTGGAGCTTTGCAGTCCCATTAGTTTATCATCCCACAAAGATGAGGATACATCTAAGAGGAAATAATAGTACAGCAAGTGGAATTATTTCTTTTCAACAATGAAATAGCAGGAGATGGTTTTTCTGCTTTGCATTCCTTCCATAGGACACACAAGTTACCTGTGTTCAGTTCACAGCACTCTCTATTCATACGTTGATGTGCATAGCAAACAAGAATATATTGTTTTCTAATTTCAAAGAGATCAACCTAACTGTAAATGGTAATGAAGACATATTTTTTCTGGCCCCATATTCATTAGCATAAAATTAGATCTTCACTACATGTGTAGTTTCCAGCAATACAGTAAAATAATGCTGCATAGAAAAGACACAGGGCTTACATCTGTTATATTAACCATGGGAAAAGAATAAAAAAAAGAAAACCCTCTTCTGCCTGATACAAGCAACCACAACATCCTCTTCAGCTTTTCTTTTGTGACATTGAATAAATGTGTCTCTGTCTCCTCTTGTAAAGGGAGTTTCCATTCCTCTAATGATCCTGGCTGGACATTCCAGTTTGGATCCTCATCTTTTGATGGTGAGTGATGAGAATGGCTCACACCATACCTAGGGAGGACGCTCAAGTGTCTGAACATGAGTAGCAGTACTCGCCCTTTGGGAGCACTTTGGTGGATACACATTGTGTTTTTTCCATGGCCATGTCCCACTGATGGCTCAATAGACTTCCTATATAGGAACAGAATGCAATCAGTGCATGCAGAACCTCTTCCTCCCTGACTACTTCCAGCTGTGAGCCTCTGGAAGCGATGCCTTAACTCCCAAGTGCCCAGACCAAGGGTTTGTATTGTTGACTCTCTGTTACTTTGGTCTCCAAGTTTGTCCAGTTGTTGGGGAAGCTGGAATA
>VYZT01063186.1:0-33461 GCA_013400735.1 Pomatostomus ruficeps | reverse complement strand
CGTCCTTGTGCAAAACACGTGTGTAAAGAGTGTGTCCTTGTGTAAAATAAGTGTGCACAGAGTGTTCTTTTTCAAAATAAATGCGCACAGAGCGTCCTCGTGCAAAACACAGAGGGGTTGGATGGCCCTGATATCAGGGGCAGTGCTTTTGCAAAATGAGTGTGCACAGAGTGTCCTTGTGCAAAACAGGTGTGCCCGGAGCGTCCTTGTGCAAAATAAACGTGCACGGAGTGTCCTTGTGCAAAATAAATGTGCACGGAGCGTCCTTGTGCAAAACACGTGTGTAAAGAGTGTGTCCTTGTGTAAAATAAGTGTGCACAGAGTGTTCTTTTTCAAAATAAATGCGCACAGAGCGTCCTCGTGCAAAATAAACGTGCACAGAGCGTCCTTGTGCAAAACAGGTGTGCCCGGAGCGTCCTTGTGCAAAATAAACGTGCACGGAGTGTTCTTGTGCAAAATAAACGTGCACAAAGCGTCCTCGTGCAAAATAAACGTGCACAGAGTGTCCTTGTGCAAAACACAGGGTGTGTGACCGTCCCTGGTGCCAGGGGCAGTGTTTGTGCAAAATAAACGTGCACCGAGTGTCCTTATGCAAAATAAACGAGCACAGAGCATCCTTGTGCAAAACAGGTGTGCACAGAGTGTCCTTGTGCAAAATGAACGTGCACAGAGTGTCCTTGTGCAAAACACGGGAGGGTGACTGTCCCTGGAGTCAGGGGCTATGCTTGGGCAAAATGAGTGTGCACAGAGCGTCCTTGTGCAAAACACGTGTGCACAGAGTGGTGTCCTTGTGCAAATGAGGTGTGCAAAGAGCTTCCTTGTGCAAATCAGGCGTGCACAGAATGTTCTTGTGCAAAATAAATATGCAGAGAGTGTTCTTGTGCAAAATAAACCTGCACGGAGCGTCCTTGTGCAAAATAAACGTGCACAGAACATCCTTGTGCAAAATAAACGTGCACGGAGTGTCCTTGTGCAAAATAAACGTGCAAAGAGTGTCCTTGTGCAAAATAAACGTGCACGGAGCGTCCTTGTGCAAAATAAACGTGCCCGGAACGTCCTTGTGCAAAATAAACGTGCACAGAACATCCTTGTGCAAAATAAACGTGCACGGAGTGTTCTTGTGCAAAATAAACGTGCACAGAACATCCTTGTGCAAAATAAACGTGCACGGAGTGTTCTTGTGCAAAACACAGCGGGGTGGGATGGCCCTGCTGCCAGGGGCTGTCCTTGTGCAAAATAAATGTGCACAGAGTGTTCTTGTGCAAAGTGAGTGTGCACGGAGTGTTCTTGTGCAAAATAAACGTGCACGGAGTGTTCTTGTGCAAAATAAACGTGCACGGAGTGTTCTTGTGCAAAATAAACGTGCACGGAGTGTTCTTGTGCAAAATAAACGTGCACGGAGTGTTCTTGTGCAAAATAAATGTGCACAGAGCGTCCCTGTGCTCGTGCAAATCACGCCCACCCAGCCCGGCAGTGAGGGTGGTCTCACTCCAACTCTCCGTTCCCTCGCACGCTGGGCAGCTCAGGGTTTGTGCCGCTTTTTTTGGCCTTTTTTGTCACCAAATTGAAGCCGTGAAACCCTGACAAAGCCGAGATCCCGCCTCTGCTCCTCTCCCAGGGTGGGAAAAGCGGGACAAACACGGAGCAAAACGCTTTTTTTTTTTTAATTTCTTAATTAACCGCGATCCGAGAGCGGCTTCCGAGCTTCCCACAGCACCAAAAAAGGGGGTGGCTCTCCCTAAAATCCCATAAATTGAGGGAACATCGCCCCCGGGGTTGTGCTGCCCGGCTGGGACGCAGGGATAGGAAATGGGATACCGGGAACACCGACACGACAGGACGGGGATGGATAGGAAGGGATGGTGGCCACCGACACCACCCCAGTGGCCACTTCCCGCTGGAAAACCCTTTGGAGAAGCAGCCGAGTGAGAAATATGGGAGCAGATGGGTCCGGGCCACCCGAGCCGCGGCACTTCCCACCCCCTCCTTGTTTTTTCCTGGCTTTAATCGGGATCTGATGATTAAATTTCCTCTTCCTGGCGCTGGCTCCTCCTGCACCCAGCGCCGCGTGAGGAGACGGAGTTTTGGCTGGGCAGGGACAAAAGTGGGGTGACAACGGGGTGACAACGGGGTGGCTGTGAGTCCTTGTGGGGCCAGACCCCATCCCGGGGCTCAGCGGGGAATTCCCGGCCTCACCCAAGCCTTTTCCTGGCTTCCCAAAAAACCAGAACTGCTTCAAAGCCCCCACGGGAGCTCTTTTCTGTGGAGATATTTTGGGAGCTTTGGGGTTTCTCCAACCCAGCATTGCCCGTGGAAAACCTTGGGATGGTGCCCGGGATGCAGCTGGGCTGGGTGCTGCCCCCATCCGTGCCTGGGGTGCTCCTGTCCGTCTGCTCCTGCAAAAAATCTCATTAATATCAGTGTTTGAGCCGCTGGTTTATTCCCCTTTTCCATCCCTGCTGTGATTCCCCTTCTTTTGGATACTGGAAAGTCCAAAATTGCTCCTGTCCTGGGCTGGATCCTCTCCTCGAGCAGCTTTGGGGACAAAAGTGTCTTTTCCATGGGCTGGAGGAGGCAGAGGAGAATCTGCACTGCCAGCTCAGCATCCTCGTGATCCACTGGGAAAAACCTCCAATTCCAGGCGGGAAAACTGTGATTGAATTCCATGAAAAACCAGCAATTTGTGCTCCCGTCCTGGGAGCAGCTTTTCCGGCACTCGGGATGCGCCTTGGGCATGAGCCTGGGATGGAGGGATGAGAATTCCACCTGCATCCTTCCCTCCCTGTTGCAGGAGCATTTTGCAGTGCCCAGGAGCAGCTCAGGGCCAGGAAGGGGATTTTGGTCGTGGGATGGACCCGAATCCATGGGATGGAGCAGAATCCATGGCTGTGGAAGAGCAGCATCCTCCCAGCGGGTGCTGGGTGCCCCCTCCCGCTGCCACATTCCCGTTACTCCCGCTGCCACATTCCCTTTGTTTCCGCTGCCACATTCCCGTTACTCCCGCTGCCACATTCCCGTTGTTCCCACTGCCACATTCCCGTTACTCCCGCTGCCACATTCCCGTTACTCCCGCTGCCACATTCCCGTTGTTCCCGCTGCCACATTCCCGTTGTTCCTGCTGCCACATTCCCATTGTTCCACTGCCACATTCCCGTTGTTCCTGCTGCCACATTCCCGTTACTCCTGCTGCCCCATTCCCGTTGTTCCTGCTGCCACATTCCCGTTGTTCCCGCTGCCACATTCCCATTGTTCCCACTGCCACATTCCCATTGTTCCACTGCCACATTCCCGTTACTCCTGCTGCCACATTCCCGTTGTTCCCACTGGGATGGAGCCAAGACATCCAGCCCACCTCGGGAACGGTGCTGCTCCCGTTTCCCCCACCAGGAAGGGATAACGGGGAGCAATTAGACCTGGACAAAATTCCCGAACGAGGCCAGGCTTTGCTGCAGCGCTGGGAATTCCTCCTGCAGGAATTCCACGGTGAAATTCACTTCTCCGTGCGTTCCCCCCCCTCTGCATGGTGTTTCTCAGGCATAAATCTGGGTGGAAATTGTTGGCCTGAGTGTTTTTAGGAAAAGGGCTGGCCAGGGATGACATTCCCGTGGCTGCCCCTGGATACCTTGAAGTGTCCAAGGCCAGGCTGGGTGAGGCTTGGAGCAGCCTGGCCTTGGGCACTGCCAGGGATCCAGGGGCAGCCACAGCTGCTCTGGGCACCCTCAGGGCCTCCCCACCCTCCCAGGGAACAATTCCTGCCCAATATCCCATCCATGGCTGCCCTCGGGCACTGGGAAGCCATTCCCTGTGTCCTGTCCCTCCAGCCTTTGTCCCCAGTCCCTCTCCAGCTCCCTTCAGTTATTTTTTTGTCACCAAATCCTTTCTTTCAAGCCACCATTCCCAATAAATCTCCCACTTCATTTTTCCCCCTCGCCCTTCCGAAGCTGAGGAATCCCTGTGCTCACCTCCCACCCGCCCGCAAGTCCCCACAACCCACGAGTTCATTCTGCCCTTCCCCTTTTCCCCCCTTCCCTCCCCAAAATAAACCGGCTTTTGTTCCCGCTGGAGATTCTCCTGGCAACAGAACCGCGGAAGCTGCAAAAAGAAAAAGGAAAAAAAAACCAAAAATTCCCGACTCAATGACAGCTCTATCTGAAAGCAGCCACTGGGATGAGGCTGGTTTGTCATCGTTAGGGGACAAAGCGCCGGGCTCACGGGGACAGGGAAATCATCGCTGGCTCTGCCAGCTTCCCAGAGGGAGAAATATCCCTGCCCAGCACCGGGGGATGCAAATCGTTCATGGATCCTTGTGGATCTTGAAACGGGAGTGAGGTGGCTCCAAACTCCACCCTCTGTGTCCCAGCAGATTCCAGATTTTGGGATTTCTGCGGTCGGTGAAGAGGCTCCGGCAGAGTTCTGTGGGTCTGGAAGAGGCCCAGGGCTTGCAGGAGGGAGCAGAAAATCCCCTTTTCCAGCCAAGAATTTTGTCTTTAGCTCAACATCCTCCTGGGCTGCCTTTCCATGCCCCTCGGAGGCTCAGGACAGCTCTTTCTCCACCACTTTTGGGCTGCTGACTCCCAAATTTCCCCTACAAGTTCTCTGCACTGGGAGCAAGAGCCATTTAAAGGTTATTTATGATGATTATTTACCCCCTTCCCTCAGATATCGCTGCCAGAGCCCTTCCAGTGATAAAACGGGAGTTTCCTTCTTTAAACAGAGTCGGACACAATAATTCCCCGTGTTCGGTGACAAACTGCCCTGTGGTCATTCCCACCTGGACGCAGCAGTGGGACTGGACACTGGACACTGGATAGGGACAGGGATTTGGAAGATCTTGTTGAAAATACAGGGCAATCCCAAAACAAGCCGAATTTTCCACAAATTCATCCCAGGAGTGCTGGGTGGAAGTGTCCCGGGATAAAAGCAGAGGATAAAAGCGTCAGCGCCCTCAGCTGCCTTGAAAAACAGCTCAGGACTCGAAAGATGAAGGAGAAAATCAGAATTCCCTGGGTTTTTGAGGCAGAGGAAAGTGGGAGAGAGGGATTAAACCAAGCTGGGCAGGGATTGGGACAACCTGGCCTAGTGCAAGGTGGCCCTGCCCCTGGCAGGGGGGTGGAATGGCTTTAAAATCCCTTCCCAAACTATCCTGGGATTCTCTGAGCAGCTTCATTTTGCCTGTCAGCAAGGGCACAGTGAAATTTGCTGAAATCTGCCAGCATGTCCATAATTCAGGGCATTTCCAGGGATTTCAGGGCATCTCAAGCCCAGCCTGGAACCTCCTCCACCCCAAAACTGCACCGAGGTAAAACCGGTGAATATTTATTGCCAGGACAGGGGGGCAAAGTAGCGATGCTGATGCTCAGATTTCCCTTTTGGGAATTAATGAGTTTTCACAGGTTTGGAATCCACAACCACAAAACCTTTCCCTGCTTCACATCGTGGAGCAGCCCCCAGGGACGAGGATGTGGTGCCTGCCCTGGGGCTTTTTCCACCCTTCCAAGGGCACAGAGCATCCCGAGTGAGTTTTATCCCTCTGACAAAACTGTGCTGAGGTAAAACTGGGGACATTTTTGGGGGGGGCAAAGCAGTGATGGTGACGCTTAGATTTCCCTTTTTCTCCAGCAGGGTTTGGAATCCATAACCACAAAACCTTTCCCTGCTTCACATCGTGGAGCAGCCCCCAGGGACGAGGATGTGGTGCCTGCCCTGGGGCTTTTTCCACCCTTCCAAGGGCACAGAGCATCCCGAGTGACTTTTATCCCTCTGACAAAACTGCGCCGGGGTAAAACTGGGGATTTGTTGCCAGGACAGGAGGGGCAAAGCAGCGACACTGATGCTCAGATTTCCCTTTTGGGAATTAATGGGTTTTCACAGGTTTGGAATCCACAACCACAAAACCTTTCCCTGCTTCTCAGCCCCCAGGGACGAGGACGTGGTGCCTGACCTGAGGGGTTTTCCACCCCTGCCGAGGGCACAGAGCATCCCGAGTGAGTTTTATCCCCCTGGAAGGATGTTGGATGTCAGCTGCCAGGTACAGCCCCGCCTGGGGCTCTCCCAACAAAGCCCGGCTTGTCCAAAGCTCCGCCTGGCTGGGATTGAAGCCCATCCGAGATAACTGCTTGGCTGTTCCCTCCCTCGCTGTCCCCTCCGGCCTGGAGGAACGTGCTTCCTTTCTGGATTTGCTTCTCAATGCCCCATTATGTCCCAAGGTCACGGCGGATCCAGGAGCTCAGCAAAGAAACCCGGCCACAAGAATTATTCCTTTTTTTTCCTGTTTTTCCTTTTTTTCCTTTCTTTTCCCCTGTTTAATCACTGCGTGTGCTGAGCCTGAATCATTTTCTTTAAGCCCGCGGAGGAGAGCGGCGAGCGCTCGGCTCCGCGTTTTTCTTGGCGCTCCCTCTTCTCCAAGCCCATTATCCGCCCTCCTTTTCTCCCATAAATAAATGCCCAGTTCCTTTCTTTTCCAGCTGGCAAGTGCCAGGATCTCATTTAATTCCCAGCGCCGTGGGATTATCGGCGTGGATGTTAAGAGACCCTCCCTGCGACAACAGCGACCACAACCCAACAGCTGAGCTGGCCACCGGCGCGGATGGCACGATTCCCATTTAAAAAGCGGGAAGATTGGGGCTGGAGGATGTTAAAACAGAGCGAGGCAGCGGGGTTGTGTCGTGGTGGGCATCCTGTGCAAAAAAATTGGGATTTGTGTGCCAGGGACAATTTCCACCCAGATTTATGCCTGAGAAACACCACGGGGAGGGGGGAACGCACGGAGAAGTGAATTTCACCGTGGAATTCCTGCAGGAGGAATTCCCAGCGCCGCGGCAAAGCCTGGCCTCGTTCGGGAATTTTGTCCAGGTCTTATTGCTCCCCATTATCCCTTCCTGCTGGGGGAAATGGGAGCGGCACCATTCCCGAGGTGGGCTGGACATCTTGGCTCCATCCCAGTGGGAACAACGGGAATGTGGCAGTGGGAGTCATGGGAATGTGGCAGCAGGAGTAACGGGAATGTGGCAGTGGGAACAACGGGAATGTGGCAGCGGGAGTAACGGGAATGTGGCAGCAGGAGTAACAGGAATGTGGCAGTGGGAACAACGGGAATGTGGCAGCAGGAGTAACGGGAATGTGGCAGCAGGAACAACGGGAATGTGGCAGTGGAACAATGGGAATGTGGCAGCAGGAACAACGGGAATGTGGCAGCGGGAACAACGGGAATGTGGCAGTGGGAGTAACGGGAATGTGGCAGTGGGAACAACAGGAATGTGGCAGCAGGAACAACGGGAATGTGGCAGTGGGAACAACGGGACTGTGGCAGCGGGAACAATGGGAATGTGGCAGCAGGAGTAATGGGAATGTGGCAGCGGGAACAACGGGAATGTGGCAGCGGGAACAACGGGAATGTGGCAGTGGGAGGGGGCACCCAGCACCCACTGAGAGGATGCTGCTCTTCCACAGCCATGGATTCTGCTCCATCCCATGGATTCGGGTCCATCCCACGACCAAAATCCCCTTCCTGGCCCTGAGCTGCTCCTGGGCACTGCAAAATGCTCCTGCAACAGGGAGGGAAGGATGCAGGTGGAATTCTCATCCCTCCATCCCAGGCTCATGCCCAAGGCGCATCCCGAGTGCCGGAAAAGCTGCTCCCAGGACGGGAGCACAAATTGCTGGTTTTTAATCGAGTTCAATCACGGTTTTCCCGCCTGGAAACGTGGTTTTTCCCAAGGGATCATGTGTGCCAGCGGCAGATGGGAGCAGCAGGGTTTTGGGGCAGAATGTCGGTTTTTTGAAGGCAGCAGTGAAATTCCCGCTGGCTGTGACCAGGGGCCGGGGCTCTGCAGAGCTGCTGGCGGTCACAGCCCGAGCTGGAGCCTGTCTGGTGGCGTCCCCTTGCCAGTCTCTTTATCCTATTAATTACGGCCATGACTCTGCAGGGTTTCCAGGCGCCATGGCTCCTGTTTGCCGGACGGGAAGGAGTTGGGATCCAAACTGAATTCCCCCCGCGATGCTTCCAAACAATTCCCGTGTTATTTATCCCTCTGCCAGCGCTCAGATCCATCCTGGCTGACGCTGGGGCTCTCACAGAGAATCCTCGGAGCAGCTTTTTTGTGTTTTCCAGGGTTCAGGAACCTTCTTCCCCCTGGACACGCCGTTCCCGTTCCTGCCAAGGCTGCGGCTGCACAGCTGAGCAGCCGGGCTGACCGGTTTTCCACGTGTGGATTTTTGGCAGATTTCCCGACCCAAAGCTGAGGACCAGCAGCTCTTGGGCACTGGCAGCCCCTGGATGTCCCTGGAAACCTCTTTGCCATCTTCCAAAGGTGAGGTTGGTGCAATTCCTGCTCCGTTACAAATCTCACCTCCCTGGCTGTGAGTTTTCATTGCTTCTCTGTGAGGTCCAAGCCTTCCACTTTCTGAGGAGCCTTCAAGGCTTGACTTGAGGATCTTGGAGATCTTGGAGCCTTCACAATTCTGTGGTTTTATTTGCAATCAAATCTGACAAATCCACGAGGTGACAAAGGACAAATCCAAAGGGCAAAACCACCTTGGCAAAATTTTCTATGGGAAAACGTCCGTAAACGTCTCAGCGAGGAGAAAAACAGTCCACGAGGTGCTAATATTTTATTAAACACCTGAAAACCCACATCAAGGGAGGTGTGAAACTTATAAACACCCTCAAAATCCATCGCTGGCTGAGGTTTTTGGAGGCTTTGAGACGTGGAAGGAGCAGGTAAACAAAGCTGGGATTTTCCGCCGCGCACGCGGGAGCGTCTCCAGTGCCATCAATAATTGAGCGAGAGGCCACGTGGCTCGGAGCTCTCACCAAGCACAGCCTGAGCATCCAATATTTATTTCCAGGCCTTAAATAATGCATTTTCAAATGCTTCTGACTGGGTGTTTTAAGGCAAACAAATTTATGTCATGAAAAGTTAATTTCACGCGGGAGCGTCTCCGAAGGACGATCGCCGGGAACAGCGGGGAGCTCCCCTCAGCTCCTCGTCGCCTCGGCCCTGTTTCTCCTCGTAAATCAGGGGGAAATTCTGCAATTCCTAATTAAGGAATCGTTTGCTGTCAATTAGCCCATGTAAGTGGATTTCTGGTTAAGCTAAAGCGCTTAAGCCCTGGCATTTCCTCCTCCAGCGGGGCCGTGCGGGAACGGGAGGCACGGGATGCTCCTGACACCCGTTTCCCACGGGAGCAGGGTGGGATGGGTCCATCCCCAGGGATTGTAACAGATAATCATCCAAATACATCAAAAAGCTGATTTAACACAGTTTAAACAGAAAACAGTGAATGAAAAAAAACACAGGGAGGGCTCTGAGCCTTTTGAGTCGTGTCATGACTTCCCCTGAGCTTAAAATCACTGAGAAACAACAGAACCGACACAGGATTTGCAGTTTGACTGGAGATTATTTGTTCATCAATTTGGGGGAAATCTGAAATATTTTGGAGAGCAAAGCAAGGTAGGTGATCTGTTCCAGGTGCATTTCATACCTAACGTAAATCACAGCTGAGTCGTAATTCAAAAGATGAAACAGCAGCAGCTATCGCATTTCCACAAAACAGCAACATCCTGAAAATTTTGCTGTCTTGAATATAAATGATAATTTCCCTTTAGCTATGCAACATAAGCTCCCTCCATGAGGAAATACAGCCAGTAGTTTACTTTGACTTTCACATTAAAAGAGGATAAAAAATTCACCAAATCGATCCTGTTTTGGAGATCTCTGGTTTTATTCTCATCTGACTTCAGTCACATAAATTCACTTAAAAACCTCACCTTAATGACTCGTGGCAATCGACTGGGGCGATTCTAACCCGCCCTGGGAGACGCTGTTGTTGTTTAGTTTATTTGTGGAAAAAGAAGTGGAAGACAAAGATCCTTCCTATGGCAATTCTCTCTGTGTTTAGAGGGTGCTTATTATGGATTTTAACCCTGATTGGATCATTTAATATCCCTGCTGTAGGTAAATAGGGGGAAAACCACCCGTTGTCCAGGCAGGCGGAAAAGGTTGGACTTTGGTGATCCAGGTGGTTTGCTCCCAGCTCGGAATATTCTGGCATTGCGTGGTGGGAGCTGCAAGGCGTGGAGAGGAGGAATAAATATGTCCAGAGCAGCGGTCGTGGTGCCTGATGGTTTTTTGTCTTTTCTTTTTATCCATTTTGATCCCCTTTCCCTGTGCCCTTCACAAACACTCCCTGTCCCTCAGCCCTACCTGTGGAGAACCCTTGGGGGCTGAGATTGAGCTCAGCTTGGGGCTTCTCTGAGGGGAGCAGACGAAACATCCCGAGTGTCTCCAAAGCAGAGGCTCCAGCCTTGCCCGGAGCCTCCTCTCTGGAACAGGTTTGTTCAGCTGGGCTGGAGTCTCCCTTGGGGGGGTCATTAGAATGGGGGCCAGTTCCCTCATTGGTTCAGTTTCTGATTGGGGATTTGAGGTCGATCTGCTCATTGCTGAGCTCCGTCCAACTGGATCCGCGTTGGACCCGGGGGTGCTGCTCGGCTGTTCCCACCTGGGCCGAGTTGTGCCCCTGGGATCCCATTAAACCCAGGGAATGCCCTTTGCCCTGCGCTGCTGGCGCTGCCTCGCATTTGTACCGGCCCTCGGAGGGCTCCTGGGGCTTGGGCAGGTGGAGGTGTCACCCTGAAGGACAACGTGCACTGGGAATGAAGCTGCTCCTCTGCCTGGGCACTGCTGCATCCCAAAACTCTGCCCAGCGTGGGCAGGAGCTCTGCAGGAGCGACCTTGCCCAGGGCTGGCACCTTCCCACAGGGGTTTGGCTCCGCCTGGGCAGCAGATAAAGGGTTTGCTGGCAAATCCACCACAGCTCCAACGCTGCCGTGTTCCCTGCCCACCTCACCCTTCAGCTCCGGGGAATGAGCAAACACAGCCAAGGACACGAGGACCACGGCTTCCAGTTTTCCAGTTTTCCAGTTTTCCAGTTTTCCAGTTTTCCTGCCCCATCCCACCTCACAAACGTGGGGAGCAAAGCTGGCTGTCCCCCCGCAGCACCCCCAGCCACCCCCAGGATCCCCAGCCTCCTGCTGCCACGTCAGGCCTCTCTTCATGAAAACAAAAACGAGATAAGGTGAGATAAGATAAGGAAGGTTCATAACCTCTCATCACAGGATGAGATTTCTCATCTGCAGCCCGGCTCTGCCGCCTCTGATGTTTATTTGCCGCTCCAGCCAGCATCCAGCAGGAGATGAATTGCCTCCACCGGGACTGCAGCTCAGTCTGATGGGAGGAAATTGGATTTGACAGCTTGGTGACAGAAACACCTTGGGCCAAACTCGCCCCTGGCTGAAGCTCTCCGGAGTCCCTGGGGCTGGGTTTGGCTCTGGCTGGCTGGGAAAATGAAAACCAGATATGAAAAGGCTGGAAATGGAGCAGCCTGGATCCAAAAACAGGTGACAAGGGACAGCTTGGGCCACAACAGCCTCGGGAGCTCAGAGGGAATGGGGGGCGAGGCAGCAGGAGGGAGAGGCTGGGCTGTGTGCCGCTGCTGTTACCTCCTGCAGGGCTCAAACACGGCCTGAAAAATCCCAAACTAATCCCAAATGCTGCCGTGCAAACCGAGCGGAGCTGGAAGAACCAGTGCTACCACTTTTCCAGGAGTTATTTCTTCCTGGGCTTCAGAGAGAGCACCGAGGTCGTGCTGACAACAGAGCCCTGAACACTCAAATGCTGCTCCTCGATTCCCCTCTCATGGCAAAACCTTTGGGCTCGGGGAGCTTCTCCCACCCTGCAAGGTTTGCAGGAATTGGGAGGACACAAATGTCCTTTTGGTGCCTCGCTGCCCTCAGTTCAAAAGGCTCTCGCCTCCCCCGGAGCACGTCCACCGCTCCTATCTAGTCCCGGCAGCTCTGTGCTCGTCGGGAGCTGGGACAAACAGGAAAGCCTGGAGTCACTTTGATCCCAGCCTTTAATACCTCAAGGCTCAAACTCTGGGATTGTGGGAGCTGGATGCTGTCAACCCAACCTCGAATATTTTCCCTTGTTGAGGTTTCAGGCCAGTTTGGATCCAGCTCCACCAGCCTTTTCGATTTGGGTCAAAATCCCTTTTTTTTTATTCCTTGGAGGGTGGGGAATGGGCGACAGACAAACATTTCTGTGGCAGATCTGCTCAGTTTTACCTCGTCCTGTTCTCTGTTGTTGGCTTGGTTGGGGGACAGGGAGGGTTTAATGTGCTTTGAATTAAGTTTGTATAAAAATCATCCCAGAGCGGTTTTGGAAAGGGACCCCAAAACTCATCCTGTGCCACTGTCCCAGGTTGCTCCAAATCCTGTCCAACTTGGCCTGGAACAATTCCATACACGGAGCATCCACAGCTGCAGGTTGGCAGTAGAATCCTGTATCCCTGTGTCCATCCCAGACGGATAAAAGAGCCATGGTGGAGGCAAAAGCAGCCTGGATGTTGGAGCAGCTGGAATGAGGCAGGGCTGTCACAGATATTCCCACAGCACCGACCAAATTTGGGATGAAAACACCGCTTTAAAATTCATCGGGAATTACGTCCCGGCGTCATAAAACCTGAGAAAAGCAGAAACCCGACAGGAATTTATAGGTTGCCAAAACACCCTCGTCTTGGTCTCCTTTTCATCCCTGTTTTCCTGCCCGTAATTCACCCACTCAGGCTCCATTAAAAATTCCAGTAAATCATTCCCGGGATCGGAAGCTCGCCAGTTCGCCTGCAGCTTAATGGCACCTTCCACCCGATTCTTGCTTTCCTCGTTTGCTCCCCGCTGCAGGAAAATGCTCCGAGTCTGGCTCAAAATCCGTGGGAGGAGCGTGGATAATGGGAATGGGAAGTTTTGCCCTGGCCCACCTGGTAATTACCACACGGAGGGCTCCTGGACTTTTAGGATATGGTTATTAAAACAGATATAAATATATTTATTTTATATATAAATATATTGTGCCTGGAGAAGCTGTGGATGCTCCATGTTTGGAATTGTTCCAGGCCAAGTTGGACAGGGTTTGGAGCAACCTGGGATGGTGGAAGCTGTCCCTGCCCATGGCAGGGGGTGACACAGGATGAGTTTTGGGGTCCCTTTCCAACCCAAACCACTCTGGGATGATTTTTATACAAATTTCATTTAAAGCACATTAAACCCTCCTTTGTCCCCCGCCAAATCCAACAACAGAGAACAGGATTTTTGCTCTTCGGGGTCACTGGAACACTTGTGGGAACTGCTGGAGTTCATCAAACACACGTCTCCTGGTGGATTTTCCCAGCCCTGGAAAGGAGCTGTGACCCCATGGACAGGAGGGAATGGAACGTCAGTTTGAGACCTGGCAAAAATCACTTTTTGGGGGCTTTCAGGTGTCCTGATCAGTGTCACGCTCCGCTGGCCTCTCTGACTAATTTACCATTCACATTCCCGGCGTTATCCCGGAAACTCCCGGCCGTTCTGCAGGCAGCCCTTGGTGTATCATTTACCGAGTGCATAAAACTCTCGGGGGTTTTTCCTGATTTTTTTGGGAGTGGGAGGAGGGCCGGCTGTGCAACCCCAAAGGAGATTCTGGAGCAAGGACACACAAACAAGGATCAGGAATGGAATCTCCATGGGATTAAAGGTGCAAAGGAGCAGCGAGGGGCTCTTCCTCCCCTGGGTTAGGAGAATCCCCAGGAAAATCAGGATTTCTCCCCTTCCCTCCGTGGCAACGCAGCTCCCAAACTTCATGGCCCGAAGGGGAGAAGTTGGGGCTACAACCTGGAGGCTGCGTGGCTCCTTATCCACGGATTTGGGCTACCAGCCTCAGTTTCTGCTGCCCCAGTCGCTTTCCAGCGGCTCAAAGGGCAATTTTCAGTTTAAAAACCCTCCCTCACCTCTTGACAGACCCCAAAACGGGGCACATTCATCGTTCGACCGCCGTGGGCGGCCAGAGGAACGCGGCAGAAATCGCAGCGTGGACCCAGGATCACGAAAACTCATTAATTCCTGGCTGCTTTACAGCTGCACGGTCTGGACGCTTTTTTGGGTTCGGTTTAACCGAATCTGGATTGGAAGAGCTGCCCCCGAGGAGGGGAGGATGGTGAAGAACTCTTCTCCCAGCTCCGTTTGGATCGGGATGGGATTTCCCGCAGCAGTGAGGGGTGGGATGAGAAGCCTTTCCCATGAGAAGCCTTTTCCAAAGTGCTGTTAAAAACCATCGAGGGCGTGAATTGGTGCCCTGAAGTGCTCAGGTGAATCTGCTCTGATGACAGCGAAACTCCTTTTTCCCAGAAGGGGCAGGCACTTACAAAGTTTTACAGCTCGCTGTAAGAGGGAGGCACGGAGGTTGTTTATTTTTCCCCCCCCAAAATTTCCCCGTCCGGTAATCAAGAGTCCAAACTTTCTACAGGAGGAGAAATTCCACATTTGGGCCTTAAAAATACCTCTCCTTGAGGTTCAGATTCCCCATCCACCCCGGAGCACCCTGGACATGATCACAGGGTTATTAGGATTAAATTCCTCATGCGGGCCGGAGCCAAGGACTCATTTGGGATCACGTCAGGAAAGGAAAGAAAGCATCAATCTGTGGTTTTGTCCTTGCCAGGAGCCCCTTTTTTGCAGGCTGCTGCCAGCACAGAAAGGCCAAGGAGTTTGGGATGATCCCTGAATGGGATGTTTTCCTGCCAGCTGTCCCCCCCCTCGGGCGGTTTTGGGGTGCTCCGGAGCGTGTAAGAATCAAATGATCCTCAAATTTCATTAACAGGGAAAGGGCAGAGCAGCCCGAGACCCTCAGAGAGGCTGAGCTGAGGCAGCACCCGCCCAGCCGCGTTATCTGAGCTCCCCCTGCTCAGCCAGCCCCTTTCTGATGCAAATCTCCCGCGGAGAAACCCTGCCAAGGAATTGCTCGCATTCCTCCCTGCAACAACAAACCCGCAAAAAAGAGCCAACCCCGCGGGCCCCCCGCGTTCACCCCGAGCCTGGGCTGGCTCCAGGCTCTGCCTTCTGCCGGCCGCCTTCCCTTTGCCTGCCGGAGTCACAGCCAGCTCTGCTCCTGGTGCGGTTTTGCCATGGAATTCCGTGCGGGCACTGGGTGTGCGCTCCCGTCCTCCCTTCCCACCACAAATCCCAGCTCCCCTCACCTGCAAAGCCTCAGGCTGATATTGGGCTGGAATTCCCGCAAGGAAAAAGGGGATCTGAGAGGATTTCAGAGGGAGATCTGTGCCTCCCGTTCCTAACGAGGCTGGGTTGATCAGCAAGGGATGGGATCAGCCAAAGAGCAGCCTGGGAGCGGTGCAGAGACCCACGCAAGGCAGAGCAATGCGGGGCTGGAATCACAGAATATCCCACAGGGATCCAGTCCAATGCCTGGCCCTGCACAGACACCCCAACAATCCCACCCTGGGCATCCCAAACCACCCCGGAGCTCTGGCAGCCTCGGGGCTGTGGCCGCTCCAACCCAGCCCAGGTGCCAGAGGAGGAAGGTGCCACCATCACCCTCCCCCGGGGCCCTGCCTTGGGGGGCTCCCCCTTGAGCGATCACCACTTCCCACAATCACCCAGAAAGGCCTGGGTTCCTTCCCGGCGAGCAATTAGCTGTAATTAACACGCAATTAGAGGGTTTCTATTCCCTTGTACCCAACCAGAGGGATTGGAGCCACTAATCATGGCAAACCCCTGGAGAGAGCAAGCCTGGGGTGAAGCTCTACAGAATTCCAGCTCCTGATCCACAATTCCCTCCTCTAAATAGGGTCCAGACACACAAAGAGACTGAACTCGGAGTGGCTACAGTGAAAGCTCCCTTTCAACGTGTCTGCTTTTCCAAGGGGAGCCATTCCTGAATTCAGAATTCCCACCCGAGGGACAATGATGAGACGAGCCCAGGCGGACAATGCCATGGGCTGGGAGCGAGACACCGCACGTGGGCTTTCCATCGTAGCCTGATGGAAAAGCAGGAACAAAACCCAAGTCCTACTGAGCCCGTGTTCCTGTACTACTCCAAAAATAATTGTTCTGGAGGCAGATGAGAACATAAAGCAGGAGGAAAACACTTTTATGTTGTTCAGGGACTCAATCCCAAGGCAGAGTCCATTGACAGAGCGTGGCAGGGTGCACGGCGTTTATCAGCCCCTCGATTTTCTTTGGCATCGAGGCCATAAACAAGAACAGAGCAGCCCCGAGCCTCTGAAGTCCAGAAGAAGTCCCCTGGCTTTGGGAGGACTCTGTAAACATCAGAGCAGACGCTATCTTGAAAGGCTTCATGCCTTTGATTATGTTCCCGTGTCGAGCTTCCTCCATTTATTTTTGTCTCATCGTCTCTACAGCTGGACTGCGGTGCCTGTGGAGAAGGTTGTGAACTGAAACACCACCGCGAGTTTCTTCTGATGGAGCCCGAGCTCCAGCAGAGAAATTGGCAGTTCATTTGGATTTTGTCAGTATTCCCAGCCACAGGCTCAAAAGGTGATTTTTTTCTTGTTAATGGCAGAGCTGTTGTGGCTCTGATTGTCCAAGGTCATGGGGAAGGCAAGATTTTTGAGCAGAACCAACATATTCTTTAACCCAGCAAAACCCTCAAGCCCCAAAAATAAGTAATAAATTTATGACAGGCTGGGCTCTCACAGGATCTGTCTTACTCCGAGGGAGTAAAGTGTTCCCAGCAACTTCCCAAAAGGACTTTTAGACTGTAAAAAATGAGAGTGCAGATTGTTCCTTGTCCATGTGGCTTCACAATCCGGGGCTTCCAGTGAACTTCAGGTCGGGCTGGGCACACAGCAAAGCCGTGTGAGGTGACGACACCCGCGTGACTCTGATGAAGGCTGTGGGGCCTGTGGGCTGGATGGAGGAGGATCTCTAGGTTGGGATGGTGTAGAACCTGTAGGTTTGGATGGTATAGGATCTGTGGGCTGGATGGAGGAGGATCTCTAGGTTGGGATGGTGTAGAACCTGTAGGTTTGGATGGTATCGGATCTGTGGGCTGGATGGAGGAGGACGTGTAGGTTGGGACGGTGTAGAACCTGTAGGTTTGGATGGCGTAGGACCTGTGGGTTGGGTGGTGTAGGTTATGTAGGTTGGATGGAGAAGAATCTGTAGATTGGGAGAGTGATGGACCTGTGGGTTGGATGGAGGAGGACGCGTAGGTTGGGACGGTGTAGGACCTGTAGGCTTGATGGAGAGGAACCTGTGGGTTGGGAAAGTTTAGGATCTGTGGCTTGGATGGAGGAGGATCTGTAGGTTGGGAAGGTCTAGGACCTGTGGGTTGGGTGATATAGGACACATAGGCTGGATGGAGAAGAACCTGTGGGTTGGATGGAGGAGGACCTGTAGCTTGGGAGTGTGGTGGACCTGCAGATCGGATAGAGGAGGATCTCTAGGTTGGGACGGTGTAGGACCTGTAGGTTTGGATGGTGTAGGACCTGTGGGCTGGATGGAGGAGGACCTGTGCATTGGATGGAGAAGGATCTGCGGGTTGGAATGGGGAAGGACCTGTAGGTTGGGATGGTGTTGAACCTATAGACTGGACAGAGGAGGATCTGTAGATTAGGAAGGTGTAGGACCCATGGGTTGGATGGTGTTTGATGTGTAGGTTGGATGGAGGATGACCTGTGGGTTGGATGGAGAAGGATCTGTAGGTCTGGAAATTGTAGGACCTGTGGGCTGGGTGATGTAGGACGCATAGGTTGGATGGAGAAGAACCTGTGGGTTTGATGGAGAAGGATCTATAGGTTAGGAAGGTGTAGAACCTGTGGGTTGGATGGAGAAGGATCTATAGGTTAGGAAGGTGTAGGACCTGTGGGTTGGATGGAGAAGGATCTATAGGTTAGGAAGGTGTAGGACCTGTGGGTTGGATGGAGAAGGATCTATAGGTTAGGAAGGTGTAGGACCTGTGGGTTGGATGGAGAAGGATCTCTAAGTCAGGAAGTTGTAGGACCTGTGAGTTGGGTGGTGTTTGATGGATAGGTTGGATGGAGAAGAACCTGTAGGATGGGACAACCTGGTTGCTGCAGCTGTGGCTCTGCCCAGCTCACTGGCACTGCTCTGGGAGCTCCTGGGCTTTGCTGTGACCTCTCTGGGCCAGGTGACCTCTCCCGCAGCTCCTGTCCCACAGGCCACCACACGGACGCCGGGGTTGGCCGTGTGTCCCCGAGAGGAAATGTGTCCCCAAGGCCAGGAGGGTGCTGCTGGTCCCATCACGTTCTCTCCACACCGTGGCACAGCTCCCGCTGCCTTTGGTGAGAACAGGGACCCATTGTCCAGCACCTTTGATATTTTCCATGGCCGAGAGGAGCTATTTTTGGGGATGGAAGGTCAGAGTCGGAGCAGGCCCGTGGGAGGACAACTTCAAAGGCCACCTCTGAAGTCTCCACGGGCAGGAACCCCCGTGGAGATGTCCAAAGCACCGCTGAGTAACCTCCCTTTGAAGGAGGATCCTGAACTTTGTTTTCGTGGTGGAAAGATCTTTCCAGAAGGTTTCATAACCCCCCACAAGGCCTCAGCCACTGGGCTTGGTCCTTTGCTGCAAGTTCAGCCCCATCTCCTCCTCCAGCGTGGTCCCCTGCCCGCCCCGAGGATATTTGGGATATCAAAGCCCTGGAACTGTTTCCTGAAGGAAGTCACAGCCTGTCCCACTGGCTCAGCCCTGCCACTCGCCATCATCTCCCGCATTAATTAATATTCATTAATCACACACTTGATCAGTGAACAGAGGGAGGAGAACGTCCCTCGCAGCCACCAACCCCGCAGCTGCGATGTGCGCTTGGCTGAGCCCTCTTTACTCCCTCCGAGGAACCGTTATTAGGAACATAAATTTGCCCGGGGACATCAAAAGCCGCCCTTCCCTCCCTCCCTCCTTCCCGCTGGCTGTTGGCACCTGGATAAGTCACGGAGATTTCCAAAGGAGCCGGGAAGGGGGAAGGGAAGAGGAAAGGAAGCTGCTGCTTTCCCGAATTTTTTTTTTTTTTTTGTGCAAGAGAGATGTCAAAGAGAAGTCGTTTCACTGAGGAGGTGTTGATGTTTGTGCCAAACACCTGCTGAAAAAACAGGGCTCGGTTTGGTGGAAATAAAAAACAGGGAGGAGACCGGGAGGGTCTTTCTCGGCTGGCAAAATTCCACGAAGCTGCCCGAGATTTATCATCAGCAGCGACTTTTCTGCCTGGAAGATAAGCAAAAAAACCCCTAAGAGGTCCTGCTAAAAACCTATCAGTCACTTTAATGTTGATGTGTTGAAGAACCAGAACATTTTTCACTCTGGGGCAGTGGCAATTTGCAGGTTTTGCTCCCTTTTCCCTCCGTTAACACCTGCACCGCTTGCTGGGCAAACAAAAAACTCAGTTTCGGCTCGGCTTAGCTGAGAGCCCGGTTTTCCATCGAAAATAAAACTTCCAAGCTCCTGATGGCCTCGGCAGGGGAGGAATCCAACCCTGCCTGGCTCTCCCCGGCTCCTGACTGCTGGGAGAAGCATCCCAGCACTGGGGAGGTGTCCCTGGGGAGCAGAACCCCAGCACTGCCCATCCCTTTCCTTGTTTCCACAGCTGAAACACCCCTGGGCCTCTTCTCCCTCCGAAATGTCCCTGTCCCTTTGGAATTACCGAAACAAACTCACACACTGCCAGATATATTTGCCTCCCCTTTGACCCAGGCGCATCAAATGGGATGTGGGACAGGGGTGAACAAGAGCTGGATGATCTGGGAGGAAGGAATTTTATGGGAATGGAATAATAAAAAGTTATAATAATAATTAGAATCGTGGTTTGGGTTGGAAGGGACCTTAAACTTCATCTCATTCCAGGGCAGGGACAACTTCTGCTGTCCCAGGCTGCTCCAAACCCCGTCCAGCCTGGCCTTGGGCACTGCCAGGGATCCAGGGGCAGCCACAGCTGCTCTGGGAACCCTGTGCCAGGGCCTGCCCACCCTCCCAGGGAACAATTCCTGCCCAATATCCCATCCAGCGCTGCCCTCTGGCAGTTTAAAACCATTCCCCCTTATCCCTTTGGATATTTATCTCAGTTTTCACCCATGGAAGATCATCTGTCTCTCCTCCCATCCATGAATCCTGAGAGCTCAGCCCTGTCCGAAAGGCAGGCCAGCTTCCAAAACCTCTCGGAGATTCCTGGTGAGCAAGAGGATGGGGAAGGTGAAATTCCCTCCAGCCTCACCAGGCGCTTGGGCTGGTTTTGTCCACGCTTTTCTTTCCTGCTGCTCCGTTGGCACTGCAGGAGGATTTTCACCTCGGCGCGGACGGAGACACGAAGCCTGGCCTGAAAAACCTCTCTGGGAGATGGGAATTGGGAACTGCATGGTGGGTGGATGGTTGGAGTCGAGGATTTTAGAGGGCTTTTCCAACTGGAACGATTCCACGATTCTCTGAACAGCAGAGCCACGGCATGGTTGGACCTCCAGGGACCAATCCCTCCTTCGTGGGCTTTGTCCTGGCTTTGAAGCCAGCAAAGAGCTTTTGGGCCGCGAAAACAAAAATTAAAAATCTGATTGGCACAGCTTTTGCTAAAAAACATGGAAAACTACTCAGCACAGAAGCGGTGGAATGGGGGATCCCCACCCCGTATCTCTGCAGCTTTCCTGAGGGCTCCTTAATCCCCTGGGACAACCCACATTCCTCGGGGATTTGCTGAGCTGCGGCTGGATCAGCTTCCTGAAGGATTCACGTGCCTGGCGAGGCAGCTTTGGGAGCAGTTTCTTCTTTTATTGCATTTTTTCGCTTATTGTTCTTCGCTCCGCTAATAAATAATTGCATTCCAGGGGTTTGACATCACGGAAGGGAGCAGGAATGAAGGTAGGAAATGAAAACACTGAGGGGAGCGGAGCCACAGGCAGAGGCTTTGCTCCCTGGGTTATTTTGTGGCCAAATTCCCAAATTCCAGGATTATCTGCATCACGATTCAAGCAAACATCTCTCCATCCTGGAGCAGGTAAAATATCTCGAGGTCACGGCAAGCAACTGAACTGAATAAACTATTACTTCTGTTATAAAAGCAATAAAAATTTCAAATATTCCGTAACAAATAACAGGATTCCTTAGGAGACATCCTCCACTTCTGTCTTTGGGAAGAAGGGATGGAGAGCTGGCATCGGCATCTCTGATGTACAAACCTGGGTTTGGTTGTGACCCCCAAAAAAAAGGGAAACTTTTAGAAATCAAGGTTTTGAAACCTATCAGGCAGCAGAATGGAGGGCGGGTGTATTCCAGCTTCAATTAAAAAGTATTCCATGGCTTTTATCCATGGAAAAGTCCTTTGTAACGTGAGGGGAAGGGAACCACCAGCTTGGAGATTTGGAGATCGAGCTCCAAATGAGTTTTTAGAACAAGGGAAACTCCCTTGCTCCAGGGCATGAACCAGCAGAGACCTGGAAGAAACCCCAGCGCAGTCATTCTCCGCCTGCCATCTTCCAAGGTTTTTATCCTTTTTTTTGTTTTTGCAACAACAAGCCCCGGGGGGATTGAAGAGGGATCGAGCCATGGATTATTATGTGTCTGTTTCCAAAGATTCCTCGGAAAGGCTCGTGGAAAAGCACATTTTAGTGGATTTTTTGCCTGCTGCTCCTTTCGTGTGTCACCTAATGAGCAGCGACAGCTCCAAACCGGGGTCGGGCACTGCTTTATTTCAGTCAAACGCGACGTGAGAGCGGCGAGGTATTGATTACTGAGGGAAACCAATTAATCCCGGAATTGGCAGTGCTTTTAAACCTCCACGAGCAGCACCGAACTGAAAAGGAGGCGAAGGTTTCGTTCCGCGGCTGAACCCAGCGCGGAGAAAGGCGGCCGTTGAATGTCAGATTCCTACGGCCGCTTACAAATCGCCGGGATTTATAATCGCTTTACATCCCGGGAACGCTGACAGCTTTAAATATAGCGCCGTGCCTGTGATGAATTGCTGGCATTTTTTTTTTCCTCGTTAGCCTTTTGTGACTAAATTTAAGGTATCCATTTCGGCGCGATCCAATTATGGAAGCGCCGTCGGGAACGGCTCCCCTCCCGCGCGAGAGGCCGTGTCTATTTTTGTCCGCAGAGCTGAAGCCGGCATTTCTGAGCTCATGATTTATGGCAGGCTTTAAATTAATAACGAGGCATAAATATTTGTATTTGGAGAGCCATGCAGGCCCCGGCCGAGGCGAGGATCAGTTACAACAATGCCCACATGGATCCCGTTTCAAACATCACCTGGGCCTGGCACAATTAGCGTCAACTCCTCCTTGCTAACGAGAGTCTGAAATTAACGGCACAAAACTATGGAACCCCCAAAGATTCATTCCTGAAAAAAAACCCCAAAAAGGCCGTGTTTCAGCTCCAGTTCTCGTTGCTGAAGGATAAATTTCCATACATTTTTCCAGGGATGGAAGGCAGGTGTCGGGATCAGGCAGGCAGCTGAGCAGGCACAGATGTGACCACACACACACACAGAGCCCAGGGGGCTGAAAGCCGAGACGGAGGGGGATAAACCCTATAAACCCTCGCCAGGCTGTTCCCTAGCAAAGACACGAGTTTGGGGACACCTTGAGCTGTCACTTCTCCCGCCTTAATCCATGGAAAATACGCTGATTTCCTCTAGAAAGCACCTGGGGATCTGCTGGTGGCAGAAGCGCTGTCACCACGGTCAAAGTTCAAGGAACCTCCTGCAATTAGTCCTGACTGGAGCAGCCTGGCCTGGAGACGAGGATTTATTTATTTTTCAGCAGCTGGGGGCTGTGGCAGCTTCGGTTACCTGTGGAAATTGCGGCTCCATTTTCTTTCTCTCGAGTCACCACAGAACAGTTTGGGTTGGAAGGGAGCTTTCAAGGAGCTGCAAGATGCCTCGAGGAGTCACAGGAAAATCCATGGATAACTTCCCCGGCTGGTTCTGGGAGTAGAGGGTCGTGTTGCCTGTTTGGTGATCAAATATTAGGAACAATTTCTTCATGGGAGGAGTTATCAATCCCTGGCACAGCTGTCCAGGGCTGTGGCAGAGTCAGGATCCCTGGAGGGATTTAAAACACGTGTGGAGGTGGCACTTGGGGACATGGGTCAGTGGTGGCCTTGCAGTGGCTGGACTCGATCTCAGAGGGCTCTTCCAGCTGGAATTGTCTGAGCTGGGCTCTAATGATGACTGAGGACAGGACAGGAGGGCTGGAGATGCTCCCTGATCCCAAAGCAGCACAGGACAGGTCCTTGCTGAGTGTCCCCACCGTGGTCAGTGGCAGCACAGGGAGCAGGATCTGGGTGTCCCAAAAAATCCATTTTTTCTGTGGCTCGGCTCAGCTTCCAGCTGGAGGAAAGCTCCCGGTGCTCACAGCACTCCAGGCAGCAGCTTTTATTATCCCTGCAATTAAACTTGGCTTATTCCCCCTTAATCCAGTCCTCCAAATCCCAAAGAACCCCGAGGAAAGTACCGAGCTCTTTGTGGGCGGGGAAGGAGGGAGGCGTGGGACCATGGAAGAGTTCATCCGCTTCTTTCCTGCTTTTTCTCTGGGCAGGACCAGCTCCCTTGGAGATATTTTTGGCCTGGAGGTTTCATTCGGGAATAAAATGATGTAATCCGTGGAGGTCCTGCCTTGTTTGCCCGGCAGCCCAGCAGGAATGTGAGCAGCACCCAGCCTTAGCTGAGCCTGACCCAGAGATTAATTAAGCAGTGAATGAAACACCTCTGGCCAGAGTGGAAAGCTGAGCTTAGCTGGGAGGGACCGCGAGGCTGGAGTGATGGGGATCGCAGAGAATCCCGGAATTCCAGACTGGGAGGGACCTCAAAGCTCATCCCATTCCACCCCTGGATGGGCAGGAACACCTTCCTCTATCCCAGGCTGCTCCAAAGCCCGTCCAGCCTGGTCTAGACTGGATATGATGGAAAATTCCTTCTCTGGAAGGGCGATCAAGCACTTGAGCAGGCTGCCCAGGGCAGTGGTGGAGTCCCCATGCCTGGAGGGATTTAAAAGCCATGTGGATGTGGCACTTGGGGATGCAGTTGGTGGTGGCCATGGTGGTGCTGTTTGGGCTCTGATCTCGGAGAGTTTTTCCAGCCCTAAAGATGCAGTGATTCCGTGATTACAGCTCCCTGCTCTGCTCCGAGCTCCTGACCCTCAGCGCCCACCGGGGAGAGACAACAGCAGAGCTGCAAGCTCCACGAGGAAGGGATTTCCAGCAGATCTGGGGCTGTGTCCCATCCTCCGTGATCCTGGAGGCACCTGGAACACAGTCCTGCCCTCCAACCCTCAGCTCCTTCACCTCACCTCACCCCAAGCCCGCTCTGAGGTGTCCTGCACCTGTGAATACTCCGGAGAGCACGGAATTCCTGGAGATCCTGGGGCCGCATTTCCTCCTCGCCGTGTTTCACCTTGTGCAGGGACGGATCATGGCCACCTCAGCCGGGCTGGGGGTTTATCCAGGGTCCGGGAAAGAATTCCCTGCTCCAAAATGCCCCACTTGCCCAGAGCTCCACCCCTGACTGCAGAGCAGCGCCGGGGTGTCCCCAGCTGACCCCAACCCCCAATTAATGGATGTAACTCATTAATGGCTCCTCACTGCTTATTAACATCGTTAATGCAGCGGAGCCCGCCGCTCGTCACCGCCTCACCCTCCGTCTGCTCGCGGTTCGCTCTCTCCCTGCTTTTCACACCCCCTGTTCCCCCGTCCCTCCTTCCTCAGCCCGTCTGGTGACAGCCCCAGAGCCCCGGTCTGCTCTGCACCAAGGTCAAAATCACCTGACAGACTTGAAAAAATCTTTGCTACCAGACAGCCTGGCACTTGGGGAGGGGACAGATGACAGCAGCTATTTTTTTTCTTTTTCCCATAAACAACTGAAATGTAGGAGTTTTTCCTAATTTTCATTTTCCTGAGGTGATGTTTTCCCTCCCCAGCTTGTTTGAGAAGCTTGTTTGGTGGCAGTGCCTTGATTTCTAATGCACCCATCCCTAGGGAAAAGTCATTTTAATCAAAGTGTGATGCTTTTCCTTCCCCTGAAGGATGACCCCAGGGCCGAGAGATGTGCCCAAAGCTGCCAACTTTGATATGAAAGAGCAGAAAACCGAAGACACCTGAAGGAAGGCAGGAGAGATCCCCGAGCTCCCTGACTGCGGGGCTGCAGCGCTGAGCCCTGCTGTGATTCTCATTTATTCCGTCCTCACCGCCTGCTCAGCTCTGCAGTTCTTTGTCCTTGGGTTTTCCAGCTCAGGACACTCAGCCTGAGCTTTTCCCCCGTCACAAATCCCGCTGTGCCAGGGGCAGAACGAGCCCTGGCAGCGGGGACAGCTGGTGCAAGAAACCCAAAAATTCTGGGGGCATTTACTGAGCTCTGCTTGCTTTTAAAATGCTTATTTTATTTTATTTTATTTTATTTTATTTTATTTTATTTTATTTTATTTTATTTTATTTTANCACTACCTGAAGCAGATAAAAATGAAGAAGGAAGCTCCTGAATTTGCGTTTATTTTATTTTATTTTATTTTTATTTTTATTTTATATTATTTTATTTTATTTTCCTGACCCTTTGTGGCTCCTGCTTGGACAAACCACCCCGTAAACCCCAGGCACTGGTCCAAGCACAGACCCGGGCTGGGCTTAATTTTCAACCTGCAAAACGAGGAAGCAGGAAAAAAATCTCCTGCAAAGTGGAGAAGCAGGAAAAAATCCCTTTTTTCTGGGGAGGAGATTTCCCACAGGCACATCCCAGGGCCCCTGGAGCACAGCCTGGAGGGTTTGCAGGGATTTGGGAAGGACAAGGATCCATCAGGGATCAAATCCTTCCCCGCTGCACCCCCGGAGTGTTGAGTTTGGCCCGGGCAGCGTTTCTGGGAGCTCCGTGGTGAGATGAGGCGTGCATGGTGATAACCCCGGCCGGCTCCGGGGAATGGGGCCAAAGGAGCCTTTCCGGGGCTGCAGGAAAAACTTGACCTCGAGCATGGGCTGAGACAGCGCCCACACTCACGTCAAAACCCCTTTTCCCAATAAACGGCAGCTTCAAGGGAGAAAAAACCCCACAGAACGATTTCTACCCCAAGATTCAGTAATTTCAGCGTCAAGGAAGATTTGGGCGACATCAAATTTTGGAATAGCATCTGGCCCAGGGGACAAAACCCTTTCAAATTACTACAGCAACTGCAGCATTCCAACAAATCTAACCCCGATAAAATCCCAGCTTCCCTGGCATCTGGACAGTTGGGAAGGGGGGTGAAAATCCAGCAGATGCAGAAAGCAAGCAATCAGGGCAAGAGTTTATTTTCATAAACTCTTGGGACTGCAATAATCTCGGCTCTGATTAGCACTGGAGATTAAAAAAATGTAAATATTTACCAGAACATCTTCAATATCCGCGTGGAGCCGAAAGGGCACTTTCTGTGTGCGGCATGTCAGAACCACTTGCTCTGGCAAACCCTCTCAGACAACTGTGGAATTATGCAAAGGCCCTCGGCATAATTAATGATATTCATTACCAAGCCAAAATATTGGAGTTTTATTTGCTTTCTGTTCCAGCTCCGAGCTCTCTCCGCTTTCTGCCTCTCGTGTGAGACTTGGGCGGATCTTTTGACAAAAGCTGTGATTCCCACTTGGCTCAGGGAGCTGAATTTGATGAAAACTCATGAGTTGCACGATGCCTGCAGTAAATTTGGGCTGCCAGACCTCCTCTGAGCCCCTTCAGTTATGCCTGATGGTTTTTTGTCTTTTCTTTTTATCCATTTTGATCCCCTTTCCCTGTCCCCGTCACAAACACTCCCTGTCCCTCAGCCCTACATGTGGAGAACCCTTGGGGGCTGAGATTGAGCTCAGCTTGGGGCTTCTCTGAGGGGAGCAGACGGAACATCCCGAGTGTCTCCAAAGCAGAGGCTCCAGCCTTGCCCGGAGCCTCCTCTCTGCAACAGGTTTGTTCAGCTGGGCTGGAGTCTCCCTTGGGGGGTGATTAGAATGGGGGACAGTTCCCTCATTGGTTCAGTTTCTGATTGGGGATTTGAGGTCGATCTGCTCATTGCTGAGCTCCATCCAATTGGATCCGCGTTGGACCCGGGGGTGCTGCTCGGCTGTTCCCACCTGGGCTGAGTTGTGCCCCTGGGATCCCATTAAACCCAGGGAATGCCCTTTGCCCTGCGCTGCTGGCGCTGCCTCGGATTTGTACCGGCCCTTGAGGCATCACCCTCAGTTACAGGATTGCATCCCAATGAACTGGCCCTGGGCCGGAGCAGCCTGGGAATTCGGGATGAGGCACAAGGAGCAGCGTCCCCCTGCTGACAAAATCCCATCCTCTGCTGCCTCCCCAGCTCCCTGCCCTGCTCCCACCTTCCTGTTGCATTCCCACCTTTCTGCTCCATTCCCAGATTTCTGCTCCTTTTGCTGCTGGGATTGGGTCACTCCAGATCCTGGATGCAGCCTGGGCACACATGGAAATAAAAGAGCAAAAATCATCACCCTACTGCCCTCAAACTCAAATTTTCTCCTCCTTGTCCCCCTTGTTCTCCCATGCCTCAGTCCCACAATTCCACGTTTAAATCTCCATGGATTGGGTCGGTTGGTGATGGAGAAATTGCTGGAATAAGGAGGAATGAAAGCTGAGCACTGAGGGAGTGACACGAAACAATAAAGCCAACGAGGATTTTTAATGCTTAAAAAAACCCTGGCAGATGCCATGGGCCTGGGTGAGGGGAAGGAGGCAAAATTCCCTCACTTGCAGAGGGTGAGAAATGCCAGCAAGGGCCGTTCCTGCACACAGGGTCAGCCCAACCTTGTAATCGTGGTTGTTAAATCACGCAGGGAACAAAGCTGTGGCGGGGAGTTCAGGCAGGAGAGGCCTCCTTGCTTTTTGTGCCTCCAACAGAGGGAAAATTCTTGAATTTCGGGCAGCAAAGGTGCTTGGGGGGCTCAGCACAACGCAGATCTCGTTGCTCTTACAGAGTGAGAGTGCAAATCGAGTCGGATGAGATGCAATTCTTAAAGAATGGCAAAATAAATGGGTTTAAGAGGCAGAAACAACAGCCGAGGGGTGTGCAAATCCGTCCCACCACCTGCGAAGAGCGGCGCTGGCAGAGTTCAAAAGGGACAGGAGGAATCACCACCTCTTCCTGACATCCCAAAAGATCCTTGGAAACGTGATTTTTTTTCTTGGGACACATAAAAATCTGGTTTGAGTTGAGCTCGTTTCAAGGCAAGCAGGCTGGCCGGGCGTGATGAGTTCACTGCTAAAAATGTTGGGTTTTTTGGTTTTTTTTTCTGTCAGAAAGCGTGAAGCAAGGAGCCAAGCGGGATTTTTTTGACCTGCTCTGTCCCTGGCTCCTTTCCCAAACCTCGGGCTGAGCCTCGCAGCCAGCCAAGCATTTGCCTTGGCAGACGTGCTCGTGCCTTTTAAACACTGCTGAGCTGCTAAAAAGGAAAATACAGAGCTGCACAAAGGCAGAGGAGCCGTGGCACAGCAGCCGAGGGGACAATGAGGGATCCGCCGGCCTTTCCTCCCCGCCCGGGCGCCCAAGGAAGGGCCGGGCGCTCCCGGTAAACAGAGGTGAGCTCTGCAATGCTGTCCCCTCCAACAATGGGGCCCCAGGGGGAAATGGAAAAGCAAATATTGATGTTGTGCTGCTCTCACAGCCCCGGAGAGAAGAGAGAGAACAATGCCTTGGGCTGGGCACCACCTTGATGTCTTCCTCCTCCTCCTCCTCCCCTCGTGCTCTGAAATGTCACCTCAGGAGCTGGGATTCCTTTGGATTCCTGTCCCGCCTGCTTTCCCTGTGCCAGAGGAAAGGATGGTTTCATTACAAACCTACTTCTGTGCCCCCTCCCCAAATCCAGGCTCCTCCTCACGAAGAAAAGTCAAAAGCAAAATGAGGATCCCTCAGACCTCGACGGCAGCAATGGATCCCAGCAGGACAAGGGAACACCCAGCTCCTCTTAAACCTGGCAGAAAGGGGCAGCAAAATCCCAGGGATAGGGATTTTGGGAATATCTCCCCAGGGAGAGGCAGAGATGGGGGCCTGGCTTGGGATTTGCTTTATTTTACCTGTGAGGACAGGCTGGCAGAGCTGGGAATGTTCCCCTGGAGTAAAAAAGGATCCAGGGAGAGCTCAGAGCCCTTTCCAGGGCCTGAAGGGGCTCCAGGAGAGCTGGAGAGGGACTGGGGACAAGGGCTGGAAGGACAGGACCCAGGGAATGGCTTTGAGCTGAAAGAGGGGAGATTTAGATGGGATATTGGGCAGGAATTGTTCCCTGGGAGGGTGGGAGGCCCTGGCACAGGGTGCCCGGAGAAGCCATGGATTCCTCACTCCTGGCAGTGCCCAAGGCCAGGCTGGATGGGCTTGGAGCAGCCTGGGACAGCGGGAGGTGTCCCTGAGCATGGCAGGGGTGGAACAAGATAAACTTTAAGGTCCCTTCCAATCCAAACCACGGTTCCATGAGGGAACTGCCTCTCCAGCAGCCCCTGGGAGTGTCCCTCGGGCAGGCAGGGGAGCAGAAACCGCGATGGAAACCTGGCCCAGGCTCCTCGGGCCCCTCAGGGCTCCGGCTCCTCCCGTGCCCGCTCGGAGCTGCTCTGAACGCCAGCCAGGCTCTCATCCCGGCCTCATTGTTCCGGAGAGCGGGGAGAGGAGCAGGGAGCCCTTGTGCTCGGCCATTTGATAGGGAGGTTGCCATGGAAACGGCTGCGTAATTAATTAAAGGCTCCGTCTCTGCTCTAGGCCGCTTCGGTTGTGCTGGGGCTGGGCTGAGGCATTCGGGGCCTTCCAGCTGGGCCCAGAGCGAGGTGTCCCCTTGGAACGGGGCTCTGATTTGGAGAGATGTGCCATGGATGGGATACTGGGCAGGAATTCCTCCCTCTGAGCACGGGCAGGCCCTGGCACAGGGTGCCCAGAGCAGCTGGGGCTGCCCCTGGATCCCTGGCAGTGCCCAAGGCCAGGCTGGACGGGGTTTGGAGCAGCCTGGGACAGTGGGAGGTGTCCCTGCCATGGCAGGGGTGGCACTGGATGGGCTTTAAGGTGACCCCAAAGCCTGGCTGCTCCTTCTGAGGAGAAATTCTTCCTAAAACCCAACCCGGGTCATGGAATAATGGGATAACAGGGTGGTTCAGGCTGGAAAAACCTCCCAGAGCAGCATGGATAGCACCTGGTGGCCTCCCAGGACATGGGGCCATGGAATAATGGGGGGGTTCGGGCTGGAAACACCTCCCAGACCATCAAGTCCAACCTTTAACCAACACCCACTAAATCACTTGTTGGTTTTCTGAACACTGCAGGGATAGTCANACTTGTTGGTTTTCTGAACACTGCAGGGATAGTGACCCCAAAGCCTGGCTGCTCCTTCTGAGAAGAAATTCTTCCTAAAACCCAACCCGAACCTCCCCTGGTGGCCTCCCAGGACACGGGGCCATGGAATAACGGGGGGGTTCAGGCTGGAAAAACCTCCCAGACCATCAAGTCTGATTTTTAACCAACACCCACTAAATCACGTGGCCACTCCCGTTCATTATTTGCACACTGCAGGGATGGTGACCCCAAAGCCTGGCTGCTCCTTATGAGAAGAAATTCTTCCTAAAACCCAACCCGAACCTCCCCTGGTGCAGCTCGAGGCCGTTTTCCTTCCTCCTGTCGGTGGTTTTTCCTGCGAGAAAAGGCCAGGACATCAGGGGCTGGGATGTGCCCAGGTTTCCTCAAACACCTTGGGTGTTTTCACCCTTCTGTCTGGCACAGAAGGAATCTCCTAAAACAGAATTATTTTCCCCTTCCTTTTCACAGGCGTGGCCGAAAGCTCAGGTTTTTACTGTTCTTTTTGAGTTTTTTTTCTTTTTAATAAACCTCCCAGCGTGGGATGAATCACCGCTTTTATCATTCCATCTCTCACATTCTTCCCCCCCAAACGGCGCAGGAGAAGTTGTAACTTATTAAAATCAGAGGCATCGCCTGAAAAGCCTCACCAGCAGCAAGATTTTTTTTTATTTTTTCCTGCATAGCAGCCAGCAAATTATGCTCTGAGCTGTAACGGAGCAGGTTCATTAAATTGTGCCACTTTGATGTTATCTCTGGGGCCGAGCTGCGGGGAAGTCTGGGGGAAACACGTGACGGTTCTGGGGAAAAAACCACTTGTTTTGTTCATTAGTATGGGAGCCAGGCATCGCCAGGGCAATAAAGCCGCTCTGATTGCAGGTGAAAAGCAACACCCACCTCAAGCTCAGGGTTGGTTTTTTTTTTTTTCTCAGAGGCTTCCAGCAACAATCCTCATGGCCAAAAATGCAGCCCAGGGGTGAAAATTCATCCCAGCAGCTCCTGAGAGAGTTTCTTGGGATGCAAAGAGCTGCAGGACCTGCTCAGGGAAGGCCTGGGAAGGGACTGGCCAGCTCCTGAAAGGTCAGGGCAAGGCTGGACTGAGAAATTATTGCTTTGGAGCAAAGATTTGGGAGAAATCCAACTCCTTCTGCTCCTTCCTGAGCCAGGGAAAGGAGCTCCCGTTCCTCCGGGGCTGAAGGATCCTGTTCTCACAGGGATGGGAGTGTCAGCATTTAAAAACCCGGCCTGAATCCCACCGATCCTCATGACAAGTCTGAAATAACTGAATTTCTCTGTTGATATCTCAATTGCAGAGCGGGGTGGGGAGGGAGAAAAGCCGGAGCTGGGTGTGATGGGCAGCTCCAGCCTCCCCGGCTCCAGGAGGAGGGTTAATTTTTCATGACATGTTGCAGGCAGATGAGATAATTTAGCTCAGATAGGGAAGGTGGCGAGGAGAGGAGAGCGGAGAATCAGAATTTTGGATGAAATTCTCACCTGGGAAAGGTGAGGGGACGGGGGAAGGTCCAAGGAGGCACAAGTGGGAGAGACAAGTGGGGAATGATGAGATTCTTCCCCGCTGCACGCCCAGGGTGAGGATGGGCTGATTTTGTCCCCTCCAAACCCTTTCCTCAGCTCCAAGGAGCCCCAGAAAATGCAGATTTGCTGTTCCCTGATGGATATCTGCAAACCGCTGCAGACTGCTTCAATAACAAACACAGAAAAGAGGCAGCTCCATCACCATTCCCCTCTCTTTATGTAACAATTCATTTCGCAGCCTGATCGCCGGCAGCAGAGGCAATTTTGCCGGCAGCTTTATGGAAAAAAAAAATTAAAAAAAAAATAAAACAACGGCAAAAAGAACATTCCGGGGCTGCACGGTCAAGTGCTCCAATGATGTGAAATTGTGCTGAGGCAGAGCTCATCTCCAGCAGCAGAATCCTGGGAATTTTGAGTGGATCCTCAGCATTTCACAGGAGCAGAGGTGGGAAGGTGGTGGCAGCACCCCCAGCACACCCATCCCTCCGCAGGCTCCTTCCCAAGAGGGCTTTGCCCTTGCCCTTCCCAGCTCCTGATTCCTGCAGGAATTTTTTAGGGGCACATCCCATGGAAAATGTGGGAAAAGAGAGTTTTCCAGAGCTGGAAAAATGCTGAAGCCTGGAAGGTTTGGAATGAACGTGGAGAGCAGCAAAAGGAGGTGGTGACGTGGCTGATCCTGGTGGGAGAAGGTGATGGGATCGGGCTGCTCTCGTTTCCCTGGGCAAAGCTGGGATCCAGGCACGGATTCTCCTGCTCTCCAGGCTGCTCTCCAAAGGGAATCCAGCTCGTTTGATCCGGCTGAGCTTTTCTTTTGCGGGGAGGTGATGGGGGAAGCTCATCCCGGATTCTCTCCTCCCATCCCACAGCTTCCCCGGCAAACCCAGCTCTCCAAAGGGTTAAAATCAACAGAGCTCAGAGCTCCTTCCAGGGCCTAAAGCGGCTCCAAAAAAGCTGGAGAGGGACTGGGGACAAGGGCTGGAGGGACAGGACCCAGGGAATGGCTTCCCACTGCCAGAGAAGGATGAAGTTTAGATGGGATATTGGGCAGGAATTGTTCCCTGGGAGGGTGGGAAGCCCTGGCACAGGGTGCCCAGAGCAGCTGTGGCTGCCCCTGGATCCCTGGCAGTGCCCAAGGCCAGGCTGGACGGGGCTTGGAACAGCCTGGGACAGTGGGAGGTGTCCCTGACATGTGGAACAAGATGAATTTGAAGATCCTTTCCAACCTAAACTATTCTGGGATTTTCTATTTCCGTGCAAAGACAGGAGAGATCCAAGCTTCTGGCAACCTCTGCAGATTCCCAAATCCCAGCCAGAGCAGCTGACGAGGTGATTTTTGTTCTAAAGCCCTGGAAAGGAGGGAATGCAGCCCAGAATAGTCACCGGTGCTGGCAGGTCACGGTAGAAGTGGTTTTTAAGGATTTGGGTATTTCCCCGTGGGTGTTGCTGCCATTCCCGGTTATTTCCGGGCTGCAGCAGCTGAGGCGCCGCTGGCTCAGAAAGTTCAGCAGGAAAATGAACAGGTCCTGGTGTCCCTGGTGACCTCCAGAGAAGGTCAGAGCCAGAGTTTTGCCGTGGGATGAGCAGAGGGAATTTGTCAAAGGCCTGAAAATGCTCTGGGATCGATGGGAATCAACAGCAGAAAGGCTCAGAGCAGGGTGGGAAGCGAAGGCATAACCAGGAAAGGGGTGAAGTGTTTCCCTCCTGTTAAAAAAGGTGGGGAAAAATTGAGGATTTTTGTGTTTTCCACAAAAACTTGGAGAGTTTGCCCTTAATTTTGCCTAGCCTTTAA